>VYXD01010091.1:32435-99043 GCA_013397195.1 Hylia prasina | reverse complement strand
CAGCCCGCACGCGCCGCGTTCCCGCCCTCGGGCGCGTCCCGTCGGGGAGAGCGCGGCCCTCGGAATACTCGGGATCCTTTACCGGTGTCTAAAGCCGCTCTGTTCGGAAAACCTTTTCCTGCTATCCGGGCTAAACCTGGCCCGACTCAGCTTCATGCTGTTCCCTCCACTCCTGTCCCTGGCCACCAGAGTGCAGAGATCGGCACCTGCCCCTCCTCTTCCCCCTCACGACTGAGGGGAGACTGAGATCTCCCCTCAGTCTCCTCCAGCTGGGCAGACCAAGTGGTCTCAGCCGCCCCTCTCACAGCTTCCCCTCCAGATCCTTCAGCTTCCCCTCCAACAGCTTAATGTCTCTTCCATATTGCGGTGCCCAAAACTGCACACGGCGCCCGAGGAGAAGCCGCACTAGAGCAGGGTGTGCACCTCAGCCATGAGGTGGCACATAAGCGACAGGGGCAGCGTGAGCTGATGCCGCACTGCCGGTTGTCGGGAAAGCCATCTGGAATTAAAACAAAACAAAACAAAACAAAACAAAAAAAAACCACCAAAACGCCCAAAGCTACCAAAAAACATGCATGCCAGGCATTTCGAGTGGTTAACACTTTTGCGGTGCCCAATCCTCAAGGTGCGGATGCCCTGCAGCCGTCAGGAAAGAGTCCGGCTGGTGTGAGGAACACGGCGGACAGTGCTGCAGGCAAAAAACATGTAACCAAGACATCCAGTCTGCCAGAAGAACATCCCTCCCTGCTGTTCTGAAATGTTGCCCGTAAGTAAAAAGGCCTTTACAAGTGGATTTTATGCGTAGTTGGAGCTAAAACAAGAAAATCGGTTGTCTTCCCACCAACATTAAACCCCAGACACTGGCGTTTTCCACACAAAAGTGTTGAAGTATGTCAGTTACGCTGTCTTTTCAGACCTTGTTAACACACCACAGTTCCAGTACAAAATAAAATGTAAGTCATGATTCTGAATCTCACAAAATTGTGCTGTTGAGGACAAGTGCTGCCTAATTTTCTTGTGCTGGTTTTATATTTTCAGTTTAGGATAAATTAATATCATCACAAATATTTGGTGTAACACAATATGGATGAGATTACAGAAAGACACTCCTTCTCCAAGGACAAAAATAAGCAAATAGCCCTTGGAGTTCTACTGGAAATCTTTGCGTGGAAATTCTGTCTGATTTTACTTTTTTGTTGTGTGCATTTGATGACAATATTCATTAGTGAAGGCTTAAGATTAAATTCTTTATCTCTACAGTTTATTAACAGCAAATTTGGAAGGGTCTTTATTGTTTGTGGGAGTCATCCAAACTACGTTACTCTTCATGAATTACCAAAAAAAAAGGTTAATTTCAGCATATGTTGAGATTTCTGCCTGAGGTGGAGTGGGGAAAATTCCTGTTCCTGCTCTCAGTGAACTGTTAGGTGCCTCAATCCATCAGGCTGGTGGCAAAGCACCCCATTTCAAAACAGAGGTGGTGGTGGTGATGGTGAACGTCACGGGGAGCTGGATGTAATTCCAGGGGAAATAAGTCATGTATTGGGGCTGGAAATCAGCTGTGTCCCCTTTGATTCATGTCACCTTCTTCACACAAAGGCTACTTTGCAGCTTTTGTGCTTGCACAGGTGCTAGGAAGGGTAAAGAATTTCATGGCCAAATTAAGGAGGCATAAAACCACAGCACTGAAAATCTGGAGGAGGGTGCATAGAAAATTAGGTTTAATGGTTAATGAAATAGAAGCTGAATCATTTCTGTGTTTCTGAGCAGTGAAGGGGAGGTTACAATGGTAATGAAATAATGGAAATACTCTGGGTGTTCAGACGGAGTGTCACACCCTGCAGAGTGAATAAATGAGCAGGAATTTTCAGAAAAGGAGGAATTTTTAGAAAGAAGATCCTGATGATCCACTGTGCCCACGTGGAAGGTTTCTTCATTTGAGCTGAATGCTCAGTGGGCTGAAACACTTGGATTGGATTATTTTGCTGAACCGCGCCTGTAGGGAAAATCACATTTGAGGACTGGAAAAGAAAACCAAACTGCATCAGAATCTCAGCATCTAGACAGCAAGCTGCCAGCAATTTTTATGGTCCCATCAAAATAAGTAAGAAATTGACCTTCTCTTTCCATGGTAGCCTTAACTGCAATGTGCCTTTGCTGCTTGGCTGCAAGTTCTGCTCATTTGCACATCCATGCGTGACATGATGTATGCAGTATTCCAGCTGATAAGGTTATTTGGGAAGAAAGGCTCTGCCTAGATTTAATAATGTAATTGATAATTTGTTTTTTATGATTAACAATTCCACGGGGGGTGGGAGGATGGGCAATCCTTGCAAGCAGTGCTGCTGGCAGAAGTGGGGCATGAACAGTACCTCCAGCTGAGATCAGGAACAGGATATTCTGGCCAGGATCCAGGGAAGCACTCAAACAAACTCTTTATCTGAAGCACAGAGAAGCACCTTTATCTCTTAGGTATTAGAAGGAATGTGTCACAGCTTCCAAGGCTAACATTTAGGAAAGGAGTTGCCTGGTACATATGCTCAAATGAGCCTCCTAAAAAAAAAAAAAAAAAAAGGAAAAAAAAAAAAAAAGGGACCCAGAGCTACCAGGAAATCATCCAAATACCAGCTTAAGGCAAGTTGGTAATAACATCTTAATCTACTTGCTGGATGTTCACTTGATCATCTTCTATAGGCTAGATTTCAGAGTAAACCCCAAAATATTCTTGCTGTTTCCACCTGTACTTAGCCTTCACATCATCTGTTGGGGTTTACTGCTCTCATGAAAGAAGTTTTTTGCTCCAAAGGGTCCTGCCAGAAATTCTGATCCTGTAGACAGTGCTGCACTTGAACACTTCCCAGCTCTCAGCAATCCCTTGGGGAAAGTGGGAAGTGTTTCCAAGGCTGGATGCCAGGAAAGCAACAAAGTCAGAGGAAAAGAACTGACACCCTTCTTTTTTTTTGTCTCCACACCCTGCAATTTCCCTGTCTCCTGGCAAACTGTTTCCATGATTTTGATGGATTCAAGTGAAACCACTTGCTGAGTTAAGTGCCATGCTAAGTCAGAATTGTTACAGCTCGAGGTGAAGGCTTTGGACATACAAAAGCAATATCTGAGTTCAGATTTTAGTGTTTAAGATTTTCAAACCTTTTAAGAAGCATCTTCAAATTCTCTTAAGAGACAACAAATGTCCATATTAAAGTAGAAAATGTATTTTCTTTTCATGGGGAATAGGCAAAAAATAAACCAAAATTGTTGCCGGGAAATAAAAGCACTTTCTCGCATCCTAATCTTAAATATTACTTGATAGATGGATTAAATACAGGTTTGATGCAAAAACTGAGGAGTGTGAAAATGAAGTGAATATCTATTTGGAAACTGTTTTTTTTTTTCTATTGGAAAATTTCTATTTGTCAGAAAATGTTTGCTGATACCACATATTGATAGTCCTACAATATAGAGGAAATCCAGAGTACTGACAAGTTTATGAGTCACATTGGATCCCCAAGAGATGACTGCACATTTAATAAAATTGCGGGATAATCAGATAATCAAGTTAAACCATTAAATCCATTGTTTTTGCAATTATTTCTCCTGCTTCTTCAGCTTCCAAGTATCTGTCACAGACCAGAAATTAATCTTGACTGCCTTGAAATGCTGGAAGTCATAATCTTTCTCAATCAAGTATTTTTGTTGTTCTGCACAGACAACCTCTCTTAAAATCTTGATACCAAAATGCTCCTTTTAAAGCAGGAGATGCATCTTTTTGTTGATTTGGCTGATTTTAAGTGAAATTTCACTTTTACAGTTGTATCTTAGAATGCAGGTGTTGTTAAAAGATAGAAATGTGGTTGAGAAGTGCCTCCTGTTGTGTAGAGCAGCCCCTCCGCAGTGTCTAATGCACAAGAGCAGACTGTCTGACACAAAGTATTCTCTGTGTACCACCTGTTAATCTCTCCATATTTCCCAAAGATCCCAATTCTTCATTCCCTGCCAAGAAATGCTTACAGGAAAACTGTTGTGAGTACTTGAATTCCTTGTAGTAATACAGGTTAAATGGGAAAGTGCCAATTGTTGTGTCAGGGACCACAGAGCCAGGGTGAGCATTGGAGAATGATGGATGCTGGCCTTGCCTTTTTCCACCAGGTAATGTTTTTTACAGTATGGATAAGGTTGTCCAAATTATGTTTCAAGAAAAGATAAATTACCATTTTCCCAAATTGTTATATTGAGCTTTATTGTGAAGTATTATTCAAAGGTCCAACAAGGAGAGAAGATTTGGTGTAAAATCATAGCTCAATACATTTGTCTCCTGAGCTCAGACTTGGGATGATGCTGTACTTACGTTAAGAATTTGGGAGGCTTGATGAAATAGAACTTATGAGCCTTTCTCTACTATATATTTCTTCAGAAAACAGTACACTTTCTCAGGCCCTCACAAAATTTGTAGTATATGCAGTATATGTTCCCTCTGTGAAATTTCACTTCCCTGGCTTATAAATCCATGGGAGCTCTGGGAATATGACTTGAGTCAAGACAAATCGCGCAGGCAAGTGGACAGATGGTAACCATGAAAAGCAGAACCGATGGTGGGTCCACCACCATTGTATCGTTCACCAGAATCTGAGTCAAGCAGCCAAAACTCGGAATAACTTTCCTACTGCCTGACGAGCGTTTGTGCTTCGGGCCAAGGGCAGGGTTCTGAAATATCTTCAAGGAGAAAGACATTTTCCGGTACCGCTGGAGGTCAGAGCTGTTTGGCCTGTGCTGGGGTACGGTGACGCGGGCTGGGGAGGCAGGGAGGATGGGACACGTGCGGGCATTTCAGTCTGGATGGGAGGCTCCAAGTGAGCCACCCCGGAGCTTCTCCCGCCCGTGACAGGTGGTCTCGGAGCGTCGTTTCAGTGACAGGGGACCTGTGCCCAAGGAGCAGGGACAACACGCACCAGCTCGGAGCACCGGCGTGGTGCAGCCCCGGTGCCCCCTGCACCCACCGCCCCTGCCCCGGTGCCCTCTGGCCGCCGGGGCTACCCCGGCGGGAGGTGCCGCAGAGGCGGGGGGTGAAGGCAGGACGNCCCCGGGGCCGCCTCTGCCTCTCAGCCTTCCCCGGGAAGGCACGGGCTGGGTGCTGCTCCGCCGGTATCCCCGGTCTCCCGCTCTCTCCAGAGTGGCTACGTTTGCCGTGTAAAATTCAGGGGAGATTTGAAGGTGCGCCCACCCTGCAGCTTTCACTCTGTAAGAAAGTATTATAAAACTCCCCTCAGGCTCTCTTTATGGAGAAGGTTATGTTGGCTTTCCTTTGGTATATAGAGATCCGAATTTGACGCGATTAGATAATTTTTAAATGTAGCGTTTTCCAGTACAGAAGTCACTCACCTTTTAAAAGAACTTATTTTTCCACCCCTACTTTCAACCACATCTAACTCGGTTTTCCTCCTTTTACTCCACAGGAGCTAAAATCATCTCCGTCATATAGCTAAAATGCCAAGTAGGCTTCAATCCCTGTAGGGTGGGAACAGACCTGGCAACAGCCCATGGCTGAGCCTGCCCCACCTCTGATGTCCCCCAGGGACCACTTTGACCCCAGCACAGCAGCTTCTGCTCCCTAGGTAACGCCTGGGGCTGGTGTCGATGTAGTGTGGCTGAGCAGCCACCTCCTGCTGACTCCCCCCACCCTGTGCACGGCATCGGGGCGGCACGGACAAAGCAACTCGGCCGCTGGAAGTTGGTGCTTGAGACCTTTAGGAAATTCGTGCAGACCTTTGGCTGCAAACCTTTCACAGCAGGTTTTTTGATAGCCAGGGTGTCTTTCAGAGACTGAGCTTAAGCAAACATGAGTTCTGACCTGTGCTCACTCTGGTGAGTTTCTTCACCATGGCAAAATATGGACAGACACCCATTTGTCCCTACAGGAAGGACCTGAGGAGAAGCTAAGAACAGGTGCTAACAGCTATGCAGTGAATGTGGCAAAAAGAAATTATTTTAGCGCTGTAGAGCTGGTGTTCTTGTTTAAAAGTGTGAGGTGTAGGGGTCCTTCTTTAGGCCACATTTAGATGGCAGCTGTTGAGGTCGTATGACTGCAGGCAGCCAGGTCTTCGGCACTGCTGTGGGGTGTATTTTTACAGGGCAGGTAGCTGCTAATTCAACAAGTGCCTCTCAGTACATGCTCTGCCTTCTTCACTCCTGCTGTGCGTTGCTCTCTTACAAGGCAGCGTGCTGCGAGCACGAGGACACTATTAGAGGGAACATAGGATATCCAGCTCTCCAGCCCTTGCTGCAGTGATCTGAGCTCTCTTCTCCTGCTTGCTGCTGGGTAGCTCGGCATGGGGGAAGAATTTGCTAATGGTGCACGGGTAGTTAAAATCAAGTAGGAGAGGCCAGGCTCCAGAGGGTGTTGGCATTGCTCTGGGCCTTCTTCCAGCTGGCTCACTATGGCTTTTTATTTCAAGCTTTTGAAATTGTTGCACACTCTGTGATTTCGGTGAGGTTTTTTATTTGCATCATTACAGGTCCATCATCTCTTATACAGACTGTCCCAACACACATTCTCGTTTGGTGGGGGCTTTGCAAGACACAGGACATTCTGATTGGGGTACTAGTCCTGGAGCTGATGCCTTGCTGCCTCACACACCTCGGGCCGTGAAGATTTGCGGTCTGCAGCCCCTCCTAGTGCCTGATGCCCCAGCTGCTCTTCCCCACTCGTGAAAATGATGAGAGAAGAATCCAGTGTAGGTTTCCCTGCCAGTGACCCATCAGCCTCTTATCTCTATGGTTTTCTTGTTCTTCCTCTGTGAAAATGGTGGGGAATGATTTTGGCCTCACATCAGCGATTAGAGAGAAGGTGACTAATGGTTTTGCTCAATTAATATGAGTAAAACTGCGACACATATTCTGCATGAGCACCAAGAGATTACCTTCAGAAGGTGACTTCACAGATAAGGAGCCCCGAAGTGTTTATAATCTTGGGAATGATTGGAGCACTTCCAATAACTTGTGTTGCAGAAGCCCTTCATACTTACTGTATTGCATAGAGCAGAGAGAATCTCATTTTTGTAATGACTATTTACAAGCATGACTGACGGGGCACAGTTGCTTTTCTCTGGAAAATGTAAACTAGTACATGATTTTTCTCTGACATATAAGCATTTTGCACCAACAGTGCAGGAGAAAAGTTTGTTGGGGCTACTCAGTGAAACATCTGCAGGTAAGAGGGTTATAATCTCTTTGCTTTGTCTTGTTTTGGTACTAGTACTGCATCTCAAATGTTGTAATTTCACAAATACCTGCAGTGTAGGAATAAATACCTTAAATTCACAAGATGAATGCTCCTTTTAAGTAAGCTCCATGTTCCGGTGCTGTCATCTGCAGTGTAATTTGGAAGGACAAGCAGGGGAGTTGTTTGGCATCACATACCCAAGAGGCATCAAACATCTGCTCCATTCAAACAATTTTCCATTTCTTGACGTGTGTATTAGGGCACAGCTGTGGAGGCAGCTCTTTTCCTTCTACTGGTATGGTCACAGGGCAGGAAGGTGGATGGATATTCAGCTCTTCTGTGCTGGTGTTATAGGTACTTGGTTTTCCCAAAGATTGATCCTTTTGCTCAGGAAGGAGTGCAGGCTGCCCTTGTGCAAAGAGTCTGTCCCACTGTCCAGAGATTAGGAAGTTGCTAAATTCCCAGCGTCCAACCTCTCAATAGAAGGCATGCACCCTTTTGTTTCATCAGTGATGAGGGGCAGAAGTAAGCCAAAGGTTCTAAAAGATAGCCAGATGAATCATCACGGGAAGAGGTGAACAAGCTGCAGGGTGAGAGAAATACAAGATGGAATCATTAATAGGAAATTGCTTCTGAGCCCCGTGTGTTGCTGAAGTGCACAGGCACAGGTGTCCTGTCCTAGCAGGGGGCCAGGTCTCCCTTCTGTTCAGCACTGAGGTGTTGGGACACTTCACTACTGGGCCATTGCTGGCAACACCAGAGGGAAGTCAAATAAGAGCCATGAAAAGCCTTTGAGGAGTCCAGAAGAAAAGAATAAAAGTTAAATATGTATGCTTTTGTTAGCAGCTATAGGGTAATGAAATCATCTGCAACTATTTGAAAGGTACAAACTCTGAGGAAGAAGGTGATTGATTTAGCATGATCTGTAACTGGGCACAAGAGAGTACAGATAGGGACTAGTAACACTAAAGGCAGGAGAAAGTACTTGAGAAGTACTCAAGAATGATCTCCCAGGAAGACATGCAAAGCTCGATGTTTGCCCGTTGAAAATTAGACTGTCACTAGAGGGAATAATGCTGTGTTCTCATGAAGAGGCACTATGTTGTCACCTTTTTTCCCATCTGTAGATTAAAAGACACAAAGACTCATTGGACCAGAACAGTTCCCAGTGAGGCCTGAAGAATTATGTCAGAAACGTCCTAATTTGGGTATTTACAAATACTCTAAACCAAAACCAACAATCTGTTTCTTTTTTTCTGATGATTAATCTGGTGTATTTTCAGTGACAGGTAGTGGCATAGCTCCACTCACAACTACAGCTGTACAGGGCCTGCCCAGTACATTTAATTTTTTGGCATTCCTGAGAAATTCTCTGTTGTGTTGCTTCCCTTCAAACGTTTCACTTTGAAAATCCACCTCTTTGAATTGCTGTCAAAATTCTGTCACTTAAGAAATGTTTTGAGGTGCCTTGGGGGGACTTCAGCCAATGCAGGTTTTCTGTTCAGGTGTATGGGCACATCTGAGCTGACAAAGCTTTCAATATAGAATATGATGGTCCATCTTATTTTGTTTTACAGAATTATTATTATTATTATTATTACTACTATAACTACCACTGCTGCTGCTGCTGCTTTGATATCTTACCACATGGTAATGACTGCAAGTTTTAGAGAATGGGGAACATACTACTTCATGTAGTTAGAAAAATTGAAGTATTAATCAGTTCTGTGAGAAATCGATATAATTATTGGAGGAAATGTATGGAAAGCCTCACAAATCCAAATGTGACATGTTTTCAGTGTGACTTTCATTGAAATTCAGCAGCATGTGCTCCAGGTGATTTCTCTCTGAAACATCCTATTTTTGATTTCAGAAAAACTAACATCTTCAGAACAGATCTTGTCAATAGGAATGGTCTTAAAATGGTATTTTGCATTTCCTGGATTTTTTTTTTTTTTTTAATAATCAGGGGTAAAATGTACATCCTCAGTCTGCTTAGTTTATTATTTCTGTCATTATGGGTGAGGTTTTTTAGAAATTACTTTTGTACTTTTTCTGGATCTGTGTTGACAGAAACGGCACTCTGCAAAAATGGTTAAAAGACAAGTCCCTGCTTGCTGAAGAAAGCAGTTGATAAAGAAAAACAAATTCGTTTTCATTCCAGCCTTTGTGCACAAGGCTTTTTACATAATCTCTGTGTTAGCAAATGGTCCTTCTGTTTTTTCAGTAAGATTTAAGTTCACTGCGAGTCTGCTGCGATCACCAGGGCACACTCACACCTATTTAACACCTGGGAAGTGGTGTGTGCTGTCTTATTAAAATTTGTGCCGCATTAAGGAGCCTGTCAAGAGGTAACTCTCTGTCTTCACGCATGGTAATGAAGTTTTCAGAGGAATCTGTTTCGCAAAAGATCGCCTGTCTTTGGTAGAACAGGTTTTGCTGGAGCCGTGATTGATTGCTGCGGACAAGTTTAACTGCTCTGCTTGGAGAAAGGATCACTGGTATATACTTTCCCTCCGTTGTTTTCTCTTCCTTTGGGGTGATTGATGTATTCAAACCAGTCCTTTCTACGCGATGTGAATGCCAGGTAACATCAGACGTGGCATGAAAACTTGATATTCCCGTCCTGAAAATGAGAAAAGCCTCCCAAAACCTCTCAGATCTTCACGTTATGACAATGTCGCTGACGCTTTGGGATAGCCTAGGGCTGTGCATGTGAGCCCTGGGGGATTCTGATGGCCAGAGGGAGCCATGGGGGGAGTGAGGATTGGCAGGAGGTGGAGGAGGAGCAGAACAAAACACAGGTGTGGCCAATAGAGAGGAAATCGGGTTCGTTTACTTGCAGGTGAGGGTGGAAACAGAGGTTAAAAGCACTGGGACAGGCACCTGTGGATTTTCAGGAGAGGAGAGGGCTGGGAAGTCATGTCCCAGGTCTTGGCTGCTGGCCTGGACAGTAGTGATGCCCTCTGGAGCAAGTTGGTGGGTGTCTGTCAAGAGAAGTTGGTGAGGATGGAGGGGCCAGGGCAGAGGAGATCCAGGAACAGCAGGTGGCATGTTTATGTATTTTGCTATGCTTGGGTTATTGTGTAGGAAAGAGCAGAGCACGGCACTCCTTAGAGAGTGAAGGGAAATGTGCAAAATGGAGCTTTTTCAGTCTTCTTCAGCAGAATAGTTCCCAGGAAAATAGTGAGGTCTTACAAAGCATGACATGATGAGGCCTCTCCTGCTTTGTCAAATCTCTGCAGCAGCTCCTTGGGGGGTTTGGTGCCTGCATAGAGGTTTTTCTGTCTATCCTGTGAACACAGCTTAACGCCCTTTTCCTCAACAGAGGGGTACTATGTCTTGGGTTGGTGTGTCTTCCTTTACTTTAAAACCGTGGAAATTAGACAGTATATCTTCATGGTCTTTTTTGTAAGCCCCAATGAAATAATTCTGTTAAGAGTGCCAGTAGTTGAAGTGATGTAAACCACTTCTTTGTTAAAATACACTGTTTGGTTAAAGTAGAAGTCTATAAATGTTATAACTCTGCTTTAGTGAAGTCTACTCTAATGGACTTGTCTGTGTCTGTTGCCCTGATTCACATATGACCCCCTGGAGATTTGTCAGCTGTCAGAAAATTATGGATGTTTAGCAGAGGAATTAGGGTGTTTGCAATGTGTTATTGTGCAAAGAATAAGCATGGAGGAGAAGATGATTCATTGCTGTTCTACCCCAGCCCTGTATTCACATACCTTATTCAAACCTGACTGAATTCAATCACCTTATCCGTGGCTCAAGAAAACTGGGAGAGAAACGTGCTGCACCTGGCCTGTGTGTGCACTGCTCATCCTCTCATGGCTGCTGGTTTTTGGCAAAGCCCTGGTTACCCTAATTCCTCAGGTGGAGAAACAGCAGCATAAAGTGGTTCTGAGCAAGGATACAATGCAAGCCTCTGGTGGGGATCACCTGTGGGGAGTTTGTGTGCCTCTCAAAACCCGAGTGTGGGCAGTCACCCACCTGCCTCAAGGCCCCTGGTGGCTGAAGCCAAAATTTTGGGTTACTGGAGCTGAATACAAATGGACTCAGAGCTACTCCTGCATGCACTGTTACCTGCCACTTTACTGCCGGTCAGAAACCCAAAAGAGTCCTAGCAGGTGTGTTATAATGCCAGCTAATAAAGCTTGCAGCTACTCCTTCAGTTCAGGGAAAAGACTTTCCCCCTTGTCCTATTGTGGTGTGGAAGGCAGGTGAATCTGCTTGTGGAATAAGAGCTTGTTTTGCCCCGTGGGTGGCTGGTTACCGGGAGTGCAGTGAGGAAACTTGTTTGAAGAACCCACAAAGGTCCCCTCCACCCCGTGATAGCAGCCTGGTGGCCTTTACCTGTGGCCCTAAGCCCCCAAACAAATTGCATTTTCAACCTCCTATTTCTGCCACCAGTTCTGTAAGTAACATCAGGCTCCATGAAAAACACAAAGGTTGACAACATTTTAGGAATAAAAGACCTCAAGCATCAGCAAATGCTTGTGAAAGGGCAGAGCTGTGTAATGTGAGATGTGTAACAAACTCATCTGTTTGCTTGTCTCAGCCTGCAGTGCTGAGAAACCAAATATCACCTGGGATGTTCTGTAGAAATAATTTAACTTTTAAAGGAAATGCATAGTCGTGGAACTGTGCAACATTAATTTAAACAGAAATTAAATTTAGAAGTCTTGTTTTAAAAAAAATCTGGTACTTCCATTTTAGTCTGGTCCTTTGAGCACAGTCAAGGCACGGCTGGATTTCTCATTCACCATTTGAAAGCTTTTTGCTTGATATAATTTGTGAATATCAAATTTGAAAAAAAACAGTTTGCTTGACCAAAACCTGCCTTGTCTGTAGAGACACTGTTGTAAAATCTTTCCCATTTCAGCTTTCCTTTGAGAGGAATTATTTGAACACTAGAAAGCACTGCAATGCTATTCAGTGCTAGTACAGAGGAAGGCATGAAATGCATTTATGAGTTGTGATAGTTTTGGTTGCAGTCTCCACAGAAGTAACCTGACTAATCAAGTCACAGTCTTTACTGTTTTCTCCTTATTTGTTCATCACAACTGTAGGATTAGTATGCAGGGGGTTTTGGCATGAACTATTTCCTCAATGTGTAGCACATACCCAAAATGAAATACAAAGTCTTAATAAGGACTGATGACAAAACATTTTTAAAAACCCAAACCAGGACCTTCTGGGTTTTTTTCACCTTATTGATCCTACTGGATCTGTACTGGATTCATTTTTCCAGCTCAGAACTGAGTTTTCCTGTGTTAAAGACAAACTCTTGGCACGAGATTATCTATTCCTATGGAAAATTTGGCTTACAGAAACCTGCTCACCGTTTGATAGTGCAGAAAGCAGAGCCGATGGGGGACCTGCCTAGAGCTGCTGGGAATGCTTAGTAAGCAAAAATATTCCGGGATCAAATACTGGGATGTGTAGGTAAACAAAAGCTTTCTCCTTTCCCGAGCAGTGCCACTAGATGGTGCGCTTTCTGTAAGGGTCGTCCCGCTTTCAAAACCCCTGGGACTATTGGCAGCACGAGAGATTTCGGCAAGTCAGCGTTTACATTATTCATCTTTTCGTTTCCCCTTTGACTATTACCAAAACTATTTTTGAAAAATTTGCTGCTGAGCGTGGTTTGAGGTGGTTTAACTAAAGTTCCTACTGTCACTGAGACGGGGAGCCTGACAAAAATCGGGTATCCATCCTTCTCTGCCACTGTGTTCAGCAGAATAACTTGTGGTCAGTTGGTATCAAGCTGCTGTACAGCAGTCGTATATATCCCTACTATACTGGGATATAGATCTGGGTGCAGATGGAGGCTGGGGTTGCTGTGCAGTTGGTGTTTCCTGGTTTCTCCCTCTGGTTAGAGGCGCAGCAGCTGTTCCCTGTTCCTGGGACCTCTGGTGTTGCTTCTTCTTCAGCCAGGTGAATGCTCCCAGCTCTCAAAGGAAAGCTCTAATTAGCCATAAACACTTCATTTTGGCTGAAGGCAGTAAGGTAATTTATGTCCACAGCAGTCTTAAGCAAATAATAGAACACCAGGAAGGAAATAGGTTAGCCATTAAAAAAATAAAATGCTCCTGCTTGGTAGTTTAGATGCAAAGTTTAAATGTGCTGATTTACCAGGTGCTGTGGCACAGATGGGATTGCACTAGCTTTTCCTGCAGCATACAGCCTGATGCTGCAAGTCCTGACACTGTAGTGCCTAAGGGCTTTAAAGTGTTGGAGGGATCAGGGCAGGAATTTCTCCGCTTTTCCCCCCTCTTACTGGTCCAGAGCTATGAGTTGTGCAGTTAGAGAAGAGCAAGATTTGCCCTGCTGGAAAAGTTGTGTGACAAAAATTTAATGTTGTCTAACCTCAGTTTCACCTGTGCCAGGGTATAGTGAGGTCTGGATATTTATCTCTTTTCCTTCTGGGAAGATGATTTGACTGGCTCAGTTGTGACAACTCATCCCCTCTTAATCCCACACTTGGATTTGGGCATTGGCTTTTTTGAGCAACAGCCTCCAAACCTGGAATGGAATAACAATTTTATTTTTAGGATTTTGATTACCTGGGGTATGGTCAAGCAGGTGGTGTTGTTTGCAGACAGCTCATGAGGAGTGAGTCAAACCACTGGAAACAGACACAACAAAATGAGGAGCTCAGGTCATAGGAGGAGGAGGAGGCAGGATTTAACATTTAACATCAGGCAGTCTGGGGTTCCCCTTGCAAATGGGATTGTCCTGTAGCATCTGAATCCTAGAAACCACTCCGGTTTTTGGTCTGGTGAGGGATCAGGATATGTGGCAGGAGTTATATATGTATATATGTGGCAGGAGAACTCAGCAAAACCAATTTTAATCTATGGTTTAGGGCTTATTAGCGCTTGTTATTATTTTGTGGGTAGGGATTTGCATCAGGGCACTTTTAGGAAAAATAAATACTGTTTAAACCATATCATTCCTGGAAAAAGAGGCTTGAGGTTTCGTAGGAGCCTAACAGTGGATCTTGAAAAAGCCCCTAACTTCGAATTCTTTCTCTAATCCGAAAAAATTAAAATTAAATACAATTATAAATAAATAAAATTAAAAATGCTATCAATAGAATCAGGAAAACCAGGTCTTCCTTTGTGACTACTGAATAATAACTGCATATAAGTTATTGCTGGGGATGGGAGGGGGGGAGCACCTTTCAGTAAACAGAACTGCAGTTTGCATCAGGATGTCACTTGTTCCTGTGTTCCTGGACCTTAACCTGGCTCTGGTTTACCTACGGCTCAGCTGTCATTAACGCTACTGGAAGTTGTTGGTGTGCTATATTAATTGTTTTGAGCTTGAAAATGTGAATTAAAGTAACAAAAGCACCAAAAGAGATGCTGAGGCACTGAGATTTTTTAGAGGAACAATACCATGGGCATTTCTGTTGAACTTACAGTTTATTCCCAGGCAAACAGCTAGTTTAGGAAGAATAAAAATATTCTGTTATACAGCCAACTCTTCAAAACTGTGATGGAGGGGAGATTTAAACTACCAGCAGCATCCTAACAGTAGGGCCAGTAATCCATGGAGGAAAAAACCCCCTTGTGCCTTGCAATGATCAGGGTGGGAATAGTAGAATGCTAAGAAATGCTATTTAAAGTTGTGTTTTAATATTTTCTTGAGGCAAAGGTTGGAGTTTAGACAGTGACACGCCCTTCAGCCTTGATCTTTGTGGGTCCCTTCCAACTCAGAATATTGTGTTTCTGTTTGATTGTGTGCTACAGTGAGTAGGAGAAGGTTTATGGAATTTTGTCATATCCACTATTGTGCCCAAAGCCTCGTGTTTGCATGGCTTTGTTCATGCATAAACATTTGAGTGACCTGCTCACCTTTTAAAGTTTAAAAATTAAGAAATGGAGGATTTTACTCTGAAGTGTCAGTGTGTTGGCAATGAGCAGTTAAAACACACTTATGTGCTGGTAGTTTAGGTAGGTTTGTCTTAGTTCAGTTATCAAAATGTATTGTAGAAACGAGGAAAGTGGCTTTAGAGGTCTTCAGCTAAGTGCTGAAAAAATATTTCTTGTGTTTTAGTGTACTAAGCATCCAGTGTTGAGGATTATATCGAAAGTTATAGACAGAAGGAATGGAATTAAGTTCCAAATAAATCATTAAAGCTCTGTAGGACACAAGTGCCTCCTGATAAAACTGTGGGTTATCTGGCTTTGATGTGGGCTCCACGCAGTTTTAAATCAAATCAGACTGGGTTTTGGTGAATAGTCACTTGGAAGGTTGAGATCAGCATGTTTTAGAAACTTAATGAAAGGCTGTAGAGAAAAGAAGCTGATGAAGGTTTTGGTTTTGTCTCCGGGCTTACTTCCTGATAATCAAATCAGAACTTTGTGGGCCTGGTTCTGCTCCTGCTTATGGGAGCCAAGGCTTGTGCTGTGTCAGGTGAGAACAGCCATGAGGAGGTGGGAGGGTGCTTCTTATCCTGGCACCTTCAGAATAATTTATAGATTCTTCTCTTCTTCATGAGTCAATAGGTAAACCAAGGAGGCAGTTCTCAGTGACACTGAGGGCCTTTGGCAAAGTAGAGAGAGGAAGAACAAAGCAGTGCAAAGTCAGTAGATTGTGACTTGAAACCTGGGCTCAGTTATCAGTCCCCAGCAGTGACCTTGAGGACACCACGGAGCCTCAGTTTGCCTTTATTCTCCATTTGAAAGCAAAGATAATGCTTTTCCTGTATCCCAGGACTCTTGTGTGGCTTCTAATGGGAGGCTCCTTGGGAAGAAAGAGGTCTTGTTACGGGACCTCACTTAGAAGTGTTTTGGGGAACAGTAAATGCAAAGCCCACACTCGTTTAGTGACCTTGTGTCAGTTCATTTCAGCTAAACTTATTTCTCTTCTCTGCAGAGAGGGGAAAAAACCACTCCTGGGTGATTTCTATTTCTGCGCCGCAGATTTTTTGAATTTCCATCAAGCTAACAGAACTAAATTATTTTTCTCTCTGCTCCACTCTCCTAAGTAGAACTAATGGCCGTAATGGTTAAGGGAAATACCTTTCTGAACTTGAATTGCTTGCTCAGGGTAGTTATTTAGTGCTATGCCAAAGGTTTGAAATGGCTTTTAAGTTCTTCCCACAGTGCTTCAAGTTCCTGGATGGGGGACAAGACAAGTGTTTGCTATTATAGATGAGCTGTGCCCTCATACACCATCTCTGTGTGGAAGTGTAGAGCAGCAAGCCCAAGTGATCTGCTCATGATAAGCTGTAGTGCAGAACAGCTGGAAATGCAGGAATGTACCCTGAGCCCATATCTCCTTTTCTCTCTCCTTTCCCCAGATGAGGAGCCCATATCAGTAGTAATTAGGGATGTAAACTGTGTTCCTCAGGAAGAAGTAGCCTGGAAATCAAGCCCTGCCTTAGTATAGTGCTGTAGAGCTGTCCTAGTAATCAAGAGCAGCATCAGGGGCCTGAGACAAGGACTGGAATCTGGCTAAAGTGATTTGTCTTTGCTTGAATTGAGACTACCCCATTGATGGCATCCTTGTGATGTGTCTTACTCTAAAGACAATTTCAAAGAAACCTGCACCTCCTCTGAGTAAATGAAAATAACCTTGTTTTCCAGTAAGAGGAAATCAGCTGCCTGCTGCTGTAATTGGTATGAATGCCTGTACCTCCCATTAACCTCTTCACATTGTACTGGTGTCCCCAGAGAAATCAAGAATCTGACAAAGTGCTGCTCTGTAATGGGTTGTGGATTAGAAGTAATGAATCACTTGCAGGAAGTTGTCTTTGCTGGAATATAAGACAACATTTAGTCTCCAAAGCAACTGTCAAAGTGCTTTAAGAAACAACAAAATCTTCTACTTTGTACTCTTATCCTGTCCTTCAGCAGCCCCCTGATGCCAGCACATGCAGCAGGGAAAGAATTTTATAAACTTTCTGTCAGTGTGAAACTCTAAAGTTTTTCCCTGCTTGTAAACCAGTAAAACTCTCCTCTCTTATTCCTTATTGTAATGGTGTTACTGCTTAGTGTTTGCCTCACACCTCCCATCTACAAGGTGCTGGAGTGCATCACAAAGCTCTCTCCATTTGTGCTGACCTGTCCTCGAGTAGGAGCTCAGGGAAATGAGGCACTGAGAAACTTCTATCCTCTGACACCAAGTCTGGAACAAAACAGATTCTTCTCTGTCAGTGTTACTCAAACCATGAAGTTGAAACTGCTCTATTTTTCCCACCCTCACCTTTCCTTCTGACTGTGGTTCATCAAGGAGTTTGGACTGTTTCACTTGCAAAGAGGCATTTAAAGTGTGGAAAAGCATTAAGGGTTGATCTTCAGTTATAATTCCATAAGGACCTCACTTAGACTGCTCCATGAAATTTCCCAAGCCTGAAAATCTCCCTTGGTAAGCCTATTGCCCTTCAGTGCCTCTACAATAGGCTTTTAAAATATTTTGCAATGGGATTTTATTTTTAGGAGGAAATATTTTAACTAGGACAATAACAGACCTTGGCCTTTCTATCTTGTGTGAGAAGTGCTTTAATGTGATTCCTGTGCCCCAACTCTGTTTGATAAATTGAAAGACCTTTCAGCAGCTTCTGGATACGTAGAGCAAACTCAGCTTTGAGGAGGGCCTTGCTCTTTTATTCTCTTCTGTGATGCATTTACAGGTCATTATGTAGGGTCACATAACAGCTCAGAAATAGCATTGGTAGCAAAATGAGGCGTGATGCTTTTGGGCAGGAGGTGAGGACCTGCTGGGAGACTGCCTTGATACAATAAACCATTCATCTTCCTATTTATATATTTTTTACAAACTCCTCAAAGCAACTGCAAGGGGCTGTGCTTCTGAAATGAACTGCTTGTGTGCTAACTTTTCATTCCCCTAGACTTTTCCATTGTTTCCAGAAAAACACACAGATGTGTTTTAGTGCTACAACCAGACTCTGAAAACATTTTCAAGCCCATTATTAGAAACCCCATATCAAGTTAGTTATTTCACATATCTGATGATTCCTGCATGCACTCTTTGCCTTTCTGTGCAGCTACAACCCCAGGATTTCACTCTGTATGGACAAGTCATGTGCCTTGCAGTAGTGGATTGGGACCTGACAGGGCCCTGCTTGCAGAGTCTCAATGTGTCAGAGCTAAACATACTATTAAGGCAATGCCATTCTTTTTCTGATGTTTTACTGCTGTTTTTCATTCCAGGTGTTTGCAGCTCTGTGTTAAGGAAGAATTGGAAGTGCACTGTGCCAGCAGCAGCCCTGGGAAGCAGATTGTTACATCCTGGTATGATTTGAGTAGTGATTGAAGATGCAAAGAGCAGGGAGGGTTTGGAAGGTGAAAAGACTGCTATGACCTCATATGGTTTCTTAACTTGTGTAAAAATTTGTTTTCATTTAAAAAAAATTATAAAAATAATTATGCTAAATCTAGAAGGCTTATTTGTGACTTGTGGGTGGGCCCTATGACTGATAGAACTGCTGTCAGGTGAAATACCTGCCCACAGTGACCATGAAGGCCCTGCAGCTGGTGCTTGTGAGTCACAATCTCCAACTGTTTTAGCCTAACTTGAATTGTTTCTGCTGAAGGCAACCAGTGCAAAATGCATTTCTCTCTACGCACATGTTCATGTCTTCAGGTTCATCCTGGATTTGCTCATAGAGCTACTCCTGCTTTTTCCTTTTGCATTCAAATCTATGTAAATGCTGAAATTCTGTGATAATCAGATTTATTTTCAAATATCTGAATCTTGCCAAATGGTTTTACTCTAACATTTCCTCCTGCTCCTCCAGGCCTCTTTGCTTTATGAAGTTATGCAAATATTCCCTTGCTTAAACATACATTGATAACATTTTAGATTGACTGAAGTGGGTTCTGCTCCCAACAACGTCCGTTGGCAAGAAGATCCTTCTCTTCTGTGTTTAACCTTTTCCTACCATTGCAATTCATCTTGGATCATACATTTCTGACCCCTTCCAGAGCAGGAAAATATTCTGTGTTCTTACTCCCAAGATTCTTTTCTTTGTTCTTCACTGATTAGAAATCCAGAGGTAGCCTCCCATTGACTGACTGTTACCACATGTTTGTTCACAAAGAATAGAATAACGAACTGGTTGAAGGTAGAAGAGTGGAAAACCATTTCAAATATTTTGACTTTGAATAAAATAGACTTTTGCCACTGGAAATGAGAAGCAAAGTGTACACAGAGAGACATACTGCAGAACAAAAGGCATGTGTTAATTTGATTCCAAATTCACAGCCCACAACACAAAGTTTAAAGGGCAAAATGGAATTCAATACATCTGGTGGCTCATTTCCTTGAATCTGAGAGTTGCTATAAGGTAGTACAGATACCAAATCAGGCATAGGAACAAAAATCCTATGATCCAGAAAAATCCATTCTCCTAAATTGAAAGGTAAAAAGCCTAGCTTGTCCCCTCTTGCCTCTTAATGTGCTATTATACATGACACACTTGGAACAGATTCTTTAGGATTGCAGGAATTGTGTGTCACTGTGCCTGGGTTAAACTATACCCAGCACTTCAGGAAGCCAGGGATTCAAACCTTGGATTGCAGCACTGGGAGCTGGGATGGGCTTGCTGCAGCAAGGAGAGGGAGGTAGAGCAGCTGCAGTCCAGATGGTCCCATGCTAACTGCTAAATAATTTGTTAGACAGATACCTTTTTCCACATTATGCAAGGATTTGTTTTATTTGTGAAGTTTAATAGATAATTTTGTGTCAAGAAAAGTAACTTACTGACGTTTGTGTGATATTTGCTGTCGTAGAGATTCTATTAACATATTTCAAAGTGATTATGATTACAGATTTATTAGTTCTTAGTCTCATTAATTGTTCACATAATACTGATACAGCTTTTTTAAAATTTCCACCTCACCCAATAATTTTTTCTTTATCACACATATGATTCACTAATGAGGTTTGACTTCCATGTGGCACATGAGGAGCTCTTACTGCAGTGTTCATGTGCCTCGTTTCTATTGACAGAATTTTAGACTGTGTTGAACAGAATGGATTTAGCTCCCACTGCATTTTCTTGTGTCTGCACTCTCTAGATGTTACAGCTTAAAACATGATCCAGTGTGGCCTGTGTCTCATCTGGGTACAATGCGTAAGGAGAAAAAGACTAAAGTTTGCAGAAAGGGGTGGATTGTCTAAGCAAGGTTGTGCTTCAGTTAAAAGTGACCAATTTGAGTATCAACTGCTTTTTTTAAAAACTATAATCTATAGCATTTTCTTTAATATTGTGATTCTACATCTAATCCATATGTGCATTTCCATGAGTGCTATAAGCAGCTCTCTGTTCCCTTCGTGCATCTTTAGGCATGTGTGGAATGCAGCTCCAATGGATTAGATTCAAATCAGAGTTTAGTAAGCTAATCAGGACATTTTAACAAACAAAATTTGTTCCTTGGTCCTGCAGAGGAAGCCAGATGGGTGGAGCCCATGTTTTTGCTGAACCATACGTGCACTGCTGGGGCAACAAGAAATGCTGGACAAAATATTTAAATTTACATCATGATTTATGTTTCTCTTGCTGTTTGTGGGGTAAATGCAACTTACTTTAAGACAGAAGTGACTGTTACAGGTTAAAATGCTCACACAGCGGGATTATGTTCATGTTTTATTTTGGCAGAGACAGTGAATTCCATTTGCATTGCAGTCACTTTTCCTCCTTCCGTCTGACTCAAAGCTCTGTGGCTGAGAGTCTGTCTGCAACATAGATGGAGGAGCTCCTTGAGTAGCCGTGCAGACTGAATCCTCCTTGCTCTCCCAAACGGGATATATCTTCCCTATTCCTGGGGCAGGGAAATGGTCCTGCTGGAAGCCATGCAGTAACAAGTGTCATTGCCTGAAATGCTTGCCATTTCTGATAGTCGAGAGCTATAGCCCTGACATTCCGTTCAACACTGTGCTTTTTGTGCTAACCTGACTTATTTGGAAGCCAAGCTAGGTGAGCTAGTGAAATATCTGCCTTTTACAGAATTCAGTTCAGACTTGTCCTTTAGTGCTGGGATGGGATCCCCTTCAGATCTGCGGGAACCGATTTTACACGGGCTGCATCCGGTGGGCGCTTGAGCACCAGCTGGAAGCTGTCTGTCGGCAAATGTAGTTTTCCTTTTAAAATGTTCACGATCGCTAANTGGGCGAGCGCTGTCGCGTTCTGTCCCTCACTTTCGCATCTCTCTTTGCAGACTGGAACTCGGCCCCACCCGGAGGATCCCAGAGATGGCGAAGGTGAGGAAGGCGGCGGCTCCGGGAGGGCATGGCCCGTGCCCGGCCGCTCCCGAGGACATCCTCGTATTATCCCTCTCCTCACTATCCCTCCTCACCGATTTCTTTTGGGGCTCCCTTAAACCAGCCCATCCCCAAGCCCGGGCGGACGTGGATGGGAGGGGGATGGAGATCATGTGAAGGATTCGTCATGAGCAACTTTTGTTTTTTTTTTCCTACCACTAATTTGGTGAAGTTTTCGGTACCCTGTGTTTATATTGCACATGGGTGGAGGCTCCTTCCACTGAAAGGAAGGAAAGAAAAAATATCGCCGTGTCAGTGCCTGCTGGGGGCTCGGGGGTCGGTATTTCCATTCCCAGTTTTCCCATCGCTAACGTGAATTTTTCTGGGAGCCTTGGAGCTATCGTGCAGTTCTTCATTTGGGGATTTTTCCTTTGCAGCCCTTTGGTTGCTGTGGTTTGAGCCTGGATGAAGGCGTGGAAAATGGGGCCGACTCCAGCCTTTGTTTCTATAGTTGCATCAAATGCATACACTCTGAAAAGTAAAAGTGGAGTTTAATGGCTTAGTTGTAGGATTCGTAGGGGTTTGTAATTGCTTTATGGCGTTTGTACTGCTGTAGGAAGTGAAAGCAATCAAGATCTATCAGGGCTTTCACAAAGGGCAGGGTAATTGCACTTAATGAGTAGAGTGATTAGTAGTGTTTTAATACGCTAGTGAATATTTACTCATATTATATCTGGCTTTAGTTTTAAAAGGAAGAAAGGGAACTTCTTTTTAAGAAAAAAGGAGTTTTTAATAGTAATATTAAAGTTTTTAATAGTAATTTAAAACTTTTTAAAAGTTTTTAATTTTTCTAAATTCTTGAAGTTGTGTTTTGTTCTGGGGTTTTCTTTGGAGTGACAAAGAAGGGGTTTTTCTTTCTCTAAACATCAGGCCTGGACTGTAGGATGCGTATTGGGAGAACACAAGCCCTTACCCGTGCCGATGCAGGGCCCATGGCCAGGGGGATATACTTGGACAATAAGATTTTTATTACAGTATATGTAGCATTGCTTATAGGATTAAGGGTAACTTCCTTTGACTAGAAGCATGGAAATTTACAATATTCTTGTCTGTCCCACAGAGACAAACTTTAATTCATCTTCTTAACAGGAATATTTCATTCTTCACTAGTGCAAACCGGTTACTCTTGACTTCAGGCAGCACATTTTCCACAGCTTAAGGTGACACTTGGGGATGTTTTTTTATCTGTGATGGGTGGTGGTAGATTGAAGTCATTGGAACAATGAGGGTTTTTATTAGGGAGGCCTTGTTCTCCAATTCCCACACTCAGCAGGCTGCTTTCCCGTAAGTAGTATTCTTTGCCTGTGCAGTTAGGCAGCCATGAAAGACTGGGAGTGTTCAAGTGTTGTAGCCTGTAACTCATTTTATGAACATAGAAAAAGCAAAGTTGAAGAAGAAACTCTGCTTCTCATGACAGCTGTCAGTTCTAGAAGTTGTATTATGAAATGGAGGTGAGTGAAAGTGCCGATGAAGTGTTGACTGTCAGTTGACAGAAACTCCTTGTGTACAACTAAAGCTTCAGAGTTCACCAAGGCTGCATAGCACAGAGTCCAATTTAGCCTAGGTACATCACTGAAGAATAAAACCATTGAAGAAGGCAAGTTATATTTGGTGTCCTGGTCACTGAAGTACCTCTCCTTGCCCAGTTTTGTGAAGGCTTTTTTTTTCCTTTGCTCGAAGTCCTGAAGAATTTTGTGTGTTCATTGACCAGAACAGAAAGGTTCATTCCTCTTGTAGGAAAACTACAGCATGCTGTGATGTGCTGCACAGGCTGGTCTCTCCCTGCCTGTATTTACCTGCTTGCTTTGAGGGAGCACTGCTGCCCTGACCTTTCTCTCCCAGCTGTGTGTGTAGTGGTCTTTGTTACTGCAGCCATGCACAGGGCACCATTTCCTCCTGCTCAGTAAACAGGCTGGGAACTGCTGCCCTGTGCTTGCTAGCTCAGAAATCTGGAAAGAAAGCAGCAAGTGCTGTGGACTGATCTGTTTTGGTCTGCTACCCCCAATATTTTTCCTGAATAAAACTTTGGGAGTATTTTGTGTGTCCATTTGTAAACTGCCAAGAGAGGATCTCTTGCTGCTGGTGAAGGTGTGGCTGCTCTGTGCTATATCTGGAGTTCCTGTTCTGCCAATGTGCACATGTGACTTGGAGCACAGGGCTAGTACTGCCAGCTCCATAGTGCTCCAGAGGATTGTCTCACCTTCCAAAGTACAAAATGCTTCTTCAGAACTGGGCTCTGAGCAGCCCCCTCTGGCTCTGTTGAGGTTACTCGTGAGGATGGGTTTCCCAAATGTCTCTGCGTTGGTTCCTACGTGGCTGCTGCTTGCTCTTCTCCTCTCCCACGCCCCTCTTCCTTTTTTTTTTTTTTCCATCCCTCCTCCCTGTCTTCAATATCTCTGTGGTGTACTGACTCAGAGTTCACCGCAGATGTTGTGTAATTGTTTTTTTCCTCAAGAATTTAAATTTATTGGGGCAGATGTGAGTATAGTCTGCTGACCTGAGCTTACTCCTCCTGTGCAAGCAATGGTCTGAAGCACTGTTGAACTTGGAGAGGTGTTTTGCAGGCACGTCTTTATAGTTTTTAATTTGCATCAGCTCTGTGCCTGTATCCATCCACTCGCAATATCATTTGCACTGTACTGTCCTTGAAATGTCAGGAATTAATGCATATTTCTTGTGTCATGTTGGTATTAGAGCACAGACTGAACTGGCATCTCTGTGTGGGCTTCAATGGCTGTGAAGGCTTTCAGGTCAGCAGTGAACACTATGTGGTGTTTATCTGCACGATTGTTCTTGTGTAAGACATCTTACAGCAGTCTATCATTTATTCTAGCACATGACCTTCTGGGCTCTCCTCTGTCTGCTGGAAATAGCATACTTTCTCTCTTTGCTGGTAAATATTCTCCATTTCTAATCTTACCACTCCACAGGTTTCCTGTGCCATCTTGTAACCAAATAGCTGCTTAAAAAAGAAAAGAAAGGTCTCACAGCACCTTCTCTGCACTAAACACTGGGTTTTCCAGCAGCAGATTTTTCAGACACTGCTTCTGTTGCTGCAGAGAAAGCGGGTATCTCTTGATCTATGGAACTCTGACTGAGAAGAAGTTGCTGTACATGGTACAGAGCCATGGTAGTGGGAAAGGAGTCCCAGTCAGTTCAAGTATGGTCTGTTGTTTGCTGGTATCAATGTTCTGCATTTAACAGTGGCTAAACACAGGGCAAGAAATATTTTGTGTCTTGGTGAGGAAAATGAAAAGGAACCTCATTAAGTGGCTGTTGTTACTGTTGCCAGGATAGGTGGCAGTATTAACTTGTGATGCTGAATTGTCTCTTAGGAGACATTCACCTTGGGGTGCTGGTTAGAAACATTTCACCTGATGAGGTTTTATCTGCTCTTGGAAACCTTTGCTAGCATAGAATTCGACAAAAATACCAGATAATGTGAATTTCCTCATTTGGAGGGGCATAAATTCTAAAGCAATATTATCTCTTGCTTTATAGTATTTTAAATTATTTTTTCCTTTTTTTCCCCTCTGCCTTTTCATGCTAATTTTGTGTTTCTAGGAGCTTCATTGGTCTCATAGGGAAGTGTCTGGAGAAAATGAAAGCTGCTGTTTATTTCTAGCGTGTAATCAAAAATTTCACTTGCACTACACGTGACCCCTTAACAACAATCACTGTATTGGGGAATGTAGACAGAAAAGAATGTGTGTAGGTTTGGGGTGTTACAATCTTGTGATACGCTTTGTGTTGAGGTTTTGTGTTGTGCTTCTCTTTGTATTTTACTGCCTGGTGTAAGGTGTGGTGATTGAGTAAAGGATAACTCCTTTACAAAAGGAGTAAATTACAAAAGGATTTATATCAAAGACTATTTGTCTTTTTCGTTGATCTGCTTTGGAGAACTGGTTGGAGAACTTACTATCCAAAGAAAAAAGGACCTACGAGGCAGTAGTGTTATTGTGTATCTGCTTACTTAAAGGGCAAGGAATGTTTCTAGTGATACTAAAGATAAGTCATCTTTTCATAGTGCTAAATAAATAACGAAGTTTGTCTGATTCATAGCTCCTGTTTCAGATTTGCTGCGACAGCAAGTTTGGGTCAGGCTGTGGTGGTGGTTCAGAAGAGGTGCTGCCTTCTCTGTGGCCAAAATGTACCATGTTTGGGAAGGAGGAGACAGCTCTTCCCTCTGTGGACTGAGTATCTTACTGCTACAGAGGTTTCTGCTCTTGTCCATGTATTTCACAAATGAGAAATCTGAACTGGAATAACTAAACAGGCATTTGTGAATAGTGGAGTGTTTTAGATGGATTTGTGGTTGTTGAACACAGTGTGCCTGAGTATTCCCTGCTGTGTCAGGCCACACTGCAGTGCTCTAAAAAGCACTCAGATTGAGTAGGGTTCTCATGTGGAGGGTAGGCATGGCTTCACCCTTTGCTGGCATTGAGCCAGATTGGGAGTCACATCTGCCCACATGTGGCTCCTAAAGGCTGGTGTGGCTCAAGTTCTGATGGAGGGTGGGTGTGGCAAGTGGGGAGCTAAAATCCACTGAGTGCTGTGTGCCACAAGGGAATGCCTGGAATGCAAAGGGTGCTCAGACAAGGAAAGTCTTTTAGGCTTCAGCCGTACCAGGAGATTTTCCAGGAACTGTTCATCAAGCTTAGTGCATGTTCAGGCTTTCTATGCAGTGCTTTGGAATAGAGAGCTCTGAAGGATTCCTGTCAGTTAGCAAAAATGAGAAGGGATGCAGAGAGAGATTCCATCTGGCATTTAGTGTTCACGCATACTTTGCCTATAAGAGCCACACAGGAATTGTCACAGGACTTAGGAATTGTGAAGGGGAATTCCACTTATAACAAGATAAGCAAAAGAAAGCAAAAGATCACTGTCTGCTTCCCTGAGATTTGTTGACATTTGTCATTTCCAAAGGAGAAATGTGGTACTTCTGTGATATTAATTATGTTGACATGATGTGGAACAAAAATAAAATAAATAACCCCATTCTGGCTGGTGTGGTTGTAAGGGAGGAGGAGGGAAAGGCTTTTCAGTCTTTATCTATTTTACCAAATTAAATTCAGTTCATAAAAGTGAGTCCCAAATCCTTGAGATTTTTTTTCATGGTAGCCTTTGGAATTAGCTAGGAAGATGACAATAAATACATTAAAAGTACTACCTAAAAATTGCTTATAATGGGACAGACAGAATGTTCCAGTGGAATTGTTACACCTGAGTTATTCTGGCTATTGGAAATCATCTCCCAAGAAGAATTTTGTTGTTGCCATTAAACACTGTGACACTTTTGTTCTGATCTCTCAGAATATGTGAGGAATGAACCTGACTCCTGGCTGCTGCTGCTGCAATGGGGGCCGTGGGGAGTCTCTGCTGGCAGGAGCACACGGGAGCCCTGGGGCAGTTTCTACTCTTTTCTCCCTGGTGGCTGAAATGCCTAACTCCAGGGAAGGCCAGATGGCTGTGCTGCCTCTGGAGTAATCTGGTGCCAGTCTCACTAGGTGTCTTGGCACTTGCTATTGTTCGCTTTCTTGAGAGTGGAAAAATGCCCTGCCTGTACTGATTGCTGTGTTTTTATGGCAGTGCTTACAGGAAATTTTCCCTCTTCAGCTGTTGGAAACATCTTCCTATTCCCCAAACCCAGCTCTTTCCCCTTTTGGCCACTTCCATAGTTAATAAATTAACTACTGTGCTAAACACATATAGGTTCTTGAACTATCCTGTTTAAATAAAGGCAAAACTTTTCCACAAGGGTGATGAATGTCCTTTTGTGTTTAATCCAAAGAGAAATTCCCTCAAGACCCATGTTCCATGGAAACTAAGTGGAATTGCTTTTGGACAAGCTGATCTCTTATCCTTACGTTTGAACTGTTATTTTTTTTAGCTGTAAACTAATGTAGCTTATAAGAAGGTGCTCGTGTCAAAAGCACTATGATGAAAAATTGAAAGCCATTGTAGAGTTCACTGGGTCCCATTTGCAGGGTGGTGGAAAAAATTGGTGTGATACTGCTTGAGAGTTCCAGTAGGGTTTTCTTGAGGAGAACTTCTTATTTCCATATGTGTCTTTGTGCCAATTGCCTAGCATACATGATTTGTGCAATTAATCTTTCAAATTACTTTAGCAAATAATAAATTCTTAGTCATTTCCGTGCATTCAGGTTCCAGTGTTGGAGATAACAGTAGTTTGTAGAATTGGTATATAAATATACCCAAATTTAGCTGGTGCACTGCTAAGGAAAACCATAGTAGTGCCTCTGGAGTGAGCTGTATTTAAACAACCACAGACTGCTCTTTAGCCAGACAATTGCAAGAAAAATACAGTCAGCTTTTGGATCGTGAATTCAGATTTAGCCTGAGCTTGTGTATGAACTGAAAGGTGCAATGTTCTATTTCATGGCTTTTTCCCTCTCCCCCTGACCCCTTTTCCCCCCACAGTACACAAGAGGCACCGTGACAGCTTTCGCTCCTTTTGATGCCAGAGCTGATGCAGAAGCCCTTCGTAAGGCCATGAAGGGAATGGGTAAGGATAATTTTTGTTTTACAAGAAAGAAAAGGCTTTTCCTCCTTTGCAAACATCCTTTCTGATCTACTTTTTTGTCTCGGTAGATGAGAGTAGGGCGTGTGTCTACAAGCCATGGAACCACAGCCCCAGGACCACACTGGTCTGGGTGTGTCCTGGTTGTGACTGTGCAGCTTTCAGGGATGTTTATTTATGGATTAGCATGAGGGAGAAAAGGAGTTTACACATTCCCCATTAAGAGATGGATGCTCCACATGCTGTTCTGGGCACACAAAAGTTTTACAGTGCAGTAGCTCTGGATTTACAGGGACAGCTGTGGAGAATAACAGCAGCATGGTAGGAAATCTGCATGGAAAATCTGCAGCAGTCTCCTGGGCCTGGAAGAGTGTGAGCACAGTGTAGTTACTAGGACAAGGAATGTGAGTGCTCAGTGTGAATGCAGACTAAGAAGTGGTCTGTAAAGTGACACTGTAGCTTTCTAGCCCAAAACTTCCCTGGGAGAGCAAATGCCAATGTCCTGCTTTCTCTGAAGCCACCTGTGGAAGGAAGCAGAAGGAAGGCAAGGAGGGATGTGTGATACACCTCAGCCTACAGGCAAACTCAGTAGGGCTGGGAAGATGCTGTGCTGGGGGACCTACCTTGCAAACTTTGTCTGTAAAATGGATAATAGCTCCACACAGCTGTCCTCTCGAATGTTTGGGATTGCTAGACTGAGATTTGCTGGGAGTTGACAGTTTGTTGGTGAGCCCAAAGGGAAGGCCTTTCTGTGGAATACAGACTGTGATTAAATGTTATAGCTGGTGCTTGGAGCAGAGTCTAGATCAGAGTGCTGATGGAGAACAAACAACATGTTAAGTCCTCCAGTCATGTTTTTGCACCAAATTTGGTGGCTCAGCTTGGGGTATGGTGACATTTGTTGTTTTAAATACTTCTGTTTGCCAGTAGGCTGTTGTTGTCAAAGCATCTTTCACTGCCTCTTGAGTTTGTGCCACTGCAGTTTGTTTTTCAGAGTATGCTTGTAACTCGCTGTTCTTTCTAACTTCAGGCACTGATGAAGAAACCGTGCTGACGATCCTCAGCACCAGAAACAATGCTCAGCGTCAAGAAATAGCTTCTGCCTTTAAAACCTTATTTGGCAGGGTAAGAAGAAATAGAAATACCTCTGGAAACTAGCTGGTTCTGGCTTACAATGATTACTTTAAAATATTCCATGTAAAACATTCCTTGCAAGAAAATCTACTTTTGCTTCTGTCTCTTCCTCACCTCCACCCTGACTTATCCTAAAAAAAATCACAATGTGTTTCAGGTTTTCCAAATGCCTGTTTATCCTTTTCTCCTGCCTTATTTGTTTCAGCTGAGGTACCAAAAGAGAGGTGTCCCTTGTGTTTTTTGCTGTGTCTCCAGAGTCTTTCAGCTTGCAGATCATGTGCATCCTTTTAAAATGCTTAATCCTTGTTCATCACAGCCCTGTTTGTTCTGCATTAGGATCTTGTGGATGACCTGAAATCAGAACTTACTGGCAAGTTTGAAACCTTGATGGTGTCTCTGATGAGACCAGCACATATTTTTGATGCTCATGCACTGAAGCATGCCATCAAGGTAAGAGGAATTAATGTGTTACAGGAAATGATTGGTGCTTTCGGTTGATTAAAAAAAACATTAGCAAAGTTGCACTAACACCTGCCAATGTCATGGTTTTGCCTTTTTTTTTTTTATCCTAATAATTCCAATGCAGTTTAGAAATGTACACATTATAAGAGTTGTTCCTTCTGGTTTATATACCATGAGTAGATGTGCATGTTGCTTTCACATTCTTTTTGCTGTTCAAGTGCAGTGCTGAAGTCCAGTGTACTCTGGATTTTTCTGCTGTGTGCAGCCAAGGTTTTATAGCTCTACAGCTGTATGAAAATAAGTTCAGAGCATTTAGTGGAAGTGTGATGCTCTTTGTTTCTTCTTGACTGTTATTTAAGCTACAGAGTGTTTTGTCCTAAGGGATCACAGTTCAAGTCCAAAACTGATAAGCTTGTGTAAACTGGTGTCCCCCAAAATTATGAGCTGGTGTTGTCTGTAGTATTGAATGTGCTCTAAAAACTGCCTCAAGTCACAGAGAGGGAATAATTGGTGGCCCTGTCAGTGTTACCCTTCTATATTTTCTCTTTAGTAAATGCATTTAGTGTCCTTCTGGGCAGGCCAGGTAAACAAACAATTTACAATGTGGATATGTAGGAATTTCAGGGTCTCTTCCATGTGCTCTTCTTTTCCGCCTCTGTCACACCTGTGGAATTTCAGGAATTGGATGTCCCTGGTCTATTTACAGTATTGATCAAAATAGAGGACACTGAACTTGAATCTAGTGTGAGGTAGTGCTTTATGTAAACTCTCAAAATCCTGGATGAGCAGCTGGTTAATATACAGGCTTTAGTCAACTGTGCAAGCAAGTGCTCATGCACCTCTGACCCAGCAAATAGTCTCTCGGACAGAAACTTTGTTGCTGGAGTTTTTCTGTAATGCCTTTATGTGCATTGGGGGAAGGGGAGATGGTACCAGACGGAGAAACTGATAAAGGCCTTGTTGATCAATTAAAAAAAATTGTATTCCCAAGCTCCTCTTATTGATTTAGGAGTCAAAGACTGACAGGGAAATTACAGGACAGATGGGTGCAGGAGGGAAAGTAGAGATAGTGAAACAAGAGTAGTTTTGTTCTTGTCATTACAAAGAAAAAAGATACTAAACCTCAGAGACTGTAGAATTTCAGAGAATGTGTCTGCCCAGGAAAGGCTGTCAGTCCTGGCTGCACTTCAGCCAAGGGGGGTAACAGTAAAGCAGATGTGATGGCAGGGACTTGAGTGCAAGGTAACTCAGCTAAGAGCACTAACTCTGTGCTAAAGGCTGTCCCATCGTTTTTCACTGCTGCTACTTGGATTAGAGTGAGTTTAACTGTGCCTGCCTCCCTTGTTGAGTAGGCATGTTTGTGAAACAATCTGCATTTTGGAAATGAGTGCCAGGTTTGTATTCTGGATAGCTTTCTGTGCAGTTGCATATCTTTGTATGTGTTTAGTATTAATGTTTTCCGTACAGGAAAGGTTGTAAATAACATGCTGAAGCAAAAAATGCTCAGTATTGCATTTCAGTGTTGCTTTTGTGAAACGACTCCTTTGTATGTGTGAAGAGCAGTGCATTATTCTTGCAAACAAAGTAGGCTTAGACTTGTGGAAACAAGGTATTGGCCTGGCTTCTGTAAACTTTATCCTTGTAAAGTGAAAGAGTGGCTGTTGTTTCTGCTGTCATTAAGAACTGCAGAATTACTGCAACTATCTGGGTTAGCAGTTCTGTTGTAAAGTGTGCTTTGCAGTGGGAGAAGGGGTTTGTTTGACAGCACAGTTCACAGCAGGGTGCAGATCTGTGCTTGGGTGGCTCTGTGTCCTGGCTGGTGACGGGCACCATGTGAATTAGAGCTAAGATGGGAACTTACTCCATTCACTTCTCTTGGTGTCCTTGATTGTAACAGCAAAGAACTGAGGCACACCTGGCTGTGCTTGGCCATGGAAGGGCCCATCTGAATCCTGCAGCACTAGGCTTTTATAAACTGTTGGGTTGGTTTTGAAAACTATTAAGACAGAACTGGGAGAAATTGTCTTCAAAACCCCCATGGTATACCAGAAAGAAGAAAATATTTTTTATTTGGTCCAAATGTGTAAGTTTATGCTTGGTTTTGATTGTTAAAGGGAATTCTTGTTTTCCTTCTGTTATTCCATCATCTGATTCATACTTGCACCCCTGCAGGGAGCAGGAACCAATGAGAAAGTGTTGACTGAAATTCTTGCCTCCAGAACACCTGCCGAAGTGCAGAATATTAAACAGGTTTATCAGCAAGGTAATTTTCTATATAAAATAAGTATCTCTTTTCAGTTCCCTTAATACGATTTTAGCTCATCTTTCAGATAGGGCCTATCTCTGAATGATGGATGTGTCCAATAAGAGCGAATTCTTTCTGCTGTGTTTCAAGACTTTGTGTTGAAAGGAACTAGAATTTGAATTGTAAACTGAAATAGTTTTTATTTCAGGGTTATGACTGCAGGTTGTGGTGCTTTGTGCTTTATAGTTGGAATTCTTTCAAAAGCATTTATTTCATCTCCCCATTATTTTATCCCTTTGACCGAAAGGTAATTTTCGGTAATTGGAGACAAGAAAACTGATACCACATAAAAAAACCAGAAGTGGGTTGGGGTTTTTTTGCCTTTTGCTCTGTGTTGTGTTCAAGTGCACTTATGCTAAAGCAGGTGCAGCTTTTGGCTGTCCACAGGAATAGATGATTTTACCCTGTGATTGTGGAGTTGTTTCTCAGGGCAATGTTTAATTCAACAGATTTCTTTTAGCTCTATGCAGATTCCTGCTGCACAAGAAATTCTCATATTTTAACAAATTTTGAGCCCAAACACAGAGTCTCCAGGGGCAAAATTTATTAGTAGCAGACTTTTCTGGGCTCACGGTTTTTGTACAGTGAGACTGCCATATTTTAGCATGACTTCATGTCTATATCCTCTTTAGTTTCTCAAGGAGCTGAACCCTTGCCTGTCACCTTGTACTTCACAATGTTGTGAGTAATCTGTTCCTGACATGAGGTGTGAGGGGTTGTATTTTCCTCTGTTAGAGTAGTGTTATGTTTTAAATGAAAGCAGGATATGTCTTGAATGTTAAAGGTGTTTCTGATAGATAGATGATTCTACAAATTGTGAGTCAAGGGAACTTTTTTGCCTTTACTTGCTTTCCCCTCAAAATAGCGAGTGAGCCTGTAGGGTGGTGAGTAGATGTTGCTCTTTTGCAGAGTATGAAGCCAACCTGGAGGATAAGATCACAGGAGAAACATCAGGCCATTTCCAGAGGCTGCTGGTGGTGCTGCTGCAGGTCGGTGTCCTGTTATGTGATCACTTTCACTTCCAGGTGCACTTATCACTTTCTGCTTACTAAGCTGGGTCCTGGATGGGCCTGGTGCTAGGTGGGATTGGTTCTGGAGCTGAGTCACCTCCTCTGATGTGCAGGGTCAGCCTTGGGCTCTCTTCTGAGTCATTTCCATATCACTGCAGCAAAAAACTTCTGTGATGCCTGTTGGTGTAGCAGGTGCTGCTACATGGGGTTTTGAGGGCAAAATGGGAAGAGGACACTTATTTCATAGACACATGCAAGAAAAAAGGAAAAAACAATGTGGTTTTGGAAAAGATGCATTAGGGGGTGACTTCTCACAGTAACTTATAGGCTCAATAAAACAGATAAATGCTTTTTGATTTATCTTCTAATTCTTCAGTTTAACAACTTCTGAATTTCTGTTTAGGCGAACAGAGATCCTGATGTTGGAGTTGATGAGGCTCTTGTTGAGCAGGATGCCCAGGTGGGTGACTGACTTAGGGTTTGGGGTATTTCTACAAGTTGTCTCACAAAGTTGGTAAACAGCTAGAATTCAAATGTGAGAGAGTGATAGTTAAGGTTCTGTGTGGGGTTTTTTTAATATGTTTTCATGTGCTTTTGTATGTTCTGGACAAAAGAAGTGTCAAAATCTGAAATACTAGGATCAAAGTTTTTGGCACTTCCACATTTCAGTTTTGCTTATTTTACTTGATGAGGGGCCTGAATGAACCAGTGAGTAGATCATTGGAAGAGAGGCTGATGCTTAGTGATGCTGAGGGGCACTGCTGGAAAACTCAGATGTTAACAGTTCATTCCTTTTGAACTTCTCTCTGAATTTAATCCCTTGTCCATGACTGCTCCCTAACCAGTGCTCTGGATGGAAAGGAATGCCAGCAGTTAGTTGGTGTCCTTGCCAGTCTCTTGCTGGGTGCCATTTGCTTTGTTGGAGTGACAGTCAATATTTCAGCAATATGATTACAACTTACTTAATCCATGTTTCTTGCCAGTTATTTCAGAGAACTCTTCATGAGAGAGTTTTCTCTCATAAATTGTCTGTTGAGATGAAAGAAGTACAGGGATTGTTCAAGGTGACATGGAGTAAACACAGCATATCAGATCAATAAAACATTCTCCTGATAGCACAGCAAAATGGAGAGACAGACTGGCAAAATATATTTTACCGGCACAGGCCTATCCTTTGTCACTTAAATTCAGAAAGCATTCTTGTTCTGCTGTTAATTTCCTGTGACAATTACAGCTAGAAAATTAGAGGGGCAAACGTTTGAATTGTGAACTAGACTGTTCTGTGGAATTTTCAGTCTTGCTTTTGGCTGGGCCTATGTAACTGAGGAAACCCAGGAAGCATTGGCCCTGGTAGGTAGATAGGTTCCTCTTGGCCCCTTTAATTGGGTTTAAATGAGCAGCTAAGTTTAGGAGGCACCAAACCCAGCTGTTGAAAAGGTCCTGGTTTTCCAAACCAAGTCTCTGTGGTTTGCTGCATACATTTAGCTTGGGCTGGGACCCTTGAGTCAATGGACTTTCCATTCACCAACACAGCTGGAACAGGTTCAGTCATTTTCTAATTGCCGTTGCCAGGTAAAGATGGTCAGAACCAAGGTCCATGACTGTGCAAATGTAGGCGTATTTTTGGCTTCCCAATGTTTTCCTCAAGTCATATATTCTGGAAAGGACTTGATGCAAGGCAGACTTTTTGCTCAGTGGTGATTTTTTAATAAATTTTTAATTTTTTGTGTCTACGGTTATTGAATATTAATTCAAAGCACTTGTGAGACTTTTCCGAGCATGCCTGAAGGAGAAAGTGTGACTTTTCAGAAAAGATTTTGTGAATATCACTTCTTTAAAGTTACATAGTTGAGGTATGTTTTGTGTGTTGCCCGGTGGCAAGGCAGGCAAAAACTTAAAGCTGACATAAAGTTCTCTTTACAACTTCTAGTTGTAAATCAATCTTTTGCTGGTATTTCTAAATGCTGTACTGGGACTTCTCATTTGCTACTGCGTGGAGAGTGCTGGCATTCATTTGGAGGGCTTAGCATATGTTATTTGTAATAAATATCCTTGCAGTGATTGCCTGAAGAGCTTTTTCCTCTCCACCTTTTCTATTCTGTACCATTAATATTAAAAAGAGCATATATACTGCAACATGTGCAACCTTTCTCCTTAGAGTGTTTAGGAATTTGGAAAAAGGCAAAGTTTTCCAACTGTCAGGAAAAATAACTTGTTTCATTTTTCCAAATTTCTTATTCTTTCTGATTTTTTCCTGGCTCTTGTTCATGCTAACTTTTTGAAGTGCTTTACTTTCCTAGTGCTGAAAATACACCCAGGTTTTTGTCTGCATCAAAGACAGACTTGCCTGAAAAGCCATGAATGTGCTAAAACTATGATTAAAATCTGGCTTCAAACAACTAAGAATTTATCAGCCCACAAATCCTGTTTCTGAGAGCTAGATTCATTTTCCCGTCCTTCTTGGAAAACTTCCTCCTGAGCCAAGTTGGTGGGATTCTGCTGTTAAGGAGAGGTCATGTAACAAAATTTGGCTACTCTGTTTGAGAAAGGGGAAAAAGGGCAGAAAAGGCCGTGTTGTGAATAGATTTTATCTGCTGTATTATCAGAGTTTCAGGAAACTTCAGGCTTATGAAGAGGACTATGCAAGTCAGTTTCAGGGCCTGAAGCTGCATTACTCATGGAAATGCCTTCACAGTCCATTTCAGATTTTTTTCATTTATTTCTAAGATGAGTTCAGTACTTGGCAATTTTATTTCATTTTTACCCTCCAGCTATAGCTTGTTAGTAAATTTAATGCTCCTCAGAGTGAGACAAATAGAGCTTTTCAACAGGATGCATGGACACAAAACAAATGCTGATGTTCTGACCGCTTGAATTCATAACAGGTTCTGTTCAGAGCTGGGGAGCTGAAATGGGGAACAGATGAAGAAAAGTTCATCACTATCTTGGGAACCCGCAGCGTTTCCCACTTGAGGAGGGGTAGGTAGTGTGGTTAGTGAGGGCCTGAAAGCTTCTGCCTGAAATCAGCCCATATTGAGGTGCCTACTTTATGAGCTGATATTAGAGACAAAATACCTTTTCCCCCCTGCTCCTTGCCCATCCGTAAGTCTGTTTTACCAATCTGTTTAGGCCATTGGGAATAATGCATGGGGCTGTCCCTTCCAGGTGCAGGGAGGGGTTGTACAGGGCTCATCTGATGGGAAACTGGTGCCCATAACAGGACAGTGAGTGGCAGTAGCACCTGAACTGTGGATAATGACACACAGGTGGCATTGTCCTGAACTGGCAGGAATGTTTGCTGTTCACTGACTGGGCACACTTTGTTTTGCAGTGTTTGACAAGTACATGACCATTTCTGGCTTCCAGATTGAAGAGACCATTGACCGAGAGACGTCTGGTGATTTGGAGAAGTTGCTTCTGGCAGTGGGTAATTGAGTCATAACATGTCTAGCTAGGCTGCCTTTGCTTACTCCCAGGCCTCCTAAAATTGCAGTTGTCACAGGCACAAAACCAGGGTACCTTTAGGAAGGTAATCAATCACCTGGGATCTATTGTTATATCTAGAGAAGAGGTGGTTAACTGCATTCTGTTTGGTCATGTGAACCTTTGCCAGAGCTGAGAGAGAACTCTGCTTTCACTTGTATTCCTGGCAGCTTATCTAGGACAGCGTTACATAGTTTGACTAGTGAAGTCTCTCTACTATCAGAAATAAATGTTTGTTCTAAATCCCAGAACCCACAGAGTTGTAACAGAGGAACAGACCAGGTTGACACCACAAGAGAGAATTACCCAGTTCGACACACCTTGTCTTGGCAATCAAAGATTGCCCTGTATTTAGTAGCAGTCAGTAATTCAATCATTTGGCTTTCTGCAGTGAAATGCATCCGAAGTGTGCCTGCTTATTTTGCTGAGACCCTGTATTATGCCATGAAGGTATGTAAATGTTTTCCCTAGGTCACTTTCCGTCTCCTCCAGCTACAATTCCTCTCCCTTTAGCTTCTTCTTAATTTCTTCTGCCACTGTAAATGCTGATGGGATACAGTACCACTAAGTGTCTGTAAAAGGTTCAGGGAATGCAGGTCTGGGAGAGCATGCAAACAATTCATAGTTTCCTTGGAGTTCATCATGGGTTTGTCAGACCCTAGACTTTTTAGTCTCATCAGCTGTTTTTTGATTTGGTGTTGCTACACTGGAAAATGTGTGGCAAGATCCACTGGGCACTTCCAGCTGATTAAACTCCAGTATTTTTAGGTGGTGGACGTATTGAGAAAGGAAAGTATTGTAAATTGTGCAAATTAATGCTCTTTGATTTGGATGTGAGTATTCCCAGACTGAGGGCATTAGGTAGCTTTGAAACACATTTTGGTTACTGTCCATCCTGTTTAGAGAAGCAAAAGGAACTCAGCAGAGAAAAAGAAGGCTTAAACACCTGCAAAAGATTACACACGGGAGTTGTCTTAGTGCATCCATGTTTCTGTTGGCTTCACCTTGTCTTGGATGGGAAGAGATAAGCGGGGAAAGCTGTAATTTTTAAGTCCCAGTGAGTAATATTAATTAAACCAGAGGCAGGTAGTCTGTTATTTTCAGGCAAGTTATCAGCTTCCCTGAGGAATTCCTCCCTTTCTCTTGCTGGAGGTCCTGAAGTATGTTTGTCAGAAGATGAGGTGACAGCTTGAGAGTTAGTAATGAGACACAAAATGATAGCTTAATATTTAAAAGTCCTTTACTGCTCTTATAGATACCAGTGTAAAATTCTTCAGGTGAAAAATACGAAATATTGTACCAGTAGGCTGAGCTGTCTGAGGAGGATTACTTTTCTCTTAATTATTAATTTTTATTTTTTAAAGAATGAAATTTTCCTGTAGGCTTTAGATTCCTATACACTTCTGTTATTAGGAGCCTGACCAATGTGTGCTGGTGAGATCCCCAAATTTTTTTTTTAAATATAAATAAAATCATTAAACACTTCAGATAAGAAAACTCTTTGCCAATTGTTACTTTGACAGAGGAGTTTGTACTTCTAATTTATCAGTTTAGCATGACAAGGTTCTGCACTGAGCAGAGTTTGCTTTCGTGATTAGGTGGGGCAGAGCTTGGCTTTTATTCCTCAGAAACCACCGGACTCATGGCATAACTTCTGAGCAGCTTTAGGGCATTTCTAGGTGTAATCCAAGAATATTGCCCCCAGAAGGATTGAGTGGCCCTGGACGTTAGGCTGAAGATGACCGTGGGGGCTCTGCCAAGTCCTTTCCTGAGGTGCATCCGCAGGTCAGCACGTGAAAGTTTCTATGGCTTCAGCTTGTGTGGAATCTGCCTTGTCTGAGCAGAGGGGTCAGGGTCTTGGTCTGCACAGGAACGTGAAATGTTTCAAGCACTGAAGATGATGAACAGAGTGGGCATGTTTGTGTGGTTGGAAAAGGTTTGTGAAGTTTGCCCCCATAATAAACAGCCGAAGAGTTCATGGGATGAGTTGCTCTGCCTGTGTCCTGCTGTGTGATGTTCCTTTGTACTGGTCACCGTTGGGATTGAGGTACCCAGTTCCAGAACTGCCTGCAGCTCTGCAGCCTCGGGGTGCCCTGCAGGGGGGATTTACACGTGGTTCTGGTTGTGGTGAGCAGCTGTGCTACTGTGTAAACTTGGAACTGGGCTCTTAAATTTATGTGGGCATTCGCAGTTGCAGCCTGAGGTGAGACATGAAATAAGAGGCCTGAGCATTTGGCACCTGATAGAGATCCAGAGATTAGAGCACCTTGCGTGGTCAGCCCTGTGTTCTCCACATTTCACTGTGAATGTCCTGTGGTACTGTCCCAAATATCCTCTGTCTTGAAGCTGAACTGTAATGCAGGAGCGGTTTGAGATGCCACTTGTTGCATTCATGTTGTACCATAGCTGTTTGTGTTTCATGTTTTCTTGCAGCATCTGTCCAGAACAAATTCATATTTGAATGTTATGTGACCTTTTCTCTTTAGGGGGCTGGCACTGATGATGACACCCTGATCAGAGTCATGGTTTCAAGAAGTGAAGTTGATCTGCTGGATATTAGACGAGAATTCAGAAAGAATTTTGCTAAATCCTTGTATCAAATGATTCAGGTAAAACTTCTGTCCCATTCTTGGGGAACACAGGGGTCATTGAGATGTCACTGTTTTCACTATTGTTTTTCTTGGCAGATGGTGGGTATGGGTAGAGCTGGGTGACCTGGGCTCTGAGATTGAGTTTCTCTGCAGTTTTGACATGACATTGTTTATGCAGGAGACACTTCCTATGGAAAAATGTTTCCTTCTAGTGTTCACTAGGGTAGAGGATGTCATTTTCTGAAATTAGTTACTCATACACCGTTTTTAGCTACTGCATCATTTCCTGGTTCTTGTCTGGGTTCCTTATTCCTGGTTTCCTTGTTCTTGGCTGACTCTCAGTGCTTCAGAGAGGGTGTTGGCTCCAGAGAAGTAACACTGGGGTTGGGAGTCAGAATTATCATGAGCCTGAAGTTTAGATCTTGGGCTGTGATATGGAACCCTTTGCAACATTTCCAAGTGGAAAGGGTTTCTCTGTGGGGCCACTCTGAGTCATAATTTCCTTTGAGTGGATGGGAAGGAGCCAGCAAGGAATCTGGAGCCAGCTGTTGCTGCAAAGTTAAGCCAAAAGGCGTTTTTGCTTTTTTTCCCCTCTTGTTTTATTTTCCAAGTCCTGCTTTTTATGATTTTTCTACTGTCATTCCTAACATTATCCTCTCTTAACTAGGCTGGGTGGAGTTGCATTTTGCCACTACCTGTCGGGCCCATCTGGATTTTGTATCAGAGTTTCCTGTTGATTACAGGGAGCAGAGCTGGTGCCTTTCTAGGCAGTGGCAGGTGCACTTTGCCCATGTGTTGCTTTTGGTGCTGCTTTGGGCTTCTCCTTTGGACTTTCCCTGGAGACAAATGCATCAAATGTGCAACGGGCAGCTCTGTTTTCTAGTAAAGCTTTTGGAGCTGGCATGTGAGAGAGAGGCAGAGAATTTTCCTTGTGTCATCCCTGAGCAGAGAGTCATCCGTGTGGATTTCCTGTGGGTGGGGTGAATGTGTAACGGGCTGGGGCCCTCCTTGGCAGCTGCTCTGGTGCCTCACGGTGCTGCTGTGCTGCATTGACAGAAAGACACATCCGGGGACTACAGGAAAGCGCTGCTGCTCCTCTGCGGTGGAGACGACGAATGACAGCCAGGGGACACGCAGCACTCATCGTACTCCAGCTTTGCAGCCCTTCATTAGCATGTCTGCCTGAGGTTTTTGTCTTAAAGCTTTGTGGCTGCTTGAATTTATACCAGGATTGCATTTAGTAAAAAGGAGTGCATTGCTATTTATCCCTCTTCTTCCCCACATCCCAACTTCCAGGAATTTCAAGTGCCTTCTGTGATCTGCGAGAGTCACCTTCATGGAAGGTGGGTGCTGAGCACAGAACTTAGATCTTTACTGGTGTTTTGCTGAAATAGGAAAAAATAATCATGTATTTCACAATAAACTCAAGATTATCCTTTTTTTTTCTTTTATCCCTTACATTTCCACTGAATGTTAAGCTAGTTCTAACATAGCAAGGAAATCCTTTGTATGGAATATTTGAATGAATTTGCTGAATATATTACAAGTAATCATTGGAAATCTAAAGGACCAATAAATTGTTTTCCCTCTTATCACAGTTGTATGTGGTTTTCCATCAAATTTAATTTTTTTTAATCTATTTTCCCTTTGACATGATTCCACTGCCTCAGACTGTTGGCATATATTTCCTCCCATTATTGAGATATTGAAGTATCTGTGGTGTTTTGCAGTTCTCCATCTTCATGTCTAGCCTAAGATATGGGTGCTGTGGTGATGCTGCTGTTGGAAAACCTAAGTGTTGATGTTTGCTGGGCATTGCATTCTCATTTTGTGCTGCATTTGTGCTTCTCCTGTAAAGCTGGGGCAGGAAAGGAAGGAGAGTTGCTGTGCAGGGCCAAAGTAGAGCAGATGTGCTGTACTCCAGGACCAGTCAAGGATGTGTGGGATGGAAGCAGGTGAAGAAAAGATGGGATCTGTTCTTCAGGGATCTTGTGAGAAAAGAGGGTGGCTGCAACATCCTTCCTCTCAGGTTATCAGGGAGCAGAGCACAGGGTGAGAGGAGCAGCAGCCTGTTTTGTGGGCTGCCTTGAATTCTCTGCTTTTGTTCGGCATTTATGACTGGATCCAAAAATCAAATTGACGTGTGTGAAGGAGAATAAACAGGCTTCTCTTTCATGCCTTGGTGAAATCTGAACAGCATGGCTCTAACCTTGGTTGATCAGTCAGTCACATACATCAGCTGCAGAAACTGCACATTTTAATAGTCCTCCTGAAATTGATTCTTGACAGATTATTAAGAGCTTTAAAGCTTTCATGTTGAATAAATGTAAAGTTTTAATTTTTTGTGTTGTAATTCTGAATTAGTACTGTCATGATCTCTTGCTACTAAGTGCTGTGTTTTCAGTGTAAAATATGCAGAAGAAAAAAATTACATTGTGTTCAGATTTTGTTTTCTTCCCTTTCCTGAAATGAATTGTCAGTTTTGCTTTTTGTGGAACAAAACTTGCTTGTGTTAGCAAGGATTGTTAATTTACAGATACTCATCCTGGAATGACGTGGCCAGCTGCACACACTGCAAGCTTGGCATGACCACTGGCCTGGAAATACCTTGGGATAACAGGAGGTTTTGGGGGTTTTGGATGGTTTTAGTTTTTATCTTTCTTTTTATTTTTAATGATTTAATATTTGCCGAGGTAAAATCACGCACAAAAATCTTTGACTGCTTTAGAGGTTAGACAGTATATTTAATTTTTCATCATTCTTCAGTTTCTTTAGAATTTTTAGGAAAGTACCATCTGATCTTCATGGTTTGTTTTCAGTTCTTTGGTAGATTTTTGGATCATGTGTGAAGCTATTCAAGAGGCTGACCCTTGTCACAAACATGATGCTTATGATTTAAATGGAATTATCTCAATTACTGGCAGAATTTGTAAATAGTGACTCTGACCAAGAGATGTTAGGGGTCAGTATAGAAACAGTCACCTACAGAAAGTTTTAAGATGCAAATGGGAAAAAGCATTTGAATTTCCCTTTTGAAGTAATTAAACAGAGAAAATGAGGTCTGAGAACTTTTCTTACTCTAAGAAGTCTAATTAACATGTAAAGAAGTTAATTGAATTGCAATATTTGTAGTATTTACTGTGTAACATCCCTTCAGGAATACAAGTTTTGGAATCTTCAGTACCGTGCTTTCCTAAGAGAGCTTTAAATTACAGCTACCAATGAATTAATTACTTCCTCTGTGGCAATAGTTAATCATTGGAGTGTTTGGCTTTTTCTCTCCATCTTCTGATTTTGAGTCATGAAAATTTTTGTTATGTTCATTTTGTCACAATTCAGAAGTGTTGAGAAACCCTATCAGTCTTTGCAAAGTCAATTTGCAAAGACTTGAGCATGAGCACTAAAATCAGCCCTCTTTACCTATGCAGAGTCTGTTTTAAAGCAAACGTCAGTAAATACAATATTGTTGGTTTTCCCTGAAGAGCTACTGTCCCTTCCTGCTTTGNCAGGAAAGTGTTTAAGGGGATCCTGTTTTACTGCTAGAAGTATGATATTTTTTATTTGCTTTCATCACAATGTGCTTATCTTTGCAGTATTGAACACAGTGTACGGGGGAAAGAAAATTAATAGCTTCTTTACTTGATTTCTTTTCCCTCAGTTTTGTTAAGATGCATATCAAGTTATGATTTTGCTTGGTTTAGATTCATAAGTGCTATTCATATTGTTTATTTATCCCACTTCAGCTCCCTGACAGCTGGAATTGCTGTGGGCATCCAGTTACTCAAATATGTGCTGAAAGCAGTAATTTATGAACAAGGCCGTGTTATGCATGAAAAGCCTAAGCAATAACTCTTCTTTTTGATATAGTGCAGAATTCATCCAGAAGTCAGAGAACTGTTGAGTCATTACAGTGAGGAGTGGTGGGTCAGTTTTGTGGTGTGGGGTATTTCTGGTGTCCTCTGGAAATGTCACTTGATATTTACCTGGAGTAAGTATGTGGAATGTGGCTAAACAGCACTTTGTAGTTACTCACGTGCCCAGTGTCTGTAGTTCATCCTGACATTGCATTTCTGACTTCAAAATGAAAAGGCTTCACCTCTTTGTGTCAGTAAAGCTTTTAGCATGTGGTTGTTTTGTTCCTGTCCCAACAAAGCATCTGCAGAAATAGTGAAACCTCTTGGAGTGGCTGCACATAAACCACACAAGGCTTTTTCTAGCTGTGCCTTCAAGAAGTGTTGCTGTAATCAGCCAACAGAACTGAGTGGAAAGCCTCGTTTCATCTTTTAGTGCCTGTTACAGCTCCAGTTCCTCCCGGTGTCGGTGGAGTGAGCTGAATTCCTATTTCCCATTTGGGACAGGGTGTCATTTTCTCCAGGCCTGTGCCATTTTCCATGTAGGCAGGGGATGGTGCTCTTGTTCAAAGTAATCTTATTGAGGCCGTGGTGGTGCTCAGATTCTCTCATTCTCTCTCAAATCACTTTCTAATTTTTTTTTTTGGTACCTTTTTCAGCTTGCTTTATCCAGTTTCCTTAACCTAAAGCAAGAGTCAGACAATTTAATTTTTGAATTTAATTTTCAGAATCTTTTAATGTAATCTCGTGTCCAGTACAAAATGAGAGAGCAGTGAAAAAAATACTTTATTGGAAATAGAAGCTGGGTTTATGCACATGACATTTTTATTAATGTCAAGCATTTACCTGCTGCAGTCTGAGCATAGACAATACCCACTCTTACTCCCCAGTCACAATTATGGGAAATGAGAAAACATGTTTTTGTTCAACTCACGCATTTACAATAGGGGAGTTGAGCAGAACAGATTTTGCTGTGCAGTATTATTTGATTTACAGAGATTTCTAACTTGCAGTCCCTGAATTACTACTGGGTCTTAGTGAGCCTGGGGTGTTATTTCATATCATTCAAGCACCAGCGTAACTGCCCTGCACTCTCCAAAGAAACTGGAAGGCTTTGGAGGATCTGATATTTTAGGAAGTAACAGTAATCAGTAAGTGATTAGCAGGAAAAATTCATGGGGTGGAAAGAACAGGAAAGATGAGGTTTTGAATTTACTTGTTTTACCTTCAAACAGTTATGGTAACAGAGGTGGCATTTGTAGGATGTCAGGACAAACTCTTAGAGCAGGAAAGGGGAAGGATGTTGTAAGACACAAACTGGACTGGTCTACTACCAGAAGAAAAAATGGCCAAAATAATCTTCCATCGATATCTCTGGGAAATGGGCTCATAAATCCTCCTGGATCTAGAGCATATGTGAATAGAATTTCATCCACAGAATAATCTGATAGCTTTAACTTTTTGGCCACGTCCAGCCTTAATTTCAATAGGTAGCAGGATGGTATAACAAAAGGTCCAAGTCTTGGTCATTCTTACACACATCTATGAACTGTGTCATGACAGTGAGGGAACCTGAAGGAAGGAAATAGAGATAAAGGCCAACTTGTGTAGGTGGTTATTTCCACGCTTGGCAGTAAATGTGCTTTCCTCTTACCCTTCCTGTTCTCAAAGCCTCCTTCAATAAGGGAAGGCTACAGGCTGCATATAATGAGGCATGGCAGTATCTCTGAAATCCAGTGAAAATGTCATTAGAAGTCTTGCTCTGTATCAGTAGCCAAGTATTCACCACGTGTTCTGTTCTTGTACACTGATTGCTTTGTCTTTGTATGCAGAAATATTAAACCAAGGAAGTTTCTCTGTGGATGCCTCTATAGCTTATTAACTACTTTACCTATTTATCTCTGCTCACCGTTCTGCCTTTTTATGTTTACTTTCAGAAAACAATCTTCTGGTGATAAGTTTGACTGAAGGAAATCAAGAGTTTATAGATCCTGACTGTGCTGGCAGAGTGAATATGAACTATAAAATAAGGAAAAAAAAGGCCCATTTATTTTTGATGAGTTTCAGCAGTGGCAGCTTAGCAAGAGAACTGACTTTACACCATGGCTATCCACTGCTGCTAACAAATAAGTTCACTAAGGCAGTGTTTTGTCACTGCTTGCACTTTATCATATTCACCATCTCAGCAGCTCTGCTTGCAGCATGGGCAGTCCGACATGTGGGCTGCACTTAAAATGGTCTATCTGAGGTTGCTCCTTAGTGGACACAGCCAAAATTTTCCTTAGCAATAATACAGACATGGCTGACAAGACCTGTGAAGGAAAGAATGAGAGTGGGGTGTTCTAGTTTTGGTTTTGGGGGTTTTTTCCCTTACACCCTTTTCCTTTGCCTTCTTGCTTTATGCTTAGATGTTAAAACATTTTATAGATGCTGTTATCTGCAGGTAATCTGACTTGCTTCATGAGGAGCATACACAGTGATTCTCCCATGCAGCTGGGTATAAAGCATCTGTTAACCTTAAAGGCATAGCAGAGCAACCACCTCTTAATGCCATTTACAGTGAGTAAAAATACACTGTGATCCATCAAAGGTATCCCCTGGCTCAAGGAAACAAAATTATTGTCTAATTATTTAACCTGTTTATGTTGTGTTTTGCCTTGGCTCAGCACCTACTGTGTCACCTTCACTCCAGACTGATGTATCATTGTGTGTATTTACTTGGAGCCTTTTTCTGTTTGTTTCATCTGTCTTATCAGGCTCTTGTGTTGCAGATGAGGATCCAAGCAGGCATGGCTTGAGTGAACACTGAATTTAAACAAAAGATCACTTCTCACACTTGGCTTCAGTCCATGTGCAGGTAGAGCCTTGATGTTATGGTGACCTATAAGTTGTATATGTTGCCTAGTCTGAAAATGACTGGAGGGACGGAAGGATGAGAGAAGACTACAAACTGATGAGTGACCAGGAGAAGAGGAGTCATCATTATTTACTGTTCTCAGACTAGAAGAACCAGGGCACCCCAGCAATATTGCCAGGTAGGAAGTTTAGAAACAAAATGAAAGGAAAAAAAGTGTCATGTGAAAATTAAGTTACAGAACTCGCTGTTAGGTGTGTTAGGTGGCACTGTGGAGACCATGGCTACAAGAAGCTAACAAGACAAGTTCATGCAGAGGTCCATGGGTAAGTTTTTGACCAGATGCAGAGCGTAGCTCACACTGATCCCAGCTGCTTTTCCTGGGAGCTGGCAGGGAGACCTGTTTGTGATGGATTCATGACTGTCACTGCTGGCAGCCAGTTATTGGATTAAATTGCCCATCTGCTACATAGGTGCCAGATTTTATTTCCTCTCCCTTACCTCCCTGGCCAGCAGGGTAGTTTGTCTTCCCTATGGCTGCCTGCTAAGTCACAGGTTAGAACTGTAACTATACCTGTAAGGTTTTCTCTACACAAGAAAGTGCTGATTAGTTGGGAGGCTGTTAATTAATGGCCTCTTGGGACTGACCTTAACGAATTTGACCTCAGCCAAGATGAGCTGAAGCCATTCAGTGGAGAACAGTCTTTCAGGAGTGTTGTAGATGTGGCTGGTCCTGCCTTGGGGAGAGGAGAAGATGGGGCAGTGTTTTTCAACCTGGTTTAGTTGACTCACCTAAACACTTTTGAAAAAACAAAACAAAAATCAATGCAAATGAAGAAAAGCTTTGAACATGCATCTGTTCCTCCCTAATCCCCTCTAATTTTATTCATTTGCACAGGATATGTGTGTGTGTGGAGGTGAATAAGACCTTTCTGGTAAATATTTGCAGTGGTTTGTGTGCCCAAGGAGTTTTATTTTAAGCTGACTTCTGCCATTTCCTAGTCTTGGAAACAGTGGAGGAGGAGAGGTATCCCACCTCACTCCTCTCCAGGCTGTGCATGCCTGCAGCAATGCCAAACTGATGGACATCAAGGATCTGACAGCAACAGAAGCAGGTCTGTCTCTTCTTGTTTATATATTTCAGGGTGCCCACAGCTCTCAGTGCAGGACACGGAACCTGACCTGTAACAACCACACCGGGTATAAATGAATGGACTGAATTATATTCATAACTGCCACTTATGTTTGTCCACACGTGCTAAAAGCTGCCACTGTTCCTCTCCAGATGTATTCCCTTCTTTCTGTACAAGCTGCTTGCTCTGGCCAAATTTGCTATTGAAGGTCTGACAATTGAACAGCTTGGGTTTGAAGTCCCTTCCTCAAGCAGGTCAACTCAGCCTCCCCAGTAACAGCAAGGGAAAAGTCAAATAGTCAATAGCGCAAAGCTTTCCAAGCATCCTGAGGCACGGGACTCATAGATGTGAGACTTGTGTAGACAGAAATGTCTTACTTCAGCATTGACTGGATTGGCTTTAGGCTATCTTTCATGGTATTGGTAACACTTAAAGTTGTCATTGCAGCCGATTGGTGTAATACAGTCAAGTTTATACTTGACCACATCCACATCTGTGATTTTTTTCACTCTACAGCCACTGTTTTGAACATACAGTCTATGTTTTCAGTCTGAAATAGTAAGTGGTTACAAAGACAGAGGCATGATTGTGTTTTAGAGCCCAATCTTTCAGTCTGCTGGACTGAAAGTCCACTGTTGCTTCTGACAGTGATTGCCCTCCAGCTGCAGTGTTCTGCTCTATAAAATACTGTGCTGCCGTACAAAACCTGCTCCCTGGAGCAGTGGGGTTTGCGGTATGGTATGGTATGATTGATATGATATGATATATGATCGCTTCAACAGATCTGTTTCACCAACAGGCCTCTGCAGACTGGGACTGCCCTGGTATCTCTTGGCAGATATTCTGAAGGTCATTTCTGTTCCCGATGGGTGGTGGGAAACAAATCTTTCCAAAGATTCTATTTCAATACAGTGGCTGATACTTCTCTGGCAGTCCTGTGGCCCTGGCAAGGAAGAGGCAGGAAGGCGCTGCGTACCTGAGTGTCTTGGGCCAGTGACACCGGAAGGGGGTGCATGGGCTTGTATCAGTCACCCAAAATTATTGAGAATCCTGCGTAGGTTGATTGCGCCAGTGGAGAAGCTTTCACAAAACCTGTTCTTAGACTGCCTCATAGTCCGTGTGGATTTAAGGACACAAGAACTCCACTGGAAGACCTGGATGCAGTTTAGACTTTAAGGTGCTTGTTACAGAGTCTCATGTTGGAAACAACAGTCAGGTTGCAACATACAGTAAAGAAATAGGATTAAAGTTTGAGCTTTGGTTAGAGCACTCTACCAGAGGGGCTGTGAGGACTCCATGGCTGAGTGCATTTGCAGTGGATTGACAACTTCTACCAAGTCTGTCTGTAATTGTTACATTTTTTCCATTTGAAAAGGTCTGGATGTTTTTTCTGCGGGAGCTGTAATGTTGGCATTCTCTGAGTGCAAGTGTAACAGGCTGTCACATTAGCAGTTCAAGAGGCAAGTTGGAAAAGAAGTGTCCTTGCTGGTTTACCAGTGGGAAGTTCTGTTCTTTGCTTCTCTGGTAAAGTCGAAACCTTTTCTGCAAGTTCAAAATTGGTTATTGTCCATAGAATGTGCTTAATTGTGCTCTTCTTACCCCTAAAATTTCTTGCAAGATTATGGGGTTTTGTCTATAAAAAAATGTAATTTCCTATACTGTCAGTGCTTGGTCCACTATCACTGAGAAGTGGAATGGACAGAGCAGTATAGAGCAAAGGGTTATTCCTGTCTAAATTCTGGAAGTATGATTTGGTTTTGGCCTTAGATCACAGCAGTTAGGGGTTTTGGGATGTTCTGTTGCCCTGAAGTTATCCTGGGAAACAATGACCTGGTGATATTTCATTTCCTTCCATGACACCTCCAAGTGCTCCAAGGAGCACTGTGCTCATTTGTTGCTGGCTCACACAGAGAAGTGGGACAGATGAGGGGAGGTGGTTTTGATTCCATAAATGTGCTGTCAGTCCTGGAGAAACCAGTGTGGCAAAGGGGTTGCAGGGAGAGAACTGTGATTAGGGTTAATCCGTGTCAAGTCACAACCACTAAAAGCTGCAGTGTGAGCAAGTTTCTTGAGAAAACAGTGATGGGAAGAAATCAAGGCTTTGTGGCACTTTCAGAACAATTTTTGATTGTGTTTCAGTCTCATTTGATGCTCACATAATGAAAACCTTGCAGAACACCACGGCTGGTCTAGAAAAATTGCTTTCAATCCCAGACTGTGTAAGCATATTTTTTGCCTCATCATTTTTCTAGCAAGTGTTACAGTAACAAAGGATGTTTATAGAAACTTGTAGAATAGAACAGGGAGAAAACAAAATCCATCCTGATTTAAAGTTTTATCATCTTATTCAGCATTTTAATGACAGCAGAATTATGCATAGATGAGGAGAAAAATATCTACTGAGCTGGAAAATATACTGAACTGCTAGTTTTTCTGCATGAAGCCAAATGCAGCTGTTGACTTGCTTTTGTTATCAGTTCATCTGGCTTTATGAAGATACGTAATTTAGTTCCCTCCACGTAATATACTTGATAGAACTTGAAAAAGCTAAATGTGTATTCTATTTTATGGATCTCTGCTGAGTAGAACTGGAAAAGATTTTAGTTAAGTGTTGAATAAAGTCATAAATCCCCCAACAGCAAATTCTGTAAATGCTCGCATTCTGTCACACTTTTCCCAGCAGAGAGGGGTATTGAAAACAGGACACTGGCATAACATTTCCTTAGGAAATTGCTTGTTGAAGTCACTCTATTCTTAATGTGGAAAAATAGCAGAGAGGCTGAGAAGAGCTTTCATTATCCATCTCTGCCAGAGACCTGTGCCTTTGTAGATTCACTGCAATGAGGGTAGAAATCTCTTGGGTTTGGCATTGATGGTGAGCTGTGAAGACAGGTGTGTTCCACCAAGAAATCATGCACCTTAATGTCTTCAGGCTTAAGATACTGCCAGAATATATTTTCAATAGCACTGACAACTGGCAATCAGACCTTAACAGAGTACCAGATGCCTCATACAAGCACTGTATAACACAAGCATGTTCAGGTGTAGGCTGTGATAGATCACATCTAGCAAGATTATACAGCCTTTTAATGACATGGAGATAACTGAGACCTTAGGATCCTACCTCTTGGCTCCTTCCTTAGGGCTGCCCTGAGTCTACCAGCCTTGTCCTTCTCTGCTCTGTGGCAGTTATCCGGGCTGTAGGGATACCTGGGAATCTTCCTCTCTGCCCGGAATTGTATTTTACTTGGCTTACTGCGACTTCAGGGACAGCTCTTTCTGCCTCATGTGGTTTTTGGCATCAGAGCACCCAACAGCCAGACAAAATGATCTCAAATATGATGACAGCTTTTGAAATCTGTGAGAAGAATCTGTGGCTGTCTGGAACAGTGGCTTTCTCACAGTAATTGATGGTGGAAATTTAGCCTGAGAGACCCCCATCATAGGGAATTTACACTTAAAGCATGACATGAAATACAGAGGTGACTTTCCGAGAAAGGTGAGTGCAGATGATCAATAAGGCCTTTCCTGGCTGATGGTTGAATTCAATATCTTTTCTATGGCTTCTAAGATGCAGTCACAAATTATAGTTTAAATTTAGCCTGTAACAAAATGTTCTTGATCAAATATACAACTATTTCCAGGACCTGCAGAAAGGAAAGAGGGAAGGGAATGAGAGAAGAGGTGGGAAGTAATAAAAGTGGTGAAGAAGGAGGGAACCTGGAACACCTTCAATTTTCCATGGGGTTGACAGTCACATAAGCAAAAAAGTGGCCCGCTTGGGGGGCTGGTGAGGAGCCAGGGGGACAGAAGTGCCAGGGAAGAGCTCTGCCTTCCCAAAGCAGAGGTGAGAAAGTAAGGCAGGAAGAAGGGAACTTGCCATGACAATCCCACGTTATTTTGTGCTGGTCTTGCTTTTAAAACGTATTTCCAAAGCTAGCATTGAGCAGCTGCTTTATTTTGAGAGGTAAAATGTTTTCTGGGCAGAGGGTGGGAAAAAACTTAATGCATGCATTTACATAATGTCTGAAAATGTGGTTGAGTAATAAATCAGAATGGTCTCTTTTTTTGTTTTGTTTTGATGTATGTGATGTGTTTTCCACTCTAGTAATCTCTATGGGTTCCCGTGAAATACATGAGGCTGTCTGGTGGTACCAGAAGAGACTTATATTTTTTGGCTTACAACCTACTGGAACTCTGAAAAAAGAAATTATTTAAAGGGTGACAGATATTTAGCCTGCTCTGTGATGCCTGGCTCAATAAATAAGTACAGAGAAAAATGAGAGGGGAGACTTCAGTGGGAACCATAGAAAATGTGATGTTGTTTTGAATGAAAAGTGTTAAAAATGTTAGGAGATATTGGTTTTTCTAGATGGTTATATAAAACCAGCTAAAACAAATGCTCAGAAAATGAAATGCTAATATGCTGGTACAAGAAGTAAGATTAAATTACTTTTTGTGATTAAACTTACATGAATTAAAACAGTGTATATTAACAAAGTCCTTGGCAATCAAGGACTGAAATTTTTTCATAATGTTAAGAAAAGAGAGAACATGATACCCTTGGGCTATTTAATTTCTTGTATCTACTGAGGTTTGAGAAAAGACAACTTTTTTTTGTTGCTGTTGACATTTTTGGGGTCTGTCTTAATTTATATTTCTGAAAAAAAAAGTGGTTGCTTTTTGGAGGGGGATGGGTTGTATATTGGGAGGTATTGTTTTTCTCTTTCTGTGATTTAGATGAGACAAATAATGGAAATAGAACCAGAACACTAAGAGGTATTTGTGACTGCTCAAATTGGTCTCAGCCAGAATCCCACTGGTGAATTAGGCATTTAGTAGACCTGAGCAAATGAGTTCGTTGGCTTGCATATATCTGAACAGACAATTCCTAGATTTTTTTTGACCTGGCTATATGGTAAGCTGATACAGATTAATTAATTAATTAGCTGTTAACACTTACTGACGAGTGAGCTCACGATCTAAGAGAGGGCTTGAAGCAATGATTTTTGCACAGTAACAACTTGCTTGTAGTAACGGCATAAACGCAAAATTACTTTATGATCTTTAACAGAGTTATTCAGTGCCAGCTGGTTCACAAGACTACAGCTTAAGGTCCAAAAGGCTGAAAATTGAATAATCAAACAAAAAAAAAGCTATGAGAAAATGCATCTAAAATTTCTTGAGTCACATCTTACCACTGAAGTGCCACACCTGAATTGGAACCCTCTGGTTCAGGTGGGGACTCCAGTCACTGCTTTATTGAAAACCAGACAAGTCCCCATTTGAAACAAGGTATGACATTTAGATAGCCTTGAAGTGCTTAAGAATTGTGTGCAGTAGAAGGAAAACCTTCATTCAGTTTCTTGTTTGTGTGGACAGATTTGTATTCGTAAAGTGTAAGCCCCAAAGCACCTGTCTTCTCAGCAGCGTGAAATGGGTCTTGCTATTTAATTTATGGGAGACTTTGCTTGGGGTGGAAAATCCTTTCTGCAGGTACATTGGGGCTGACAGCTCTTAGAGCTTCTGCATTTTGCCACTATTTTTGTGTAAAATATGTCTGTTGGACACAAGAAACACTTTAAATTTTGAAGCTTTTAAAGGAAAGGCACAGTAAGTGCCTCTCGTCTGTGCTTCTTGCCTTCCTAATGTGCTTGTGATCTGCTTTTTGATTACTTTTTCAGTGATTTGGATTGTGGCCCCTTTATCAATGAAGTAGTTTCTCATGAAGGAGCAGGAATCTTGAAGATTTCCTCCTGGATGTCTTGTTTAAAGTAGCATTTTTGTGTCCAGTGTGGGCCACACAGAAAATCAGCAGAAGCTGTGCACCAGCCTGGTGTAGTTAGTGATGCTGTGACCCTCCTGGTGACAAGGAGGGACCCATCCTGCTGACAGATCCTGTGTGTATTGCAGTGCTTTTGTTTGTTTCTTATTCTACTGAGCAGAACTCTTTATAAAGTATTTTGGTGGCGTTTTTTTCTATTTTATAAAATTTTAGGCATTTACCAAGACACAGCAAGTTGTAAAGGATGTTTTCCTGTGAGGAGATAAATCAGCACATATACATGGATTAAATGCACCTTCTCCAGCCCAATATTTTTTCTTGGACTCCTTTGATGCATTCAGGGATGCTCTTACCCTGTCTGTCTTATAGCTTGCCTCAGAGATGCAGCCAGCCTGCTCTGCCAGTCTCTTTACAGCTGTATTTCATTCAGGATGAAGGCCTTAGGCAGGGAAAGAGGAATGTTGTAAAGCATTTAATGACAGAGCCATCTACTCCAATGGTGTGCTCTGGTTGCCTCCAGCTGTGTGACTGCTCATTGTGTGTCAATGTTTATATTTATTTTGAAATACTTAGAAATATGATTATCTCTGAGCCCTCTATCAAATCTGTCTGGTGTTGGCTCAGTTGTTTCCAAAGTTGTTGCAGTTTTGGGAGAAGGTGGCAAGGAACAGTGGTCGAACAAACAGCATGGCTTATGCCTCATTTCCACAAGGCTGGCAATAAAAAATTGATTTGGGGTATAGATCTCCAAAGATTTGTAGGCACACAAGCTGACAATAAATACCAGGTCTTCGATCTGGCATTAAATTTACATTGAAAGGGAGCTTTGGAGGTTGTACAGTCCAACCCAAGATTAGCTTTAAAGTGAGGTCTGGTTGTTCAGGGGCTTGTCCAGCCAAGTTTTGAACATCTCCAGGAATATCTTCCAGCTTTCTTGAGCATTCTGTTCCAGTGCTTAGCTGCTGTTGCTGTAAATATTTGTTTTCTTATTTCTAGTCAAAGTTTTCCTTGCTGCAGCTTGTGCCAATTAGTATTAATCTCTTTTACTCCCAAATCAATGACTGCATTACGAGCATGCAGAGACAGCAGAGGAGCAGGAAAGCAAACTCTAACTTTGGCTTCTTTATTATGCTATTACAAATGAAAAGACATTTCATTTGGCTGTGAGCAAATGTAATGAAAAAATAAGCTTATTTGTCACGAGAAGAGAAACAATCCAAGTGTTTTGCTTAGAAAATGCGTAAGCAGATAAGTTTAATTAAGGAAAAAGAAATCCATGCAGCAGAAGTAGGAAATGGAGCTGTAAAACTGGGATGAGGCCCATGAGGTACCACCCTGTGCTCGGATTTGCACACTGTCTCCTTGCTCTCATCTCAGGCCATTTGGGGTTGGGTTATGAGACAGAGACTTTATATAATTTGCATTTAAAGTAACTTGAAATTATACCTTTGTGTTATCTTTAAGGCTTTCTGAAAGGGAACAGATTCTGGCAAAAGTTCAAAATAGTCTGATTAGGAAATTCTGGATCTTGGAACAGGGAAAACAAAGCATTACCGAAAAGGGAATCGATCCTGTTTCTCTTATGTCCTCGCTGCTGCCAGGAGAATTTTTGATATGGGTTTGCAACTGCTTAGAGGAAGACAAAGTACTCCATACTTTTTATGGAATAACAACCTTGGGCTTCTTGGCCATCTCAGTGTTATGGATGCCACACGAAGGAATGAGTAATATTGTAGTGATAGCAGAGTAAGAGAAAGTGGGGAGCAGTATGGTGGTCACAATTTTCATGTACATTCTGGAAAAGCTCTCACTGTAAGAAGGGAGAAAGCTGTTTTATTCCTTCCACATCAGTATCTGCTATCTTCAAAAGGGTCTGGCTGCATCTTTGTTTTTCTTTGTGTGAGCAAAGATGTCAAATTTTAAAATGTCAATAAGTTTTTTCTGTTGCCTCATATTGACTGAGCAGGTATAAGCCCAGCTTCAGTGAGCATTATTAATGAAGAGCGAGAGATTACTTCCTGCTTGATGTGTATCCCAAGCAAACTGCAAATAATGATGAGCATTTTATTTTATTTTATTCCTGCCCCCCCTGAATTTTATTAAATAACTTGTCACAGATTTGTGCAGATTCCTGTAATGAAACTGAACACAAATGAGGCAAGTTCTTACTGCTGGCAATGCAGGCTGCTAATTTGGAGGATATAAAGGGAAGTAACCAACATATGGCTCTAAATTACAGACACCGTACCCTAACAATAAATTGCAAACCATCAGGACCATTGGGATTTATTTTTTAAAAAAAATTCTGGTGTATTTCTTGAGCTGTCCTTTTAAACCTGACTGCATCAAGCAAATTCCTAGGATATCTGTCTGGTTTTCCTTTCCGTAGGTGCCCCCCTACCCCATGTCGTGCCATGCTCAGTTCTCTTTTTGTTGCCGTGCTGCTGGCAATTCCTGCTGAGTTGTAATAGTTAATCCAAAATTAAATTCTAGGCAAAGGAATCAGTTTCTTTTGGCCTGTATATAAAGGCAGCTGTTTTGGTGTTTGATTTCAGGAAGACACAGTAGGGAATTCATTTTGGAATTTGCTGGTTGGCATAGAACAGGCTTAAAAGGATGAGAACAGAAATGTCTTGGGGAATCTACAGGAGCTAATGGCATTGGTCTGAAAGGATGTCACACAATCTCAGTATTTCATACAGCAATGAGCCCAGTTTTCTGTTTGCCTGCATCAGCTGTGGAAAATGCAGATTTTCCCTTGTGCTTCTTTCCCTTGCCACAGGTTTGTGTAGAATCTGTTTCAGTTCTGCACAAAGATAACATTGACTGATGTCCTGAACTGTGACTGGATGTGTTTCTTTGGTTCTTAATCAGCAAAACTTTAAATGCAGGGGGTTTTGTTTTCGCTGGCATTTCAAGTCTGGTGTATGAATTTAAAGAAAGCTGATCTGGAAAATGGTTATTTAAGTGAAGCAGTTTTCTGGGGAGCATGTTCTGTTAGGCTCTCTGGCTTACTGGAAGTGTCATCTTTGCTGGTGTGAGACCAGTGTGGAGTCAACAGCCTCTTGCTAATTTAGATGCTTTCTGTATCCTAGTCTTGCTTTCTAATACGGAAAGGAGAGACTCTTGAATCTCTGGCAGGTCTCTGTTTTGCATATGGCTCAAAAAAAGACTTCAATAAATTATTTAGTAGCCACAAATAAAGGGAATGTATTTTCTGAGCCTTTAGAATTCTGTGATCAAGCATTACAAGGCAGCTGGTTTGTCAGCATTGCAGAAGAGGAGAGTGGCTCTACACTTTAAAATTGCTCCTTGGAGTTTGCATCAGAGCATTCCTGAGCTCTTTCTGTAATTCAATAAATGACTTAGAGGACTCAGTTACTTCCAGCGGTATTCAGAGTAAATTTGTCTGTCTCTGAAGGAGACCAAAGGAAAGCAGGCAGACATCCATTGGTGGGGACTGCTGGTTTATGAAGGGATAAATGCTGTGCTCTCTGAGGTGGGCTTCAGGAGAATGAACTTCCCTACATGGAAATACCTGGCATCTGGCAAAAGGCCTCTTTGCCCCCAGTCTGCCCTTGGGGACACTGGCTATAATGACATCACAGTGTTAGCCTGCATGGGCTCTGTTTAATCTTTCCCAGGATATGCTCCAGGGCTCCATTTCTGCGTGTGGGCTGAAACCTGAGCCTTTGAAGTAAACATGGCAAGATCTGTTTGCAGGGTTTGATGGACCTGGGGAAATAAATTGTTGTAGAGATAACGGGGTATTTAAAGGTGTTAGGAACCTTTATGTTACAGGTTTGAATGAAAGCAGCCAAAATGAAGGAATTATTTGTACCAGCAATTATTTTATGCTGCAGCGGTTTAGTACAGTTCTCAGCTACCGTGTGCATTAGAGAAAACCTCTTATAGAAAGTCCCTTAGACCAGGAGTGATGAAAAAATATAACTGTACACATTTTGGGGGACCACATCCTGGCTGAGGTCTCTTGGAGATTCATAGTCTAATGAGGAAAAAGGGTTGCTTCAGAGATTTCTTGTTTGAAAGCATTCTAAGCATAAAACTCTGCAAAATAGTATGGAACTTGGGCTTATGAGATATCAACCTAATGGAAAACCTGGAATATTTTCCATGTTTATTACTCTTTAAAGGCACTGGCAATGAAGCATGGAATTAGAGGCCAAACTTCAGTCTCATGGATATAAATTTTTATGCCTTCAAGAAACAAGTATAAGGTGGAAAAAATGAGACATCAACTTTATTGCTTAAACATCTTCCAGGATTTTTCAAACTATTGTCCCCAAAACACCTGTCACAGGAACATTAAAAACCTTCATGTTTGTATGAATCACTCATCCTCTGGGTGTCACTTAAGCTGCAGATATTTTGCATAGTAAACAAAGAGTTTTGTTCTTGCCCTGTGGCTCCAATTATCTGCTTTGATGCATAAAAAAGCAAAACTCCTTTGGTGTGAAGTAGTGTTGCCATTTTGTACAGGCTTAATTAAAAAAAAAATCAAACCCTAAACAAACAAAAACCCACCTCAAACCTCAGTTTCTGTCTGTGTATCTTAGAGGAGAGATTTCTGCATGCAAAAGCCGTATCTAGTCACATCCTATTAAGGCATGCCTACAAAGCAGGAGATGGCACATCACAAATTTTAGTGCACAGAGGCAATCAGAACTGGATGCAGATCCCTTTTCAGGTTTATGATGTGCATCACTCTTTTGTGCAGGTTTAAACTATCTTGTCATGATTGTGGCCTTGGTTACCCGTTGCCATGCCATCCATAACAGCTGTCAGGTCTGGAATTATTTGGTCTGGCCAAAGTGGTGTTTATTACTTTGTCATGATATACAAATCCTTTAGTCTGCTCCTTTGCCTCTGGCAGCCTGCTCAGGGATCAGGACTGCTGGGGGCTGGGGATTAGGTGACCCTGGGCACTCTGGTTGGTGTAACACAGCAGCATTTGGGATGTAACATGGGAGCTTCAGAAAAGCTCTGCACCATAAAATGTGAGAGCTGGACTGCAATGTGTTATCCTGTGCAACTTTCTGAAGTGGGGGTTTGCTTTGCATTCTGGCTCTTGAGGTTTGGGCTGCCATCTGTGTGGAGAACAAAGAGAAAATGCAGCATTTTCTCCAGCGTTTGGAGAGCGAAGTGCAGCACTGCAGATGTGGGTGGAAAGGCTCTGTGGAGAGAGCAAAGGGGTTGGAAGTGCAGCCCTTGAGTTCCAGGCTGCTGCAGAACAAGCAGCTTTCCTCCCTGCCTGTGCTGGGATAACTTCTGGAGCTGCTCTTGTGCTGGGTACGGTGCTGGCACACCCCAGGGTATGGTCTAGGGCCCCATTTCTGTGTGTGGGCTGAAACTTGAGCCTTTGAAATAAACATGGCAAGATCTGTTCCATGAGAGCAAACTGAAAAGAGATTTATAGATTTAAAAGTCAGAGAACCACTGACTTTTTTTCTTTTCCTGCTTAAAAGAGTTCAAAGGCAGGCAAAACAGAGTAGAGGAGAAATTGTGATGCTGTCTTCCCTATGTCATACCACAGTTCTTGTTCTGCCTTTGTTCTGAGAACTTTTTGTTGATGAACTCCACTGAGGCCCTTCAGATACCTGAATCTGAGTGTGCCTTTGTGTTTCCCAGGTTCCACTTGTGCTGCTGGCTGGATTTCAGTCTCTTTCCCAGCCTGTATTTCTTCTGGTCTTGAAAACATCTTTCTCTGGTGCTTGCAGAGATGCTGCCACAGCAGATCTGCCTAATCCTTTCCTTCTGGAGTGGAGTTCCTTCCACAGCTTTAGCCAGGACTTTGGCAAACCATGACTTATTTTGCTGCTTAGTGGTGGTGTTTAAAAGAAACCTTGTTCTGTAACTTAAACCAAACAAATTGTATACAATTAAATGACCGATGGATCCACACATAGCAACTCATGTGTCCCAAGAACAAATAAACTGTGTAACACACAGAAGAAAGGTAGAAGTATAAAGAAGCTTATTTTCCCTGCTGTTATCACACTGCAGGAGGTTGGTGCTTTTTCTCTTGATTTTGTATGTCTAAAGTAATTTCATCATGTTTACCAATTATTTCAGGCTTCCAGCTGTCATAGGGGTTGGAGGGAGAATTAAGCTTATTCTCCTTAGCTGTTCTGCTCTTTCAGAAAAAATCTGTGGTTTTTCAGAGTGGATAAATACAGGATCCTCAGGACCTGCCAGAGGCACCCCCCTCAGATGGGGGAGATTTTGTTTAGGTACTTGTAGACTAGTGAGTAGTTCACTGCCATGCCACGGGGTCAGTGTGCTCTTGGTCTTGAGGAGCAATTTGGGGAGCAGGTAAGGAATCTTCTAGTACACATTTGTATGTGCTTAGTTGCAGAGAGATGTACAATATTCAGCATTTCCTTATATGTTGGGACTCATTTAATGTGTTAGAGAAACATGAGCAACCTTGAAATAAAAGACTTTGCCTTAGCAAGAAGGACTTTATAATAATGAGGAAAAATTGTTGTGTCTATTTAGTTGACTTGTTGAAATTTAGAAAGTTTTACTTCTAATATTGAAAAGATGACACTTTTGGCTATTTAATTTACTGTTTACTGATAAGAGGTGTGTACATGCTTCTGGCTGTGGGGGGACTACCAGTGTGCAAAGCTAATTTATGTGTAAGAAGATCACTTCTAGATAGGAGTAATAGCTCAGGGCCAGAGATCTCACTGTGTGGTCAGAAAATCTGCAGTTAACCAGGAAAAGTGCAAACTAGCACGCGAAAAGAAAAAAATAATCCAAGTGAGGAGATGACAGATCTGAGGCAGAAATGTGGAAAAGAAAGTAATGCCAAAAGGATGGGTGAGTAGATGGCAACTGTGGTGTACAACTGCACCAGGAGCCATTCTGGCTGGTCTGGGAACTTTGTTACCAAGCAGGGAGCAAACCCTTCCTTATTCTACTGATACATCTTTGCAATTTAGAAGACTGGATTTTAGATATCATCTAGACAAAGATTTTTGCCAAACAAGATGGAGTCTTAACACCAACTGGAAGGTAATGAAAAAACTGATACGTTACAAACATTAAGCAGAAGATGGATGAAGAATTTATTTATTTGGCTACAGCCAAAATAATGGGATGAGATCAAGCCAGGTACAACATTTAGGATGAAATTTTCTCAAGATGAGAACTACTGGATTCCTGGGAAGCACTGAACCCTCGTTGCTGGGACTGCAGGGATGAAAAGCTGATAAAAATCCAATAAAGAAAACCAAGTTTTGTTAAGAGCGAGGGATGCTGTAGCTTCATGATGAGGACTTTTTCCTGCTTAGGACAGTGAAAGAGCTTTCCAGTAGCCTAATGAGGAATGCTTTATTGGTTAAGTCTTATTCCTCCATTGTTCCATGACTTCATTTTTAGAGATGTCTGGAGCAGAAAGGCCACATGCAGTGATCATTCTGAGACTGCTAGAGCCTGAGAAAGCCCCAGGAGGTGCCAGCAGCCCAGGCTGGCCAGCCAGGGGACTGCTGGGCATCTCAGTGGGGGAAGATTGTTTATGCAGCTCTAACAAGGACTATAATTAAAATTTGTAACCTTGGGTACTTGTTACCAGATCTCATTTTGAAATTGGGATTGTGCTCATTCTACTGGTACATGAAAGCCCTGATGCTGGAAGCCTGTTTTTAACACACAGTGAATGTGTCTGTTGGGAAGACTCCCACTTGCAGACTCTGCTGGTAGTGATGAATGACTGTTCTACCAATTAAATTTATCAAGTGCTTAATTATGTGTAATTTTAAAAGCAGACTTGAACCTCACGATGTTGTTCTGAAGTGACAGCCCTTCCAAACAATTCTTTTACTACCAGCATACTGAGGGATTAATTATATGACATTGATGCCTCATTAATGGTAATCTCAGGGCAGTGACCTCATGAGAGTATTCAGGATATCTTCCTTTATGGGCCATCTTTATGGGAAGCTCATTGATGGTGCATTATGAACACACCAAAATGGAACTTTTTTAGTTCATCTGTTCTGGAACTTTCCTTCTACTTGTGTTTCCAGTATTTTCCTCTCAAACACTATTTCACAGAAGTGATACTTTTCTTTTTGTAACTGTAAGCACGAAGCCTGTACCTGGTGCAGAAATGTAAACAGCCCCACTGTTCCAGTTCTGGAAGTTGGAATGCTTCCCCAGTGCTGCAGTAATGTGATTTGAGCAGCCATTAGAATGTTATATAGTTTTCTTTTCTAGCCCCTCTTGGGAAGATCCAGTAATCTGTGAACGTACCTCCCGTACCTCCCTTTGCATCTCACAGCAGTTTGTTGAATTTGTTACACTTGTTTTGTTTTCCAGAAAACTGTTTATATAATTTCATTTAGCCTGGGCTATTCTATCCTTGAGGGGGAACACTTGGACTTGAATTATCTGCTGGATGAATCTCAAGGTGTATTTTTAATTCAAGTCCCATTTTTAATACTGGGTGTATTAGCTTGCAAACTTGGGTTTCTTTTTCAAAGAGCTATTCTGGGCATATATTTGGTATTCTTACCCCCAAAGCCTATCCCTCTCCCTTGTTTCTTTTGTTTTTTCTTTTGTATCACCTTTGATTCAATTAAATAATAGAATCACCGAATTACCTAGAAGGGACCTTAAAGACCATCTTGTTCCACCCCTGTAGGGAGGGACAACTCCCACTATCCCAGGTTGCTTAGAGCCCCATCCAACCTGGCCTTGAACACTACCAGGGATGGGGTGACCACAGCTTCTCTGGCCAACCTGTGCCAGGGCCTCATCACCCTCACAGGGAACAGTTTCTTCCTAATATCTGATCTAAATCTATTCTGTCAATTTGAAGCCATTCCCCCTTGTCCTGTCACCCCAGGACCTTGTAAAAAGTCCCTCTCCAGCTTTCTTGTAGGTTCCCTTCAGGTACCAGGAAGGTCACAATTAGGTAACTCCAAAACCTTCCTGTCTCCCAGCTGAAAAATCCCAATTCTCTTTCCTCACAGAAAAGCTGTTCCATCCCTCTGTTCCATCTTGTTGACTGGCTCCAAAGCCCTTCCTGTGCTGGGGTCCCCAGAGCTGGATGCAGCACTGCAGGTGGGTCTCACTAGAGCAAATTAGAGGATTTTGTTGCATCAGAGGAAAGAGCTCTTTAGTTTGTAGTAGTTAAGCTTGGTTTGTGATTTGTATGAGCCACAGAAAGAAGATAGAAGGTAGATCTGACTGGAGCATAATTGTGCCTTGGGCATCTCATTCTGCTGGAGGCAGTGCAGAGGGTGAAGCCCTGTGGCATGGAACCAGCGATCTCTGCTTCTCAGGCTCACATAGGATGGCTCTGACTTTCAGTCAGTTTCAATGTGCATTTTACAGAGCAACTGTCCTCTTTGCCACCTCTGGCTGTAAATACTGAGAGAGGAAGAGCAGAGGAGGAAGGCAGGTGGTCACAGACTGACTCTGACTGGCTTGGGGCTGTTCTAACAGCACTTGCTGTTACCAATCACAATCCATGTAATTTGGCACATGGACCTAATCTGAAGTGGGCTGCAATCTTTTAGTAATTGCCTAAAAAGAATTAAACACAACTAAAATGTTCCCCTGGAAGCCATAGAAAGCCCTTCTTTAGTATTGCTGTAATATTCTGATGAGGGATTGACCAGGGCTGTTTGTGTGGAGAGTTTGCCGAGCCCCTCAAGGATGCACTGAGAGCTTTATTTGCAGATGAGGTGATGAGGTGCTTTCTGCATATATTTCCTTCCAAGCTGGAGGCTGACCTGGAGCTCTGCCACACAGTTTTGCCATGAGAAAGAATCGCTTGCTGAGAATGAGTTTGGGTGAGTCACAGCACTTTTTCTGTCCCCTTCAGGCAGGTGATTGAGAATCTTCTGAAAGTGGGATGAATTGCATTTCCCTTGGTCAGTGCCAGTGTTAGAGTGAGATTGGTAACAGACCCAGCCTTAAAGGTTATGGACAGCTGCTAAAGCCAAGCCTGGGATGGGAAAGGGAAGTGGGACACCTGCTGCATTCAGTTCAGACTTCAGGGGAATCTCCTGTGTACAGGAAGCCTGAATATGGAATGCAAAATATCTCTGTGACACCCATTCATCTCTGCAGGTTTAGCCCTCCTCTGCTGATGTGCCAAATACAACATGGGAAGGAGAGAGGCTTTCTGATTTCCCAGAGGATTCAGTCTGCTTCACAGGATTTTATTAGTTACAGTGAGTTTGAAAATGGCTGCATCCTCCCAAAAAGCCAAAGGGCCCTGGTGTTGTGCATTAGGCTGTGTACAAAACCCAGAAGCCACAGGGCTGCTTCTGATTTGGCATGTTGTCATGGGGCGTTCACAGTTCTGCCTGGGAGTGCTTGCAGGGGAAGCAAGAGATGGTACTTGCTGAGAATAGGGTGAGAATTTAAAGTGGGGAGAATGTAAGCACCAATTTTTTGATTGAGAATGGTGAGCTCTGGAAGAAGCGGGGCGGGGGGAGTTTTAGGAGTGCAGGTGGTTGAAATATTTATATAAATAATGCATCATTCATGTGAAAAGAAATAATTGGATGTTTTATTTCAGTAGCTAAAATCCCTCAACCTCTCGGGTTGTGTTCGATGCTGTCTGTGGAGTTAGGATGACAGTGTAAACGGCAGAGGATATTTGTGGTTTGTAGAGAAAATACAAGGGATTTCAGAGCAGCCTGGTTTTACAGTAAGACATGAACAGATCTGCTTTTCCTGCAAGTGAGAGGCAGGTCCCTTTCCAGAGCTTTCAAACAAGAGGCAGGGAGGAAAGTGAGCCGACATACACTGTGACTAAAGAAAGGAAGCTAATGAGCATTCATGGTGGGAGCCATGGGGTTACATTTACCCTGTTTTCAAAACAGCTGTTTAGGTTTTGTTCTCTTTCACGTAAACTCGTGGGTTGCTGTGATTAATCCCAGGCTTTTTGCTCTTAGTGCCCTAATAACCATATAAATTAGCTCATTCCCTAAGTATTCCTTCATTAGCAATGAGCTCAGTTAAATAAAAGTACCAAATACATGTTCACTTGAAGCCTCTGTTGCTCACTCTAGCACCGCTCAACTTCCAGAGTGGGATTTACTCACCATCTGCCATGATGTGATGGATGCACAGCAGGATCTGCTCCAGAGCTGCAGTTTATGAATTTCTTACTGTGTTGAATCACTGAAGGCTTGGATGTGCCACATCTCTGAGAGGAGCAAGAGCTAATCTCTCCAGGTGGCAGATGCAGGATTGGTGAGGGCACACCGAGTGCCCTGCTGAGGGCTGGGGAACCATGAAGCCCAAATGCTGTGCCTCCCAGAGCTGAAATTACCAAAAATGCAGGTCTCATGTTTTGTACCTTGCCAATCACTTACTTAGTGCTCAGTTAGTCATCCCTCTGTACTTCATGTACTGATTTACACTTGTACAGCATGGCTGTAAAATATCTCAGCTCTTTATGGTTTGTTTTCATACAGTTAGAAGTAATTACACACAATACAGGGAAGTGGAGAACTGAGACAAAATATGTGCCATTCCACCCACTGTGCTGGTGCTGCCAGGTTAGGATAAACCTGAAGTAAAAGTTTTTGTTGAAGGTGAATGCAGGAACAAGACCTTTTAACTCTGTGGTTGTGACATTGATGCTTGTATTAAATTCCTCTGAATTTAACTGCCATACCTCTGTCTTATCTTTGATTGGTTTTGTCCTGCATATATAGTGAAACATGATGGCAAAAGAAATAGTGGAATCAATTCTATGCTAACTCTTTCTGTTGTAAAAACAAGCAAAATATTTTTTCAATCTGTCAGTCTCAGAAGTAGTTTAATATAACCGGGTTCCATCTACATTATGTTAAAATAGCCTTGTTCTGGTTTGTTTCTATTCTATGTAACTGTAAATAATTTTCAATGACTTTGTATCCACTTCACACCAAGTATCCATCAAAGTATCTTTGTATCCACTTTTTCTCACTAGTAAAATGAAATCCACTTACAGTTCTGAATTGAAATAATAGTTCAGTACTTCTGAAAAAAGATTGAGGCGTTTCTTTTGAGATGGAGGTGTTTGTTTGGCCGCTGTTATTGACATTTTCATTCAGAACAGAAAAAAAAATCACTATTAGATTTTCCCATGTGGCAGGAGATCCATCTTTTTAAACAACTGAAGTACTTAATTAGCATTTCAGCTAAAACTCTTGGGATATTGTAGTTACCAATTGTAAAGATTGGTGTTGGAGCTGTATCTTTTTTAAATGGATAATGTGGATCTTCTCAATTACATTTTAAATGAAATTAATCTGGAAATGTCTACATGAAGGGCAGGGTGACATATCCTTCCCAAGGCTGCCATTTGCTCATAGCCAAATACAGGTTAGCAGGTGCTTTGGTTAGGAACAGCAGTGAAAGCTGCTGTTAGGTGATAATGCTGAAGGATGGCAGAGTTCCCTCACGGCAGAACAGGTCCTGCTCTTCCATTTCTCTCTTCTTCTCTGTATGCACAAGTCTGTATTTCTTGCTCTTTCAAATCATTATTATTTTATTTATAGAGCTTGTTTTTTCTCTCATTATTCTGTCCTGAGTAGAATATTATTCCAAGTAGGACATTTTCTTTGGAAAAGCTATAGGCAAACAGAAGGGCTGCGGATTTTGCCCTATGATTTCTTCATCATTTTGCATGATGTGCAAGGAATATAAAAATCCAGCTTGTGTTTACCACCTAAATGCTTTCACAGATGTGGTGCATTTTCTTTATGGCATGTTTAACCTTTGTCTTCAGTGCCATGCAAGTATTTAATTTTAAAAAGCAGAACTTAACAGGGTTGGGCTGGAATGCCTTTTATAACCAAAGCTCCAATATGAATTATTAATTAATTTTAAATTAGCTATTAATAAATAATTAATAGTTACTTGTTAGTATTTAACTGGATATTTAATGTCTGAGGTCAATATAACCATTTTCAGTACTAATTTTTCTAGTAATCTGTAATCTGAGTCCATGTATGTGTCATCTGTTAGTCCATGTTCCTGGTACCTCTGCCTGCTCTTCATAACCGTACCTCAGAACCAGCTGCTTGGAAATGCTGCTGGTCCCACTCAGGAATTGGGATGGCAGTTTTTCATTTGCTAATTACATTTTGTCAGCTCCCAGGTCTCACTTTCTCCTCTCTGGCATAGCTCTGTCACTAAGGTGTTCAGGAATCTGATTTTAATATCTTTATTTCCTTGGTATGCCCCAAGGGTGGCTGGTTTAGTCTCAATTTACATTTTGCATAATTAACTCTAAGCTTTGAGGGCACTGAGGAATTCACTCGTGTGGCAGATGTCACTTTTCGAAGATGTGCTCTTGGCTGGCACAGAGCTCATGTTTTGCTTATCTGGGGGTTCAGCATCCCCAGTCCCAGAAGAAGTTGAAGTTAGTGTTTGAGGGGTGGAGGCTGGAGATTTGAAGTGTTGGAGTGTGAGGAGGAGGCTGCTGCTGCTAGGGAAGAGGGATCAGTGGCTGGTGCCTGCCTTAGGAGTCAGGCAGCAGACAAGGCACAGGGTACAGTTTGGTGCTAGAGGAGCTACAGGATTTGGGAGCTAACAGGATCTCAGCTGTGTGTTTAAAGGCTTGCTGGATCCTGGAAAGCAAAATGACCACAGTACAAGTGGACTGCAGGGTTATGGGTAAACCTAGAGGTAAACGTGGGAGTGTTGTCAGGGGCTGTGAATACAGGGGCTATATTGTCCCAAGATTTTATTCCATATTGATATGTCTCCTGCTGGTTTAAATAAATGATACCTGTCCTTAAAAATAATTTCCAGCATAAACAGTAAAATAACAGAATGTCCTAGGTTAAAAATGTAAGATGTGCCCAAAGTATGTATTCTATCACCATCTTCATGAAGTGTTGGAACCAAGTGGGGCAGTGTTTCCCTTATCTTCTGCTAATGGCCCATCAATGCCTTGCCC
>VYXD01010091.1:0-32385 GCA_013397195.1 Hylia prasina | reverse complement strand
TTTTGCTTTCAAACCAGCACACAGAACAACCTCGTTGCTCAGTGCAGCAGGGTAACTTGTGGGCATAGCATCCCTCATGTCACAGTAAGGTGGAACTGTTGGTTATTTTCTGTGGGCCTGCATTCACAGTGCTTTGACGGTGCTAAGGTGCAGGAGGGAACAACAGCAGGACTTCTGGGCTGTTCTTCTTGCCCAGTTCAGTACAATGAGGCCCCTGAGGGGGCCCAGTGCAGCCTCATGCAAAGATGCACCACAAGCCTCCTTCCAAATGTAAGGCTCAGGCTCGTGATCTCAGTAATGACATTCTCCATGAGCATCTGCCTAAGTGGCTCCTGTGATGGCTGCAGAGGAGGAAATTGGCTCTTCTGGCTCAATCCAGTGTCTCTGACATGGGTGCATGAAGATTTTCAATGCACAGAGTTATGCCAACTTACTGCTCCTTCTGAGCTTTGGCATCAAGTGGCAGGAATATATGAAAAGACAGAAATGAATTTGCAGGCTTCAGAGAGATTTACAAGTGCAAGTATTTGTATGTTTGTAATTGTCTGGGCTAGAATCTGTTCCTAAAGACTTAACACTAACTATGCCTACTCTGCTGTGAGCATTCAGAAAGTTTTTGTCTGGCTTCTAGTAAGAAAGGTCATGTATAATTCTGATCAGAAATTATTCTAGATTGCTGTTATTTATTTAGTAACCTGTGGTAACTGTGAGCTTCTCCAGCTACTGTTTACTGACAGCCTTGTATTTATTAGCTAAGGGCAACTGTGAAAATAACAGGCTTTGTCATTTCACTTCTGAGTTTTTAAGGAATAGGGGATTCATCTTTCCAAAGAGCTAAGGAGTAGATGCTCAAATATGCTTTATACATGTAATTTCACCTGATATCTCAGGATGAAGTGACGCATCTGTTGAATTAGCTCCAGTCACTTTGTTCTTGCTTTCTAAAACTTAATGTTGAAGGATGGAAGCGTTGTGTAAGGAGTGAATGCAAACAAGGCTTTCAGTGTCACGAAAAGCCAGCGTTGCTTCTCAGAGAGAGAGTGAAGAGCAAGGCAAAATGACACCATGAAGGTGTAAAGTGAGATGAACTACAAATTTCAATGCAATCAAATCTTGTTCTCCTGACATGTTTTCACATTTGCAAGAAGATAAAACAAAATCTCAATTTCAAGTTATGCAAGAGATTCAGAATAGTTCAGATGTAACACATTTCAAGGAATTGATTTCCAGCCAGACTGTCTGTTACCATAAAACATAGTCAGATACAGGATAGATTTCTGCTACTTCTTGCATTGGTTTTGTATAGCTTTGGGGTTTTTTTGTGTGACGGTTTGTTTGTTTGTTTGTTTGTTTTGTTTTAATAGTAAACCAAAGGCAGTTTTATGAGATTGAAGTTGTGGTGTGCAGAGTTTGAAGTCAATATCCAGCAGTTGATCTTGTCAAAGCTCAAAGCCTTGAATTTCATAGGAGTTCTGATATTCCAGCGACCTGCTTAAAGAGAAGACTAGAATTAAACTAGCCTTATGACAGGAGTATGGTGTTACTGGCTCTGTGTGAGCCAATAAATGTGCTTAAGTCGTTGCCATGGATATGCTGTGGCTCAGCTCGTGCCTCGGGAAGGGGTTGGACTAAACAGGGGCTGGCACTCCTTCTGAGGAGTGTAAGTACACAAAACTGCAGGTTTTGTCTGCACTTTAAAACTGAAAGTAGCTTTCACTACTCTTTGAGTACAGTTGGCCTCATCTCATTTCAGCTTTCTGTTGAAAAATCTGTTGCATATGGAATATGGTGAAGGGGGAGTTACTCTTAGATTGTGGGAAGACTAGCTGAGTAACGTACTCTCACCAATGTGGCTAGATACGTTCTCCTTCATTTTAGTCAAAATGGCAGATTATATACAGTTCAGCATAGTTTACATTTCCAGACATCCCCTCACTGGTGTGCAGAATACAACAATGTAACTAAACATTGTTTATTCTATACTTAAGGTGGCTAAAGTGTTTAGACTAACATTTGCACCTATTACTAAATAGGGGCACTATTTTCTCCCCAGGCATACCTTAACATAATTTCTAATGATGCCACAGGCTGCAGGCCTTCACACAGGCCTGTACCCGAGTCAGGCTGGGTTGACCAAGCCAATTCAGGAGCAAATCATGCCCCTGCTCTCTAAGAAATTCTACTACAATATGGTAATATATTTCTTCAAGCAAAGAGAATTAAACTAGAAAAATAAGAGTTGGTTTTTTGTCCAGGAAGGCTAATAAATATGCCCATTGTCTTCTCTTGTGCATAGCTGGTAGAAATTCCACACATTTGAATCTTATCAATGAGATTTTCTTGTGCTGTAATGCTGGGAATTTGCTATCCTACTCCCAGACTCTCACTGTGGGAGCAGTGGCACTGGCTGCTCTCAGAGCTGGCATCTGCAATCCCAGTCAAGGGGAGCTGAAATTGTCTTTCATTATGATAGTGTGGCTTTGTAGTTTCCTGACTGACACTTAAAGTGCTATTTATTGCTAAAACAGCACAGCAGAAGAGGCAGAGGAACTCATGAAATGTGAATTGAGACTGTCACATAGATATCAATGGGAATAAATTGCTTGCTGTTCTGATGCAGCTAATTGGTATTTCTGTGAGCTAGTTCTGCTCACAGAAATGTTGAAATTGAAACTTTATAGAAATGCTGCTCTCTCACACCTGGAGTTTGACTTATAGGAATACCTGTCTGTATGCCTTTTAATTTGTATCTCACCTAAACAGGAGGGGAAAACATTTCTTCCTTGCTTTATCTCTGTATTCAAGATCATGCAATTAGAAAAGCTGTCCTGGATGACCAAGTCCTTTACCTTGCCACCATATCCTGCAATCCTCTTTGTAAATGTATTTATTCCATTTTAAAAGTGGCTCACTCGTCTCCATTTCCTTTTCTCCTGACTGTCCCAGGACATCACTGCTCTACCCATCCTCCTAATTTTCAGTTTAAAATCAGCCACTGTATTCCCGTTCCTTGGGAATTGTCTTTCATCTGAGCAGCACTTACTCTTCACAGGATTTCATGCATTTGTGGGAAGCAGCCATGTCCTGCCTCCCAGTCCCTAATTTACCAGGCTGATTGCACAAGGACAATCTTTAACTCTCCTCTTGATGAGGTGGCTGCTCTGCTTTCCACTCCTCTTCACCATTTTGGCTTGTATTCCCTTTTTTCCCTACTGTATGGATGACCAGGACTGCAGAGTACCAGCTCTAAGAGAACACTGAAAATCAAATTGCCTTTCATTTCTAAAATTTTTGGAATGCACTGTCTTCTAGCATTTACTAATGTTGCCAGAGATTTGTAAGCTGCTGAAAAAAATATCAATGTCATGGGAAATAAGTGCATGGCTTGTTGCTGAGATGGGAGGTAGTATTTCCTTTCTGCTTTAAGGTGGGAACAGAAAATGCTGTCTCTGGTAAATGTGAAATATATCTGTATCATCGGTAAGATTTCAAATTACAATTTTAGCCATTGGAGCAGGTAACAGTTTTTCTTATGATGGAATTGAATGCATGGGTTTATCTCTTGCTTGCCAGATAAAGTTGAGTACCTGATTCCCTGGAATTCCTGTTTTCAGAAACATTATCTGGCTTCTCAGCTGTGTGCTTTGGAGAAATAGTGGTGTTGGAGGAAAGGCCAATCTGGTTGTGTCATGATACTCAAGGGGCAGCTGGACCTCACTCATCAGCCAAATCATGTCAAAAATATGCTTTTCCCCCCTCTTTCCCAAACTTCAGTTTTTTGGGTATCTGAGATTCAAGATAAGCTTATCTTATTTCTGCAGCAGTGTTTTCTTCTACACTTTCACTTAAAAATTTTTTTTTAAAAATCACTTAGCCTTGCTAGCCCTTGAAAAAAAGGTTTGATTTTTAAAGAGAAGTGTCTCTGCTTTCTCAACAGTACACTGCTCTTCTCAGAGCCCAGGCTAGGCCCAGATTACCAGATTATAAGAAGAAATTATTTTTGAATAAGCAAGTACTGAAGCTGTCTCTGAAAGAAATCTCATCAGTACAAAAACCCTCCACCAAATCCCAAATGTAGACCCCTCAGCAAAGAGAGCCAAAAAAATTTTCCCCAAACCCCCTTGATAGGATGAATGCACAGCTAGAGAAATGGTAACTAGGACATTTCTCTAAGTAGATAATTTAGGTGCATTTCATAAAGAAAGTTTTCAGTAACTTCATGCATTTCCCCCGGACTTGCTACCTGACTTACTGCAAGAGCGTTACTGAAATTAACCTTGGGCTGATCTCCAGATTCCCTGAGAGGGACTGTGACTGAGCAAATGCTCCTCAGGCTGTGTAACTTCACACTCCCATGTGATTTTCTGTATGGCAACATCAGGATGAGTCACAAGAAGTAAAACAGATAAACCTGAATTGAACCCAGTCACAAAGACAAATTCAGCTCCTTGTATGGCAGTAGAATAGAATCCCTCTGTGATATAAAGGACTAAGGTAGCTTAAATACAGCACTAGTACTTTTTCTTTAGTAATTAGTTTCTGTAATTCCCTAACATTTCAAACATATGATTGTTCAACATATGAAGGAGAAAATAGATGAAAATGTGGTGATGGTTATCTGCACTCCAGTTTTTTCTGAGCAAAAATGTCTCACATGGTTATTAAAAAGTACAAAGCTTTATCAGCTGACAATCACATGCTGTTAAAGTACTAAAATAATTGTTCTGACAACAATATTCAGAAATAAGGTGAACGTTTTGTGGTGGATCATGTTAGGGGGTTTTGTGGTTTGTTTTTCTTGGTTTTTAATTTATTTTTTTTTTAATATAACCTTGAGGAATTAATTCTCAAAATCTTCACCTAGTTCTTTGCTTCCTTAGTGGTTATGGGCCAATTTTTCATGACTGTAATGAGGGCTGAAATAGTCTGGAATAATGGAATGGAGTGAGCCATTTGTACTTTGAAAATTGCTTTTGGTGCCTGCATTTCTGTGAGCAGCCAGTCATTCTCTTTATAGGGATCTTTTTGATGTTGGCCCAGACAGTTACATACAGCATTAGTAGTTGTACTTTTTATTACAAACTTAGAGTCATCCTTATGCCAATTTTTGGATAAACTTTGGTGAAATTAATTCTAATTTATACATTGCTCTGTAATCTACTTGATGCTTTTCTCAAATGGCATTGAAGAAATTAAGGCATTTAATATCTGAGCTGGGTAATGTCTGCATTGTGATTGATTTCTTTTTCATTATTTTTATCACATCAGCTCAGCTACAGAACATACATTAATGTCATAAATTTTAAAAAACTTTTTTTGAGCTTATTCATGTAATAGTGGTATAAATCATTTATGCATGTTCTGACTCTCTTAGAGTTATTTCTACAAGAACTAATATAGATTGTATGTCCCTGAGAACAGAGAAAGCAGTCCCCAGTAGGATTGTTGCATAAAGCACTGCTCTGGGTGGGATTTTGAAATATATTTAAGGAACCATCTTTCAGATGATACTTTTAATTTGTATTTTGTTTGCACTTCATACTCTCAAGACCCCTGCTTCTGGCAACAGGTAAGTTTTCAAAAAGATAGTTTTCAGAATATTTTTCAACAAAGTAGATGTTATTAATTTTTTTACAATAAAGCTGCTGATTCAAAGTCGGTTTTTAAGCATGGGGGCCCCAACTCCATAAGCAGACTTGTGGGAGCTGTGGAACAGTAGCTGTAGATCGTTCCCACTGATAAAATCCAAGGACCAAGGGCTGGTACATGGGAACACTTACTCTTTAAAACCCTTTTTGTTTTCCTTTTTAGTAGAAAATGTGATATGAATGGCTGTCAGTGCAAAGGCTTCCACGTCTTGCACAAAAATCAAACCCTGCTTCATTCTTACTCTATAATGGATTTTAATTAACTTAAGTTGTAATATGTAAAATACAGGTAAGATTTAAAATGTTTTCTAATTTACTTTCTATGTTTTACATTGGTTTAGTTTTCTTCCATTTTTGGATGGATGGAAAATTACTTACAACTGTAAAATATAAACCTACGTGGCGTAATAAAGCAGAAAAAAACTGCTTGGAGAAACTCAAAAATTGAGTGGGATAAATATTGATAAATCACTGGAAAACTCTTTTTCATTTAATTATGTGCAGAAATCACTTTAAATTGAATATATAGCCAGTCTACCATTGTTCTGCTATAGTGTTTTCAATTACAAGATTTTGTCATTGACAACATCTTACAATTAAAACTTACATAACATCCCAAAATCACGGAATTTGCTTCCTTTAGTGAGCAATATAATACAAAGCTGTGTCGTCATTACTCTTAACTGTAAGTTTCTGTGCCCCTTACAACATGGAATTTGGGAGAGTAGTGTGCTTTAAAGCAGAGAGACCATTTTGGGAACCTATTTTTACCAGTACAGTGAAATGTTATTGTAAGCACATGAAGGGAAAAGTCTGCTAAATCCAAGGAGAATTTTGTTCCTGGAATTTTGGAGAGTGTGCATCTCTAACAAGAAAAATATCTGAGGAAGTAAAATCAATGAAAGATAGTGCTGAGGCTTTCCAGTGCTCGAAAGTACTGAATGTTATAAGGCCCTAAAGTTTTCTTTCAGATTAATTTGATAATAAATTAGATCTTGGTTTGCTATGGTCAGAAAAAGATAAATCAATGATGGCTGAAGCAGCAGCCAAATTACAGGGTAAGAGCTGCCATGATGGAAATACATCTATCTCCCTTTCCTACGGTTACTTTAGTTGGTACAGTCTTAATGTTTCCTGTGGTGCCATGTGGACCTGGCCATAAAATGCAGCTATTTCCCATTGATCCCTTTATTTCTGCCCCAGAGGTTCTACCCCCCTCCAGCACAGCCAGCAGGTACAGACTGTTTTCTGTACATCCCATTGTCATGTGCAGCATCTCAGTGCTGGCGTGAAAGAGATTTAATTACCCTAACAACTGAACATGCTGAAACTCAGGGCACTGCTGGATGTCACACTTTACCTGCCTGCACATCACATCACTTGCTGGAGCTGATATGGCTCAGGGCCACAGCAGATAAAGTGGATAAGGTTTGCAGCTGTCCTGAGGGATGTGCAGTTAAGGCAACTGTTTTGTGGGAGATGCTGAAATAGTAAATACCTGGTTCGGTTCAGATTCCTCTGGAGGTCCACATTCTGCACCAGCAAGAGACAAATTGGATCCCAATAGATTTCTTGCTTTTATGCTTTATCTACAGCAAAATACCTTTTTATGTGGCGCAGCATTAGCAGCTTTGGTGAGTGGTGTGGGATGGGAGGCATCCATGAGAGGGGGTAGGAGCAGCAAGTAAAGGCACAGGGTAAATATGGGCTCCTGGCTTAGTTTGCAAAGCAAATTGGCATTTGTCTTTATAGATAAGTCAGATAATGAGCAGGACTGTGGGCACACAGCCTAACTAGGAGAAGCAAGCAGGATTATGGAGGAAGTGACTATAGGAATGGAAGAAGATTTTCCAATTGGAGACAGGTAAGGCTTCTATGGCTTGGAGTTAACACCCAATATGGAATCTAGGTTGGCAGAATAAATGGCTGAAAACCCAAAGACAAGAGGGAAAACAGCAACAGTGCACATTAGAAATAGTGAAATCCTATTAGCAATGACCAACGTCAATGGGGTTTGTGAAGGTTTCAAACATCTGTGGTCTGAAAAGTCAGACTAGAACATTCAGGGAAACAAATTTTCAGACAAATGTAATAGCTTGATTTTTTTTTTTTCCTTTAGAAATACTGTAATCAGCCTTTTTCACTCCAAACAGTTTTCTGATCATGGGAGAAAGAACTCCAGAAGAACAGCATATTGAGTGTGAAAGGAGTGAAGCTTCTCTTCACCACTTAAAAGGTAAAGCATCTTGAGCTGCTAAGAACAAAGTCTATTGAATGATGACACTGAGGACTGTGATTACATGGAGAGTGAAAAAATGAAATGAGGAAAAATGATGCTAAGTAAGATGCTTCAGAGGAAACATTTCAGATTATGGATACCTCTGCTATTCTTTTGCAAGCATCAACTGTCTTCTGTTGTCATTAGTGTTAGATGAATCAACCCTGAAACAGATTGAAACTGCCACTATCCCAAGTTCAAGTGTGTGCATAAGAATTTCAGAGCACTGCCTTGCACAAGGGCATGCCTTTTGAAACTATAATTAAAATAGATGGTTTTCCTTTCATAATGAGCCAGGAACCCAGGAACAACTGTAGCAGGTGCTGAAGCCCCTTCACATGAGCAGGCAGTGTGGCTCTGCCAGCACAGGGCTCAGTGCAGGTTAATCTGTTTGGCCATATTACTGCTGCAGTCAATCTACTTCTGCTTTCCTGGCTGAAGGCAGCTCAGAGACCTTTATACCCTGACACAGACTGCAATATTGCTGTTGGTTTCCAAGAACTTTTTATGAACTTGTTATAGTTAGCAGAGCTGTGACGTTGGCCTGGGAGCTATTTCCTCAGATACAGCATCAGCTAAATTCTGCACTTTGTTGTTTTGTGAGTCTGTGTGAAAATTCAGAAGGAAGGCAAAAAATCAAGTGTTTTCATTCTTTAGCTTAACTTTTACCATTTCTTGTTGGAAAAGGTCTCTTGCCATTAAACCAGAGCATCTAAAATGAAAGTGCTTGGATCAAGTTGTTTGGGAATCAAAGTGCATTTTTGGTGTGAGATGTGGCGTGTCACTTCAAAACTTCATTCCAGTGATAAGTGGGTCAACAGATCCAAAAAAGACACTGTAGAGTGTTTTGACTGTGAGGAGCAAAGACTTCCACTGAGCTAGGCTTTAGTTTCTTTCAAAATGTTGGAGACTCAGGAGAGTACAAAGGACCCCTGGGTGTTGGGAGGGTGTGGAGACAACAGGAGGAATGTGTTTAGTGGTGGCACATGGCTGGGAGTGGGGTCAGATTGGCTACTGCTTTCAGCTGATCAGCACGTGCTTGGGTTTTGTCACTGCTTCCCTAATTAAGGGAGCCTCTGCAGCTCTGGTCACAGCCTCAGGAAAGCAACTGCCAGTTTGCTGGTGACTTGCCAAATCTGCTTTGCCTCCAGATGGAGGAAAACCAAAATCAGTATGATTAATAAATGTAGGTTATGCAAATTAGAGATGGTTGAATGAAACTATAAGTGATCAGTGTTTTGTGCTCTGAGTGCCCAAAGGAGCAAGAGAAATCCCTTTGACGCAATACAGCCTGGAAAATATAAAAAGCAGTTGTAAATCTGAGCTTGGACTTCTGGGGCTTCCTGACTTGTCAGCCATCAAAAACTTTGGCTTCTCTATTGACTCGAAGTCCTTTATATTTGCTTACCCTGGAGTTGCACAGTCTTGTTTCTGATCATGACTTATTTTAGGGGGATAAACATGGGGCAGGAAAAGTTACTAGGAGAGAAGTCACAGCAGGCAAATGTACTGACAGCTGTGAAAAAATGGGTCCTGTTTTATACCTTTTAGTCATTATTAGCAGTCTGTTGATGACTGCATGGCTCAAATGAAAGTAAGCCAGGATTATAGGACTAATTTTCTAAACCATTTCCTTGGATTTTGCTTGTTTTGGCTACATCCCAAGGAAGTTTTCCTGTTGCAGCGGCTGTGAAAGTTGATTTGTGGATGGCAGAGAAACAAATATATTTTGTTGCGTAGCTTTGTTAAATGATTAACAGGTATTCAGTAGCCAAAAGAGCAGATCAGAGGCAACCTATTTGTGTATTTTAATGATTTGAAAATATATTTGAAATACAGCTTTTGAATAGGTGGAGACTTATATTGATGTAAAGGCATTTGAATAACAGCATTATTTGTAAGATTATATTTAGTTTGGGAAAAGGTGCCAAATAAAAGGTGAGATTTTACCAAATGTTCCCTTCAAACAGAAACTGCCTGGGACTAACTGATCCCTGTGAGTCAGCCTCTACAACATTCACTGACACTGACTCAGTTGTACATACCAACAGCCAAATCATATTTAGAGGAAAAAAATATCCAAGGCACGCTGGTTGAATTTAGTTGCTTTTCTTCACCCATATGCTCTTCAATTTTAGGGGCAAAAAGTCTTTTAAACTGAAGAAGTTGTTAGTCTGCAGTCTATGAGAGGAAAGGAAGGAAAGCCAGCAGTACATAGTGAGCTGGAGGTTTTACTTACTTCCCTTCATCTTTCCTGGGTATACAGGTAGTACACAAATTTTTGCAGTCAGGTAGTTTCCTTCCGGATTGCACAATGCCCTGGTCAGCCCAAAATCTTTGCTTCACAGTCACTTCCTCCAGCTGTTTTGGGCACTTTCAGGGACCTTTCACGTGTCCTTTTCCCTATCATGTGTCTGGTGCTACACCACTCTGCAAGTTTGAGTGGGATCTAGGCAAATAAGAGGTCTCTGACCTCCAATTTTTTTTCCAATCTCCATACATTTGCATACATCTATCTGTCCCTCTTACTTTAAATGACCATATCTCTCCCCTTTTAGAAAAAAGAAATTGGTGTTATGTTTAATGTTAGCGCTCTTATTGTGTTTCAAGCTGACCATTACAAACCTCTTCATTGGCTGGCAGCCCCTTCGGTGGCCTTTGCAAAGTTCACTTTGATGATGGAGTGTATTGAGAGCTTTGTTTAACACAGTGTGGAGCCTGCATTAGGGTACAGTTCTCAGGGATTCTGGCAGACTTGAGACTCTAAATTTGATTCATCTTTATTTAGGCTTCACAGTTTCTCAGACACCTCAGTGAGATCAGAGCTTTGGTGCTTTCCTTTCAGATGTTTTCTCTCCTTAACCTTATAGATTGTTAAGGTACGTCTGGCATGTGGGGTAGAAATGTGATTTTTCCCACTGTGATTTTCCCATGCGCCCCACCTTTCCTCTCTCAATAAAATGGCTTTAACCATTCAGCCTTGCTTTGCTTTGCCTCGCCTCCTGAGAAGCTCCTGCAGTGGGCTCCCTTCTTGCACAGCCAACAGCTGGGCCTGTGCTTCATTTGGCCCTAGGGCTGCCTGAGGTATCTCTCCAGCAGCAGCTCGTTGGCCTGATTTGTGATTCCCTGTTCAGATACAAAGGGCTGGTAACAGGCTTTTGTCTGTTTGGTTGATCTGTGTGTTACAGCTGACTTCTTGTTCCTAGTCAGATGGGAAATTGTGCTGCCTGTCCACTGCTGGATGTTGCTGCCAAATGATGCTTTAGGCAGCTGCTGCTCCTCACCACAGAAGCAGAGGGATGATAGATAAAATGTGGATGTATCTGATCTAATTTGGAACCTTCTGACGGGCTTTATCATTGCCTTGGTGATATCAGTGCCCTAAAAGGTTGGAAGTGGTGCTCTGAGACCCCACCTTTCATCGGTGGCCTTCCTAGGTGGTGTGGGACTCACACAGCCATGCCAGCCCTTTTCCCCAGTGCCACTGGCAGGAGAGCAGCCAGGCTTGTAACATCCAGGAAATGCTCTCCTCTGTTTCAAGCTCCTGAGAGAAGCCTGCTGTTCCTTCAATTATTTTGCAGGAGTCTCGAGGATGGATACAACTCACTCCCTATGAGTACTGCGACTGCTTAAATTATTCTGGGCCATGCCTGCACGTGCTTCTGGCTGTGCACAGAGATTTATGAGGGTTAACTGCCACTTAAAAATCACTTTGAGGAGAAAAAGCTTTCTCTACTTTGTTCCTGTTACTTTCAATTAATTTCTGAACATCTGTGAGATAACCTTGAGAGAGGCTTAGAGGAATATAAAGATTCTTGACAAACTGTTCTTAGGTGAAATAAAAAAGTAAGTTTTCTTGGAGATGAGAAGCCCCTTCATGAGATGCTTTTCTTACTCTTACACAACGGCCTTCATTGTCAGTGAGAAGCTAGTTTCTCAAAATAAACATGTGTTTACCTTTGAACAATTGTTACTGTAATTGCATTGTTTCAGTGGTACTTTTTTTTTAAAGTAGAGAGTTATACAATAAGGCAGCAGCTCAGTAAATGGAATAAAAAAGAGCACAAAAGCTGAAATTATAAAATGTTAGAGAAATGTTGGTTTTGTTGTTTTAGTTTTGGAGGAGCTAAAATCTCACTGCCATCAAGTTATAATGTAGATTCCAAATTCCCTATCTGATTATGCATAGGGGGGTTTGAATCTATATGCTCCTTGGTATCACTCGTCTGACTTTTATTAATGATTAGGACAAGGAACTGGAGATGGAATTCTTCAAATCCTCTGAGCACCCTATGTGGAGTAGGTGCCACAAGCATGTGGGAGAATGAAAAGCTCAGGATTTGTTTGGAATGATCTTTTCAAACAGGCGGTGTAGTTTGAAGAGAATAAAAATTCATCAACAGGTACAAATTCCAAGTGCAGTACTTAGGAATAGTGGCATGGGGAGAGCTGGCTGTGGAGTCAGTGTTTGTACAGAAATGGATGGCAGTTTCCAGGGAATACTGTAAAAAGAAAAATGCTCTTGAGGCATGTGCATGAGATTTTTAGCCTGGGTGGGACATGAGTGAATTGTTCTGCCTAATTAGGGCTTGTCCTTAGGGGATCAGATACCAAATCCTAGAGCATTTGGGTACCAAAATCCAAGCAAGCTGTGCACCAGTCGAGAACTGTGTAGAGAGAGGAAAAGAGTGAAAACATGACTTGTGACAAAGATTAATGAAATTGATGTTCTTTAGCTTGAAGAAGAGAGGATTTAAAGGATCCATCCTTTTCACTTAATTACAGACTGTTGCAGTGTGGAAGGGAATGACTTGCTCTGCCTAGCTGCTCTTGGTAAAGCAAGCATGAACAGGCTTAAATTGAAGGAAATTAGAGAGTACTTCCTCGGACTTTTCAAAGGTAAAGATATAGAAATGTTAGCAAGGGTTGGAAAGACTGAAATCTGTCAGGCTCTGAAGCCTTTAAGAACAAGGTGCAGTAATACTTGTCAGGGATATAGGTACAGCTGGTCATGCCGCAGGGCACAGAAAAGGAATCCTTCCCAAGCTCACAGTTTGGCCATGGACTCTGGGGATCTTACTGCCTGTGCAGCTTCCATGTGTTAGGCAACAGTGGTGAACGGGAGCGTGAGCAGACTGGGGGATGCTGCTTATACATGCTAGAATTTATCAGCTCTTGACAGAGAACTTTCCTATAGTCACTTCTACACATCCCTGACCCCCTCCCCAAAATGTGCTGCTTTCTCCACCTCCTTGCATTTGGCAGTTTGATCTCTTTAAAAATGAAGCATCTACAATTGCTGAATTCTTGTCAAGTCAGCAACCACACATCTCGTTCATGTCACAAACTGAAATGAGATTAAGGTAGTGAGTTATTAAAAACTTATTTGAGAAGTAAAATCTAACCAGGCTGTGGTGGAGTTTGCATCCTGCCGGTTCTGTGCTGGTGTGTGCTTGCAAGTCTGGTTCAGGCATGAAGGCTGCGTGCTTCCAGGGAGCTGAAGCTTAAATCAAGTGTAATGGCTACTGCTGGTTTTCAGGTTTTATGCCTTCCAAAAATGCTGGCTATTTCCTCTATACCTACCTACCTATTAGGCAAGCTGGAGTTACTCTTTTGTGGGGTGAATACCTTTTGAAAGGTTCTTTCAGGCAGTAAAGTAAACTCAACACCAACATTTCCTGGAATAAATGAATCTGTTAGGCTATTCTTTCCATTTAATAGATAAAGTGTCTAGTTCTTCAGGCTTTTAGTATTAAGAGATTTTCTTTTGTTATCTTTTTATTTAAACTGAACAATATTTTTAATTTTTCAGTGAAGACTCTGAGTATTTTAAGATCTCTGTAAGAACTATCCATCAGATTTTTAATTGAAAATTTATTATTAAATGGGTACGTGGCTAAATAAAATGCATAAAAATCATTGTTGGGTGAGATATTCACCAAAATACCTGAATAAGTTGCTAATGTTTCACTCTTTTGATTTATTTTATGTGGTAAATAAGAAAATATTTTTTTATATTTTGACAACTGCATTGTAAATTAATAAAAGTACAAAGAAACAAGATTTTAAAACCAGAGCCACAGCAAAGTGGGCTTCAGAGCTCAGTGGCAGGTATATGGGAAATTCAGGCTGCCTTCCACTCTACAGCTGGCCCAAAGATAAGGAGCAGTTCTGTAATTGCTAGTGTGGAATATACTACATCACATTAACTTATTTTTTAATGCTATATTAGTTTGGAGCAGGAATCCTCTCTAGTTAAATAAAAATGGTTTGGAGTAGGTGAGGAGGTCAGGGATAGGAATAAGCACTTTGTCTTTCCTCTGCAGGTCAGCGGTAAAATTGCTCCAAGTTCTTGACTTGCCAAAACCACCCTCAACTGCCCTGAAGTAAAACTTTAATCTTTAAATGATTGATGATGAAATCAAGGCAGAAAATGAGTTGAATCTCCACAGGTGAGGACACCTTCCATATTCACTCTCATGCTTTTGCCTTACCTTGTCTAGCTGTGTTTCTTCAGATCTGTGTGAAGTTCATTCATTCTCCTGGCAATGCCATGGCTCTGAGCAGCACACAGGATGTCCTTCTCTCCCAGTGCTCTGCAGACTGTCTTCATGTTTTCTTTTGTGGTTCCTCACGGAACTCACGGATGATGAGCATTCCCATTTTTGTACTCATTTAAAAACTGTTTTGTCAAAGAAAGGTGTTGTTTTTACAAAGAAAATGGTTTCAGGCTCAGGAAGAGTGTGAGACTCTAGCTTGAGAACCAAGCTAGCTGACTTGAAAAATGAGTTTCTCACTCCAGGCACAACTAAAAATTTTTAGTCATTTTTAGAATGAAATTTCTTCTCAAGTTCTAAAAGGTGCAGAAAATTGCTTTTTCTGTCTATCAATCTGCTGTTATCAAAGCTGGACAAAGTGGATGGAATGCAGTGTCCTGAAAGACTACTTGTCCAGATACTCTTAGCTCAGAAGTGAAAGACTCTGAAATCACAAATATGAAGCTGTCAAGGAGCCTTTAGTCAAACATTAGAAACGGAGGCAAGTGAGTGATTTCAAATAAGCACCTGTGCTTGTCAGCAGTCATTTTTCTGTGTACACTTTTTTTGAGGTGGGACACTGAGCTATTTCTAATTTTCCCCAGAAGAGATGGAGCAAGTATAGTTATATATTTTTAAAAATGTTAGTATTTTAAACATTCAAAATCCCCAAATGACCATTACCTCTTGCCCTTGTTGGAATTACCAATTTGTTGACTTTGACTTTTTTTGGCATTTTTTTCTGGAAAACATTTTGATCTTCTTGGTGGGTTTTTACTGCCAGTTATACATTCAGGCTGATCACTGTATCTTCCCCAACAACTTTCCATTTGATGTTGAAACATCCATTAAACTGTTGAAACTCAGTATTATGCTCACCAATCTGAGGAAGAAAGAATTACTAGCAAGATGATTTTCTATGCTGATACACAGTTTTCTCTCTAGTCTAACTACAGTTATAGCCCACGCACATTTTTCTAGCCACAGTAATGAAATAGAAATACATATGGTTCAATAACAATACAAATGTGAATTACAGTACTGAAAGAATTAGGATAAATGTAGCAGTTTTCTAACCATGTTAGAATGTCCTATTTGATAATTAATCAGCAAGAGCTAAAATAAGGCATTTCTGTAGCTTTTATCATCATGTAAAACACATTGACTCTTATAATTGCTAGTTTAATCTGCGCTCTTATTCTTTACTCATTGTTTTGTTGATTCATTATTGAAAAAAACCCAGCTAAACCAATTGCAGCCATCCCTAAAAATAGACTGCTTAAGCACCAGTGGTATTTACGTGATGTACTGAGTGTCTTGATTCTCCATTTCTCTCTCTCTTTAAAATGGATCTTTTGGGGGTTTTTTACATCCTGAGTTTATTGAGAATCACAACTAAGTCATGACATGGCAGGGGGAAAGTTCCCCCCACCAATTTTTTTGTAAACCTTAGATTTTGGTTGAATGTATGGGATTGAGTCCATCAAAAACCAGAGGAAGATGGGTGATCACTAGCCAAATAGTTTGAAATTTGCCTTCCTTCCCTGTTAGACCGAAAAAGTGGCTAAACCTGTTACGGGCATTTCTTTTCATTACCTTGGAGAAGGCAGCAACAGGAGGCTCTTTGGAGGGTTATTCCTGTTCCTTTTGGCAAAGCAATCAGTGATGGGGCTAGAAGGGGAGTATCACTGGCTGTTTTAAAATATGTAGAAGACATATAGGATTCTGAAGAAGCTAAAGTTTAAGCAAAAACTTCTTTAAAGTCAGCAAAAGAAACTGTTACATGTTTTTATTCTTCTCCTGTCTTCTACACTCATATTCCCCTGAAACAGCAAAAGCTTGAAAATCTAATTAAATAACTCTCTGAGCATGACTTTCTGATCAGGTAATATAAATTTCTGGGAGAGCTAGAGAAGCACAGCTGTTAATAAATGAGCTAATCATTCATTTAAAACCCCTCCAACCTACACCTTTAATATCAAATCTTGAAGCACAGGATGAAGAACAGTGAGTGTTAACACCTTCTAGAGTATTTTTTAACTGGTTACAGCTGTGCTCTTTGCATCACAATTTTGCTGTCAAGCTCTGAAAACTCCATCACTTTTTTCTGTTTGTTTCAAGACTACAAAGTTTTTATGCTGGTGGTGTTACTGAGAAACACTACACTGTGTTTAAAAGGGCAATTTCTGTTGTGTGTATTTGTGTATTTATGTATCTAATGAAAAAAAGCTGTGCCTTGTGGAGTAGCAAACACATTTTAAATTGCTTTTTGAAGCATTTTGGCTCACTTTGATTTCCTTTCCAGGCTTTCTGAATGGAATTATTTATTATTCTTGACAGTTGCATCTGTGGGACTATATAGATGTTACTGAGAACACAGCTTGAGGAAAATGACCAAAGCTGTCCGCTTGAGATAAAGCTTCACAGATCAATTAGGTTTTCATTGTCAGCAGTGCTAGGAGAGGGAAAGCCCCACTTGCGCTTGCTTGCTTGGCAACTCTGAGAGCTGTTACCTGGAAATGGTGTGATGATGATTGCTGGTTTGCACAGTGCTACTGCCTGAAGAATTAAGTAGCTAGGGGGCTGAAAGCTGTGCCTTCTCTCCTTGAGAGCATGCACGTCACACATTATTATCAACAGGTCCCTACTAGTGAATTTTTTATTTAGATTTAGTATTAAGCAAAACACCTGTGCACAAGCTCCAAGAGCCACTTTGGCGGTAATTAGATTTGCAATTGCTGCCCAGCAGCACAAAGACAAATGTACCAATAAATAAATTCTACCAGCCAGCACCAGTGAAAACACTGATTTAGCCCAGCAGATGAAAATAGAAGAATTTTACCCAAACCTTTAATTTCCACAGCTGCCCAGGAGCAGGCATCGAGCCTTTCTGGAGAACTCTGCCTGGAGGCTGGCCTGAGTGATGTGCATAGCTGTCATCCTTGCTGAAGCCAAGCAACTCATGGGCATCGTGTGTTGTTATGGTCTTTATCCATTGACCTGTGGAAAAGGATGCTGCTTTTGAGGCCTGGGAACTGGTTGTTTTTTACCAATAGGATGTTCTTTGACACAGAGTAGAGGGGGATTTTCTTTATGTAGATTCCAAAGGCAGAGAAGTTTCAGAAATCATAAATGTGTATTTGTTTTCTTGCTATAAAGGAAAATAAATATTATTAGTAGGAAAGAAACATAATTTGTGTTCTTAAAATAATTGATATGAGGACATTCATCCTAGCAAAAACCAGAAATAAGCACTCTCAAATTAAATATAATGTAAATTCAAACAGGATTTTTTCCTGTTAGTTTCTCTAAGAGTTCAGTGGAATCCCTAGTTTATATGCGAGCCAGGATATGCATGGGTTGTTTACATGAATTGGAGTATGGGTGGAGGTTTGTTTTAAAGTATGGAAAACTTAAAAATATATAAACCAGTTTTTAGAATGCAAGACATTTTTGAGATGTTTTCTTAGAAGTAGGGACCTTGTACTTTGGATGTAAATTGAGGGAACAGAGGGGGTGTGTTACACACTGCACGTGTTTATGGCTAAAGGCAAACCTGAGTTAACTGAATTACCTCAGCCTGCAATAAAGGAGATAATCAGGGTGACCTTGTAGCTGCTGAAGGCTGGGAGTGAGTGTGCACAAAGCCTGTGCTCATTTAAAAGCAAGAGCAAGGAAGAAAATTTAAAGAGGTTGGAGGGAAATCGTGAGCAGCCTCCTGTAGAGAGCACGCCTGTGCCAGCCCAGGAAAAGGCAGTGGTTCTGAGTGTGACAAGGAAAATAGAAAATGATACCTTGAGGGACTTGTGTGTGTGCTTGTGACACTCCTGAGGAACTCTTCAGCAGTCATAAAGTAGTGCTGGTTGAATTAATAAGTAGTAAATGCTATGGTGATATGATGTCATTAGGAATTGGCAAGGAACCTACACTTTTTAAACAAAGTATCACCTGATCATGCAGTAAATAAGTATTGAGTTCCATGGCTGCTATTTTAACGTGCTATTTAAAGCTTTCCTCTTATTTTGAGAAGAGTAGCACTGGTTTCAATACTGTGTCTATGCTCCTGTTCTACTTGGAAATTCCAGTGGTTTCTGAGAAAATTGGAAACAACAAATTGCTAAAAAATGCAGATGCAAACTAAAACTGGAATTCATTACTTGAATCAAGCTCTAATGTTCAGCAATTTAAAACTGCAATTACACAAGGTAATTGTAGTGGCTTCCCCTGTTTTCCCCGTAGTTGCTGTGGGTTTGTATTAAGACAAATTCTTGAGGAGGCTCTCCTGTCATTGCCAGGAACACTTCATTCCTCAGCTGTGAGTGGAACAGAATCCATTTTCCTGCCTTCCTCTGGCATGCTGGGACTGAACTTAGCTGGATATCAGACACGAGATTCCAATGGGACAGACCTTTGAGGTAACACAAATGATCCTTTTTCTGGTCTTTCTCTGACATTTTTGCTTCCATGTATGCGCTCAGCTTAGAGCATCTTCTTTGAGACGAGTTGGAAATGAATTTGTCCCGCAGGGATCTGTCAAATCTCCACCTTTCTCTGAAGCCTAGGGTGCGGATCTCCTGCTGAAACTGTTAGGGCTTATGTCAGTGAATCACTTCCCTGCCACTACTGCCACCTGAGGAATAATTGTCCTGTACCTGTCTGGGAAACAGGAGCCTCCTGATAGCTGCAGCACTTCAGATCAAGTTCTCTGGGCTTTGTGTAGGTGAGTCAGAGGGAAACTAGAGGGGAGGTGATTTTTTTCCCTTAGATTTTTGTGAGAGGATACACTGAAATGGATACACCATCATTTTCCAAAGGCAACTTGAGCCATTATTCTGAACAAAGGCAGCCTATCTTTCTCCAGGGACACTTTTTCATCACTTGGAGCCTACCTATGGAGCCTCCGGCCTCCCTGTGGTCTCTGCAGAGGGTGGTGGTGCTGCTGAACTGCCCGGGAGCTGTCCCCACCCCAGAGTGGTGGCTGAGCACTGAAAGCCAATTGCCTTGGGTAATAATCCCTGCGAAGGGAGCAATCCACACCTCAGCTGGAGCTGCCACAGCTGTGGGGAGCGGGCGCTGTGCTGCTCACATGGTGGCACCTCATGAGGTGACAGAAATGCCACTGGTTAATGAGTTTGAGCTGTACAGTGCAGGCAGCCATTAATGGAGGAAAGCAATTAAGAATCAGTAAGCTTTTCTGAAGCGGCATTTGATGTTGGATCTAATTATTTTTAGCAGACAATAATTCTTTTGTATATCTTGATAATTCTGTACTTCTCCTTTATGGTAAAATAAATAGCTGCAGTTGAATTTTTACAAGAACCAAGGCAGTAGGTGGGCTATATTGAACACCTATCAATAAAATGTAATTCTAAGCTGTAAGAATAAAGGCTTCCAAGAGCAGAGCTTAAAAAAACTTCCCTCTTAAAAAAACTTTTAAATTAAATAAAATTCTTAACTAATCTTTCAATTTAAGGAACAAATGATTCGTGCCCCCCCTTTAATTTAATGGAAACTTTGATTTTTGTGTGACAGAGATGAATGACTCAGAGTAACTATTTCTTTCCTATTTCCTTTTCTTTTGGTCCTTTTCTCCACATCCAGAGGAGAGAAATAGAGTTGGTGAAGGGTCTGAAGAGCAGTTGAGGAAATTGAGGGTGTTTAACCTGGGGAAGAGGAGGCTTGGGGGGATCTTAATCGCTCTCCACAACTGCCTGAAAGGAGCTTGTGACCAGGCAGAGGTCAGTCCCTTCTCCCGGGTAACAAGTAACACAGGACAAGAGGAAAGGGCCTCAAGTTAGATCAGGGGAGGTTCAGGTTGGATATTAGAAAAAATTTCTTCACCCAAATGATTGTCAAGCCCTGGCACAGGCTGTCCAGGGAAGTGATGAAGTCACCATCCCTGGAGGTATTTAAAAGATGTGTAGATGGTGGTGTGTAGGGACATGGTTTAGTGCTGATCTTGGGAGTGCTGCTTTAGTGGTTGGACTCGATGTAAGGGTCTTTTCTGGGGATGAAAACACCATTAATGACCTTGAAACTAATTGCAAAGCAGTATCTGGCCAGTTGGCAATCTCAAATTGTCTCCACTATTTTTTCTTCATGACTGCTGTCAAGAGACAAAGCAGCGGCATATTTATGATCTGCAGTGTGTGTGGAAGCAGTGTCCTACTGTGTTTTTTGGAAACCTGTGGCTGGAACTAGAAGTATTGGTGAACCCCTGCCTTACTAATGAGACAAGATGGACTCCAAGTCACGTCTATTAAATGCCCTTGTAGTGCTTAATAAAAAAAAATCCAATAGAAGGTGAAATGTGGGTGTATTGCAGGTTCTCTGAGCTGGAAAAGGAGTTTTCTCCCCAGGCAGCATTCCTGTCTGGACCCTGGTGCTGCTGTGAAGTCCCTAAGCCAAGGACGTGTTTGGTTGTACCAAACAGGGTGCAGCAAAAGCATTGATGCATTTCTAAGAACTGAAAGAGTAGAATGTTTCCACAGGTTATTGCCATTCAACTTTTCTCAGTCCTTCCTGGAAGAAAAATAACACCTGCCCTTGCAGATGAAGAAGCTGTTGAATGCCAAGATAATCTCCTAGTGTGCCTGTTGGGAAGAGATCACTCCTTTTCTCCTTTTTATAGGTTGGTTTGTGTTGTGGGTGACAGCACAGTTACCATCAAAGCCGCCACTGGCAGAGGATTGTTTCTTTTGTTGCCAGACTTTTGTAGAAATTCTCAGTAACAAGAAATTTTTTTTTAAAAAATAGTATTTCCAGCAATTTAAAGTATTTCCTAATGCTTTATTTATAATTGACTTCAAATATGCAGAGGTGGGTACAAATGTAAAGCAGGATAGCCTTATTACTGTTTGTGTGTGTGTGTGTTGTTTTTTTTTTAATTTTTTATTTTAAGAAAAAGAGATGCTAGGTTGTCATGGGAATATATGCTTTTAACAAACCAGAGATGATTATGTCTTCCTGTGACTGAAATTTCAAGGAGTATCTGATGAAGAAGTTGTTAGCAGCTACAAATCTCAGGCAGAAATAAAAGCAGTGATACTTCAACTCAGCAGGGGGGAGGACAGCACCTAGTTCAAAGTGAATGGAGCCCAGTGTTAAAATAAAAGCATCTTTCAGGGAAAAGGAGTCTTTCCTGAAAGCAGTGAGCTTATGGAAGGAAGTGAGCATCACTGCGGGAGTCAGCAGTTCCCCAGTGTGTCACAGCAAATAGTGTTTATTCTGCTGTCCTTCACCCCATGTTCAACCAATGACCCAGAACATCAGAACAAGAGCAGTGCCCTCTTCATGGACAGGATCAAAAATAAATGTTGTCAGAAGTACAGACGTCACATTTCCATCTGGGAACAGTTCTCACTCGCTGGTGTGCTGGAGGGCAGGTGGTGGAGCTCAGCAACCTTTCTGCACCATCACAGCCTCCTAGATGACTGTGNCTGCTAATTCCTCTTGCTGTCTCCAAAGCATTGAGGCTACCTTGTTTCCCATGTCCTTTTCTGTCTGCCTGACAGTGTGTGTTTATATTGGTTTTTATAGGCAGACTTTTCAGGTGCCAGCAAGGGAGGACACTGCTCTCAGAGGGAATGAGGTAGAGTTATTTAAGCAGCCCAAACCCAACCCTTCACTGGGCTGAGAGATTAAAGATTTAAATGTGGTCAGTTATTTCCTCTTGTATCTTTTCTGTTGCCAAATATATCCAGTTTTAAGGGGAACAAGTTTAGATAAGGTGCACCTATAAAAACATGAGGGCACTGTGGAAAATAAATCTTCCAGTGAAGAAGAGGATAGTAATTAGAAGTGGTTACAGGAGCCAGTTGCCACTGAAATCATACAAGTAAGTGCTCCTTCTGGGGAAATAATTTCAGCTGCAAACAGACCTAGCAATGCCTGCAGAAATCACTCTTTCTGTGTGATTTGTGTGTGAAAACAGCTAACGACAACCACAAAAGTCTTATTGATGGTTTGTTGTTGTCGTTAGCTGTTTTCAAAAGTTTGAAAAGTTAGAGAAGGAATATTGCCTCAAGGATTTGACTGTAACTGTGACTCTTGGGATTGGTGGCATCTCCTGGGCCAGGCCTATGTGCAGCCTATACGGCATTGCTGAACACCTGCTCTTTTCATTAAACTGCTGCTGCTGGCAAAATGAGAGTGATTATCTCTTGAAATGAATGCTCTGTAGATAGCTTCTCTATAATTTATTCTAAGCTGCCTTTTCTTAGTAAAAATAATAATTTGAAGTTTGGAAGGAAAGTTATCATAGGAATAAAAAGGTTTCATGACCAAAACCAAGTTTTCCCAATTTCCTGGCAGAAATGGCATCTGCATGCATACAAATATTGAAGTGAGAAGCAGTTGGCAAATTCAAATTCTTGGCTTTTTTTCTCATTTTCCAGTGTGACAGAAGCATTGCTGATTGTAATTGGAAGACCCCTGGAACTCCTGTTGAATTTATTGCTAGCCACAGGTGATCAAAAAGCCTGACCCTTCTGCTTTGTAGAAGTCCTCATTGTTTGGACTTAGCAATGGTCATCCATATACTGGTCACCTCCAGTGTATTATTGGATGTCTTTAGGAAAATGGTACCTGTTGTCCAAACAAAATGGCCTGACTCTTTCAAAACTCATTTTCCAAGAATATATTGCTGCTATGCTCACAGTCCTGCAGGACATCCTGGCCAACTTCCAAAGCCAGTTTAAGATCTTGCTCCTAACCTTTTAAAAAATTATTTCATAATTTCATAAGGTAATAGCATCAGCCACAAAGGTATATTCCTGTAATAATTAAAATCCTAATTTAAATCTCTGTGCTTTGGCTTGCTGTCTCAGTGGAAGAGTTGAAATCCATGCACCCACAAGACAACAGTGCAGCAGGGCACGGGAGGCAAAAGCAAGATCTTGTTAGGCCAGGTTTTCCACCAAAGGAACTGCTTCCTGAATTGCATCTGAAATTTGAAAACAAAGTTCCTTTGAATTGTACATCAGCAATTGTTGCCGAATCTTTGAGACATGAAATGAAAATGGTGTGGGTTGTTTTTAAACTTGAGTGCCTGTTAAGACTCCTCATATCTCCAAATCCCATAATTAAAGGATGGTAACTTAGAGTTTTCAGAAGCATTGGAAATGTGTGTATACATTTATTCCTGATTTTTTTACTGGAAAAGGTCTTGAAAGATAAAGTCAATAGTTACACGGCACTTGAAAGAAGAATGCCTGAGAGAGGCATGCCTACTTGAGTTATATCTTACAGTTTCACTGTGAATTCCACTCAAAATGGATTCCAAGTGCTATTTTTTTTTTTTCATTTTAAAATCTCACCATAAACTTACACAAGAAATTGGATGACATTCCCAGCTCTGGTTGGAAAATACTGTTAAAATTAATTAGCCCTACCACTATGTGCTACCTAGACCTGTATGGAAAAACCTGAAGAGAGAATGCAGTCATTCTTATATTAGAAATTAGTAATGAACTGTAAGAGAAAGACGGCATGTACTGAAGTTTTCAGTCTTGGGAAGAATGTTAGCTGCAGCTGTCAAACTATTTACTGAAAATATACCAGCCATAAGTACAGATTGTGTACTGTAGGCAATGGTACCAGATCCTAATCATTATTCTGGGATAACAAACAGGATGATTGAAATAACTTGGCTAATTTAGGGAAGAGCTGCTACCACAGCTCCTTGAAACAAATTATATTCTTTGAGCTGTAGTTTTTGGCATGTACAAATCAGTGAAAAGTCTCAGTTATATAATCTAGGTTGACCAAATGAAAACCCATTCTGGCATGCAGTAACATGGGTTTGCTAAAAGGAAACTAGAGAATTATTTTCCAAGGACAGGAATTGTGTATACACACACACAAAGAAGCTGATCTGGTCCTCCTTCCAATTTATTTATTTTTTAATCAGAGTAATGCATAAACTTGAGCCAAAATTAATAAATATGCATTTGTTTGATATAATGAAAATTTTATTGCCCCAGAACTCAGTTTTGTTAGTAAATGGTGGCATTTGTGTTTACCACAGGATAGATTTCAAAATTTAAAGATATCTACTGTAGTCCTGTTGTCCCAATGTAAGTAGTTTAATAAGGGCTAGCAGATAAATGGTGGAAAGGAATTTCCTTTACCTAATTATACAACATGGGCCTTTTTTCAAAGATGTATTACCTTGTTTCACAACAGAGAGAAGAACCCAGTGGCTCTTACTGCAACTGGATTCAGGCTCAGCCAAAAGAAGCATTAATTGAAAGTGTATTAAACATAAAACATTACCCTTTTTTTAAAGAATATAGTAAATTCAACACTTGGAAAAGGCACGTGTGGAATGCATCTACCTAAGAAAGTATAAAGTAATTCCCACATGCCAGCTAACTTGAGTAGGTTTTTGAGACTACTACACTCAGCCTGTGACAACATGAAGGAATCTTTGTTCAGAGGTGTTTGCCTTGTCTGTCATCACAATATTACAGTTTTAATTACCTGACAGTTTCTTAGGAGCTCATTCACATTTCAGGTATCCTTTCTGTGGGGCCACTGTGCCAGCCATCACTTGGGACAGCCCCTGTGACAGGGAAGGCTCAGCTTGGTTACTGTGGACTACCTGTGAGAGGTTTGAGGACATTGGAGTAACAGTAATAGCTGCTTATTTATGCCAGATGCCCAAAGGACTTTGGTTCTGGAAAATGATTAGGACTTTCTCATTCCCAGAGGGTTGAGAGCTGCACTGTGGTCAGAAGAAAGCAAAACTTTGGGGATTTAAGTGACAGGAACAGAGGGCAAAAAGGGATACCAGGCCAACCTAGCCCTTGCTGTCTGACATGCTGTTTATTTATGCTGTATACCTCAGCTCAGTGAGTCATGCCTTTAAATAAGAAAAAAACAGAACTGACAAATGAGACACGAGACTCCCTCCGGAGTTATTTTTTCCAGTAAATAGCCAACAAAACAGTGTCTGAGGGAGAAGCTGACAGCTCTTTCCAAGCACAGAACACTTGAAAGGATGAGCAGCTACTTGAAGCCTGGAAAAGCTAATGTGGCTCAGGAGCAGGTGAAACAGGGATCACTTTCTCCTGAAACATTTCTTAGGTATCTAAGAAATTTATTTCTTATGGTTGCCTGTGGTGTTTCAGGCTTTCAGCTTGTGTCTATATAAGAATATTTTCAGTGAACCATATTAAAATGGAAAAGAGTTCCAGTTTAGGGCTCTGTGAGATCTTGAGAGATGGCAAAAACAAAGTGTTATAAATTTTCTGCAGTGCTCTTCTGTAGAAGCTTCAAGTGATGAGGCAGGGTAATCTCTGGAGTTAGCAGAGTTCTATAAAGCTAAGAAAAGATGGATATGCCCGTCTGAAATGAAATCATGGTATCTGGCAGATGGTTCTTTGAAGGTCTCTAATTTTATGAAATATTAAATGCCAAGTATCTGATTTCTGTGGTACTTATTTTGCCCCTGAATTAAAAAAAAAAAAAAATCTTCTGGAAAATACATTCTTTGCTTTTACATGGGAATTACAAGAAAAGAACTTCAATGATACTTTTCTGCAAAGGCTAAAAGATAAGAATGAATAATGAGGACTGATATAAAGCAATGTGATTTAAAGCAACAGGAAGCAATCACGTTTTCATACCCAAATTTCCTTTCCTTTAGCCTTCGTACTTAATTGGTTTGCAAAGAGCAGCTGAGCTGCACTAAATGGTAACTTTTGTGGTAAGCTGATTTGCAGGGAAGCCAAGTCTGCAGGACCAACTCATAACAGTTCACTTGAACAGCTATCACAAAACTCCATTGCCAATTCCTCAGTCAGAGATTTTCCTCATCCAGTGGTTTTCATTCTTTACAATGTTGTTGGTTAATCACCAATTCTAAAAATCCTAGGTTATGTTTAAAAAGTGTAATTATTTCAAATGTTATTTTAGGTTTAGGCAAAGGTTATTTTGTTTAGGCAAAACTCTCTAAGCTGCAGCCTTTTTATTCAAAAGAAGTAACTTAAAAATCTTTTGTGTGCTGAAATAGCTCGACTGTCATAAACTTGAGGATGTGGAAGACAGAGAAATTAGAATATAATACTTTTTTCCTGAACACAGGTAAAGTTCAGCTGTGGCATTTAAAGTCAGTGGAAAATGAAAATGCATTTCCATGTCCAGTAATACCTTCCTGTTCCCTCTCTACTCTGTCCCAAATTTCTTCATCTGTGTCCCACCAGCACAAGGTGAAGCAGGTTGCTCCCATTTGTGAAGGTAACTCATAAATGCATCCTTGGGCAGAGGATTGGGGTTTCCAGACAGGAAGTCAGCTGGAGCCTGCACCAGGGGGAAGATTCCTGCAGGTATCCTGCTTTTCCTTTGGTCTTCCTCAAGCCTTAGTTCATCTGGTTACTGTGTCTTCCTGGTCTGCTTTTCCCAAGCAGTTCAGAAGCCATTTCACAGCAATGGCCCCAGCTCACCAATCACCCAGCTCTTGCTCCATTTCTCATGCCAGGGCTCAGACTGAAGCAGCAGCTGATGCCAGCTAGGGTGGGGAGTGACACAGAGGGGACGCTTCACAGTTGGACTTAGTTGTGTCTTAAAAGTTTTTCTTTTTTTACATTTAATGACTCTTGTAGTTTTGGGATGATTTTTACTTTTCTCTGGATAACAGTCAAGGAAGGGCAATTTCCAAAGCTTGCCAAGTGTTGTCAGCCTAGAACCTGAAGTTGGCAGTGAACAAAAACCCGAGTCATCGAGATTTGGCAGCATGCTGGAGCTGGGAATGACATTTATTAATGACCATCTCTAGTTTTTGGTCTGGGCCAAATAATTATTTTTTTCTTTTGTGACATTTAATATTCCAACATAATGGACTTAACAATGACCTGGAAAACGAAATACTATTTGGCTTCTCAGAATTGTGAGTTTAATACTTTATGCTGTTGTCATCTTGAAAAAACATAATTAGGGAAATTAATTTGGCTTTGGAGTTTTTTTGTTCATTTGTATTAAGAAACAGCCATGCTCACTTCACCAGCTTCTGTCACTCAATGTTATTCTTAGACTCTTACTCTCACTCCCCTTTAGTTGTGCATTTCCAACCTGAAGAGTTTCAGACATGGGAAAACTTGGTCCCATTAACCATGCTTCTCCACACCTGTTCCAGCTTGGCTTGATTGTCTTTAAACCGAGAGTAACCAGAACTGCATTTCATGTTCAACATATTGCATAGGCTGATGCATTGGTAAGGTTTCCTAAAAATGTTGACTTTTCCTGATTCTTAAACTAAAATGATTCCACATATGTGTTTGTCCCAGATGAGTTTTCCAGCTTGCTAGGATGGGATATAGGACACGGTGTTAGGAAAAGGAGGAGCTCTTTGAACGAGAACCCTCTTCCCCCATGCCAAGGTGGACACTGTCTAGTGGCACAGACTTTATCTTAGGCAAGAGCTGACAGAAAGAAGAGCAAACCTATGCAATGACTTTCTTGTGATGGCAGAGTTGTAGTCTTGTGGAAAAAGCATTGGTCTAATGCCCAGGTGCAAGGCTGGTTTTGTTTATGTAATAACCTTTAGGAAATCATCTCTCTCTGTACCTCAGCTTTCCCCTTAACAGCATTTACTGCTCTCCTTGTCAAGCATTTGAATGTCAGTTGATGATAGAATCTGTGGACCTGCCAGTTTGCATTCCAGAGGCATCACAAGCACTTGCCATTAACTTAATTATAACTAATATTATTATGTCCTTTCTAACTTAAGGAAGAGTTCCTTGTTAAAACCTGTTTTTGTTCACTGATGTTATACCTGGGCCTGCAGTCATGGGGTTGTTCTGGATGTGGGCCAAACGGGGAAGCTCACAGCTTAGGAAAACTTTTCTAGGAATTTACTGAAGAGCAGTTAAGCACTTAGCTCATCTGTGGCCCTGCTACCTGTGGCCCCCTCAAACACAAAAGTTTATTCAAGGCTTATTTGTCCAAACAAATCAGCTGTTTTGGAAAACTCCTTGCACTTCCAGGGAAACATAGATGCTTAATACACAAGTGATTTAACTTTTGAGGATTTTGGAAACCTCTAATGTGTGCTGGAATAAGACTTTCTGATTTACTGGATTTTTTTTTGCCAAATATCTTTGTCTTTTTCAATTTGTTTACCCAGTAAAAGACTGGAACCATTCATGGAGTCATTGTCAAAACTTCCTTGAAAAAATGCAGAGTTATCTGCCATTGATTCCTTAATAGGCTGAAAATTTTCTGATCTTTTTTCCATATAAAATTATCTAGAAGTTCATGGTGAGCAGTGTACAACATAACAATAGCATGAAATATTAAATGGCAAAGATTTGATTCACAACTCTATTTTTCTCGTCTCTGTTACATTCAGGAGAAAACTCCTCAGATTTATTTCCTTGTGTTCACTTTGTAAACCACTCACATTTGTACAAAACAAAGACCACAGTGGCCCTGAATACATTTCTGTAATGTGAAAAGTAAATTGTGCCAAAAATGCTTATTGATACTGACACCATTTAAAGATTCGATTATTCCACTGCACTTCAGTTAATTTAAGATTCTCAGTATTTTTTACACAATTTAATCCTTAATGCTTTTTCTTACTTCCTTGCCTTTTTTCATCCTTGGGATACTCTGAAGAAGTTGCTGCCTGTGCAAACAACTCCTCTCTTATGGACAGTTTTAGTTTTTATGCCTGTAAAAAGCTTCCTGTCATTTAATACCACCCCAGTGCATAAAATTGTCCAAAATTCTGGTCCTTTGTGGTTGCATCTACAGAGGAGCTTTTTGTTGTTTCAGCCTTAGACTGAAATTCTGTGATGGACAATGAAAATCCTACATGTCTTTTCCTAGTTGATCATGATATTTTCTTATTCAATAGTTGAATATTTTTAATTTGTTTTTAACTAGATTCACTTTTAACCTGTTATTCAAAAGCAAGGTATAACCCAGTGCTGCAGTGGTGCATGAAGTAGGAAATAAACTCTTGTTTTGCTGACAGTGACTCTGAGAGTTAAATCCCACCTCTTCCCACTCCTGTTCTTTCCCCTCAGTCTTCTATTTGCCAATGCTTTTGCCAACCCAGTGACTACTCATTAATCTGCTGTGACTGTGTGACAAATTGTACCTCTTCCTACTGTTAACCTTACGTGGCATTACGTGACACTTGATTCATGGGGTTGTGTTAACTGAAAATAAATTACCCAACCTGTCCCCGAAGTCGTGACCATCATCTTTAGCCAAGTGGAAAACAACCCCCAAACCAAATTCAATTGTTTCTGTATGCTGTTGATCCTGACATTTCTAATATGCTTTCAGTTAAATGTCCTAAACATTTTATTTATAATTACACCCTGGAATCTGCCTGTACTTTGAAATCTGTGTGTTTGCACATACACCCCTGTCTTAGGTTAAAAATGTAAAATGTGCCCAAAGTATGTATTCTATCACCATCTTCATGAAGTGTTGGAACCAGGTGGGGAAGTGTTTCCCTTATCTTCTGCTAATGGCCCATCAATGCCTTGCCCCATGACTCATAGATAACTCCCTCCGGGAGCTGTCTCTGTTTAATGGGCCATCAAGAACCCATTACATGACTCACAGAATGATATCAGCCCACTGTGANTCTTATTAAATTGTACTTCTGACTTGGAGTCTCTCACTGGTTTTGCTTTCAAACCAGCACAACCCCCTTCTTTAAATTTTATTTTGGGGGCAGCAGGTGGTAACAGCAATACAAGCAGCAAAAATGTGCTAGCACAAGCCTCTTGCTGTGTAGCATGTGATACCACCCTGTTTAGCTGATGTTATGCAAAACATTAGAAAGGAAGAAGAATGATTTAATATTTTAATGGAAAGAAAGAAATTGCTTATTCGGAGCAAGCTGATCTAATTTAGAATAATAAGAGTTATATGAAATTAATCACATCTAACTAAACCATGCAATAGCATCATAGCAAGGTCACCAGTCACAACAGTATTAAAGAATGCTTAAATGATACCCAACTTACAGCCAAAGAGCCTCATTAGCACTCACATGAGCCCCACGTTGCTGGGCCTGCGATTTATCCTTGAATACCATGTGGATTCTTTGAAGTACAGTGGTGCACAGGGTATTTCATGAACTGATTTTGTTTAATCCTTTCTGAAATACTGTGATTATCTTTTAATTAGGAAAGTGCTGCCAATTGGACCAAACATGGAGGGGATAGAATATTCTTGGATGTAATAAAACCCTCTGGAGTTTAGAGGGACAAATTCAGCTACTGCTCAAATCATGGCAAAGCAGCAAACTCCCAGATAAAAAAGGGTAGGAGTAACCATTTCCTAAGAGTTTCCTAAGCGGTGGTGCCTTTCACTGGGACTAGTACTGGTTAAGCCACCAGATGGTTTTTGAAAATCTTTTGTACAAGTGGGATTGTTTGAATTATCTTCTCAGAGAAAGTGCAGATTAATCACAGTAGGAAGGCTCTTACATGGAAACAAGTCTGAGTCTAATTCTGATTTCATCAAAAAGGGTAAGAAATAATTTATATCCCTGTGGGCCGCCTTCATTTCTCTCTCTTTACTCTGAAAGCTCTTTTGTGGAAGGGAATTATGAGGCCAAACAATACAACCAAAATTTGCTAATACCTTTATGTTGATCTTCCCTAGTTATTTCTGTTGCTGTCTGTATTTCCAAGGCTTCATATTCAATTCATTCTTTTTTCCCCATGTAATTTCTCAGCAACACTCTCTTGTATTTGAAGTGGTTATTTTTCCTTTATAAAGCCGTTGTAACTTGAAAAAGGATTTTCAAAGGGTTTCAAATATTAATCTAACGTAGAAAAAATCATTACATGGACGTGATTATGGCATCTTCTGTTTACCTGGCATTTGGTTAAACAGGCATTGGGATTTTTAAGTGTTTATGTCATACAAGGGTAAAAAGGGAGTCAGTCAGAAAATTGCTTTGCTCCAGAGTGGAATATACAGCCTTTAGAGCTTGTAAAAAGTCAGAACACACGTTAACTACTTACCAGTATCTTTTCAGAAAGCAAAAGACATTCTTGGAGATGCAGCAGCTATAAAGCATGAAATCCACTATCCCAAAACAAAATATGGATCATTGCCATGAGATTTCCAGCAGTGAACTGTCCCGAGCTCTGTTGCATATCTCAAGCTCTTTTGGTGAGCTTCTCAAAGGATTATTGGTGAATCAGCGTTTTCACTTGGCCCGAAGGTGGGATTCTGGTATCTTGTTTACAAAAGTTTAATGAGCTCATTTCACCTTTAAAGTATATTTTCTAACAGTGATTTTTCTTTCAGAAATAATTTAGGGTCATTTATATCAATGAATACCTGACATTTAGAACTGCAGCATTATATTCATTAGAAAAGAACCTTCCCTGACGTGCTATGTGAAAATGAGAGACTGAAATTCTGTCACACAGTCATTACAGGTGAAAACAGCTTAAATCTCTACTTGGCAACATGAAATTAATGATTATAAATAGAAACATTTAAATTTATTGAGAGCATTACAGTATGATAATCTTCATATCACAGTATTTTAATAATAATAATACACCAAATCACAATGGTAACTTAAATTTAAAATGCTAACAACTGTTCTCACAAGTAGGGTTTTTTTCCAAAATGGTACAGGTTCCCTTTTCAATCCCTCTAAGACCATATTCTGCATGTCCCTGGGGAGGCTTAGATCCAAAGACTCCCTCAATTTTAAGTTGGTGTCAAGGTTTTAGTTTGATAACTGGGCAGAAACACCAAAATATGTAATGGTTTCACCTTTGCCAATTTTGGGTTTGATTTTCCAGCCAGTGCACCAATTAATGTGGGGGTTTAGTGTTTGCAATTTTATATATATGACTAGGAGAGTTCAAAAAAACAAAACAGGCTTACCTTAAAATTAAAAAAGATGATTATTTACACACATTAAGAAAGT
>VYXD01010090.1:96864-166831 GCA_013397195.1 Hylia prasina | reverse complement strand
TAAAAACATTTTTTATTATCCTTACAAAAGTTGCCAAAGTAGGTTCAAACTGAGTTTGACCCCCCTAATTTTTTTCCTACATGCCCTAGCAACTCCCTTAAATACTTCCTGAGAGCCCTGACCCTCCTTCCAAAGATGATACATCCTCTTTTTATTCTTAAGTTCCTTCAAAACCTTGTTGTCCATCCAGGCTGGACATTTGCCTTGCGGACTCATCTTTCGACACACATGAACAGTCTGTTCTGTGTCCTCATGATCTGTTTTGAAACATGTCCACGNCACTTCTGCCTTCTCTTCATCTGCAGTTACTAAGTTCCCTCCTGCATCCAACAGAGAACAAAGGTTTGTCTTACCCTTCCTTTTGCTGTTAATAAATTTGTAAAAACATTTTTTATTATCCTTACAAAAGTTGCCAAAGTAGGTTCAAACTGAGTTTGACCCCCCTAATTTTTTTCCTACATGCCCTAGCAACTCCCTTAAATACTTCCTGAGAGCCCTGACCCTCCTTCCAAAGATGATACATCCTCTTTTTATTCTTAAGTTCCTTCAAAACCTTGTTGTCCATCCAGGCTGGACATTTGCCTTGCGGACTCATCTTTCGACACACATGAACAGTCTGTTCTGTGTCCTCATGATCTGTTTTGAAACATGTCCACGTTTCCTGGACTCCTTTGCTTTTAAGGGCTGCTTCCCAAGGAACTCTCTGAATAAGTCTCCTAAATAGGCCCAATAGGCCAAATGCTCTCTGGAAGTCCAGAGTAAAAGTCTTACTGATGTTCCTCCTGAGTTCACCAAATATCAAGAACTCTATAATTTCAGGATCACTGTGCCCCAAGTGGTCTCCACCACATCTCCCACCAGCCCATCTCTATTTGCGAACAACAGGTCTATTGTAGTCCCTCCTCTGGTGGGCTCACTCACCAGCTGCGACAAAAAGTTGTCTTCCACACACTCTAAAAACTTCCTAGACTGCCTTTTTTCTGCTGTATTAAGTTCCCAGAAGATGTCTGGTAGGTTGAAGTCACCTACAAGAACAAGGGTGATGATCCTGAAACATTCTCCAGCTGCTCATAGAATAAGTTGTCCACCTCTTCTTTCTGACCGGGTGGATGGTAACAGACTCCCGGCCTTGTTGGCCTTCCCCTTAATTCTTACCCATAGGCATTCAACTTCAGCATCATTCGCTTCAATACCCATGGCATCAAAAGCCTGCCTAATATAAAGGGCCACCCCTCCACCTCTTCTTCCTCTCCTGTCCCTTCTGAAGAGCTTGTAGCCATCACATGCAGCTCTCCAGCTCTCCAGCTATGTGAGTAGTCCCAGCATGTTTCTGGGTTGCAATTTATATTCATTCAGAACTACATTCAGTTTAACACAGATTTTTTGTTTATATAATGAGATACACAGCTCTCTCTACTCCAACATTATGAGAACAGCCAGCCTGAAAAACAGCATTTTATTGCCTGAAGGAAGAGCATGGCAAGATTTGTGAGGCAGTGGTCAAGAACAGCCTCCTTTTCAACTGAAGATTTTGTAAAGGGTTTCCACAAGACATGCTATAAATGCTATTGTTTACATTTTTTAATTTTCTTATGCTGAACAAGGACGAATTTCAGGCAAAAGTATTCTGACACATCAGAGATTAGATACCATTCCTTTAAAGGGTTACACTTCTTCCTGTTTCTACATGTTATATTGATGTGAAACTCCTTCCAAAGCTGAGGAATCATTTGACTTGAGGCATGATCATGGTTTTGTAGAGATGCTCAAAGTTACTACTGTGATCAGCATTCACCACACTTGTACAGAAATGAAGAATTAATGAGTCCCAACTTTTCTTCTGAGTTTCCTTGCTGATGACTCTTCCCTGATGCTTCTTCCTATTTTCCTTTCTTGATCCCCAAACAAGGACCCCTGGTCACTAATTAATTCTTCTTACCAGGGTTAGCTATGTAAAGAGGAGCACAGCAGCTAGGCCTGTCTGCCTCAAACTGCAGCTTTTTAGAATCACTGACATCCTCAGTCCTGGAATGATGTCACAGAGAAGTGTACCAGGTAGGATTATTAGTTGAGACGCTGTGCTGCTCTTCACTCACCCTACTGCTCAGCAGTTAACGATTGCAAGTGAGGTGTCTAGACAAAATGGTCTGCCAATCATCCAAGGGATAATTAAAAGGGAAAAAAAAAAATAGCACACATGACATTTCTAAAGGCAGAATGAGAAATAACAAAATGAAACAAAACAAAAAACAATACCAGAACAGAATCAGGAGGGCAGGTGCTCAGTCAGCTGCTCATGCAAAGAGAACAGTTGACAATACAAGTATGTGGGAATGGCAGCAGTGTTTGCTTCCCACAGTATTAATCAACAGGGCTTTAAAGCAAACAGAAAGCTCCATGAGATTGTCTGCTGGTTTGGGTACAGGCACATACCCCTACACAAACACACACTCTCACACAGACACACATTGCTTTTACCAGGCAAGCAATCCAGGTAACTAAATTCTACATCTGGACATTATAAGTTGCCAGACACAAATTTGTTCGGTTTTACAAATGTCAAACACTTTGTGGGTCTTTTAAAAGTATAAATGGAAGAACAGACAGCATACTTAGCAGAATCATGCCTATCTCATAGAATCCATGTGTATAATATTAACCCACACTATTTTAAGATAAATTAATGCATTATTATAGATACTGACAAGATTTTTATGTATTCTGTACACTCACAAAAATGTAATTTATTTCTTCATGATCAGTAAAGTCGGCTGCAGCAGATCTCAAGAAATTGTCTTCAATATTTCTGTATACATGTGGTTGTCCAAGCTAATGAATTAGTGTGACATTTAGCACCATGTACACCCTATATGTGTTCTTACCAATATAAATAATTCCATCATAACTAAATCAACAGTTTTTAATAAGCTCTTTCTCCACTTTAGTCCTGAAGAGTGAGGAGGTTATGTACTTCTAGTATTTGATGAAAAAGAAAGCAGATGAAACAAATGCCCTGCAGCATACAGGTTTGACTACCAGATCCAATATCACTGTAATTATTGCTGTAAAGGTCATTTGCTCAGAAGTACCTGTTACATACACCATTAAAACCTTAATATTAAAAAATTTAATATCCTGCAGTAAAATCATATCTACATAGACATCTTGAACTAAGTCATAAAAAAGCAACTGATTTCCTGTTCTTATCCTTACATTCAAGTAAAGAAGAAAAAGGGGTTTTATTTCATGTAAATTGTTTAGTGCCTTAAAAAAATCCTGCATATAAAACTGAAGTAAACAGTGTTACTGATTTTTGGCTACAGAGACGTCAGTGTTGGCCCATCTGTTTGCAGTCTTTAAAATATTTATTTAGAGCAGTCCTTAATAGTTTTTATTTATGTACAATTAAAGCTACAGCTGCTACTCAGTCCAGTTTGATTCAAATGAGTATTTTAACCACAACGGCATAACAAGTGTCAAGATTGCTGCCTTAAGACTAAAGTTTAGTCTCCAGGTCAGACCAGATCACTTAATCTATACAGTTGTTATTTGACATTCCAAAAGCAAACCATGCACTGGTTCCATGAACAAACCTCTCTGGAATTCATGTCAAATATTGCTGCTGTGTTCAAACACAGTCTGCATGGCAGAGATTTAAAGAAAAAAAAAAATAAAAAGGAACAGGACAAGAGGACACAACCTCCAGTTGCACTAGGGGAGGTTCTTCCCGGAAAGAGCGATCAGACTGTGGAATGAGCTGCCCAGCCCCGGGAAGTGGTGGAGTCAGTGGATCTGGAGGTGTTATATGTTATATAATAAATGGATGTGGCACTCAGTGCCATGGTCTGGTTGACAGCGTGGTGTTGGACCACAGGTTGGACTCCATGACCTCGGAAGTCTTTTCCAACCTGATTCTGTGATCCCTTCCCTTCCACTTGTGGGTTTGGGGTTTTTTTACTATTTAACAACGATACTGCCTGGAGTCTTCGTAGTGTGGCCCCAGCGTGAAACCCTCGCGCCTGCTCCCGTTCCTAGGTGGATGCACACAGCAGCAGCAAACACACGCCAACGCTCCTTACCACTGAACGTAACACCCCTCAGCGCCTGCCCGCGCCTCCACGGACACAGCCCGACCCTTCCCGGCGCGGGCAGGGCCAGGGGGGCGCACGCGCGGGAAGTAGGAAGGCACGGCGCGGGCAGAGAGGAGGGCGCGGGCGGTGCCGAGGGGAGGCGCGGGCGGTGCCGAGGGGAGGCGCGGNGGTGGGGGGGAGGGGAAAAGCGGGCGGGAGAGCGCATTGCCGAGCCGCGTGGGGGGAGGCGGGCAGCGGCGGGAGTAGGTCAGGCTATCCGTGGCTCTTGGAGAAACCCGTCCCGACTACTGTCTCTGCGTTTAATTAATACTGTTAGTTATTATTTTACCCCAGCGTTGCTGCTCAGGGACCCACGGGTCCAGGGCGTAGCAACGAGCCGGTCTCCTGTGGGAGTGTGACTGACTTCTGCTTCACGTTTCCTGCAGGATTCAGGGTTCCTATCCCTCGGCTCCGCCTGGCTGAGCCAGAGCTCTTCGCCGCTGCACTTACAGCCTGGCACCTTAATGGAAACAGATGTTGGTGGTGGTCCGAGGTGACGTATGACCGAGGAGCAGGCCTCCTTTTTTGTTTTGCCACAACTGCAGCCAACTTTGCCTGGCCTTGTATCTGGGATTTAAATTGCCTCTCCTCAAACAATCAGTTTTTCTTGAGTTAGAGCCTAAACTGGGTTCTTCCAAGGTTTCAGCTTTTAATGACTACAAAGGTTTGATGTGATTCTTAAGTGTAGTCTGACATATGTCAGGAAGAAGTTCATTTGGGAAAATGGCTATATGACTCTAATTATATATTTTTTACTAGAATAGAAATTACAAGAAATTACTACTGCTTCTATTAATAGAAATTACTAGAATTTGAAAAAAAGTATTGATCCCTGGTATTTCAAGCCAAAAGTTTCAGTAAGAACAATATAAACTGCATAATGCATTTTAAGCAACACACAGGCTTGTGCTTTCTAACTGTTGCCATGTTTAGGAAGTCTTTAACATGCCAAGCTCTTCTTTTAAGGGAGTATGCTTATCTGACATTGTGCCTGTCTTGCAGATATTTGTGGGGGGTAAAAGATTTGAACTCCAGCTGAATAAAACAAGGGCTGAAAATTGAAGGATGGCGGCAAATCCTTCAGGACAAGGTAGGTTTTAATCTTAAGTATTCAAGGGAAAAGACTATGCAAAATATCAGTGGAGTCACCGTAACTGTAAGTGTATTGTTAGGGATAGATTAAGAAAGTAAAGAGAGGTGGGGCTGAAAGCAGCAGAATGGCAGTAGTTTTTCTGAGAAAGGTACACACACATTTAATGGTTGAAAAAGACCACTGATGGCTGGGAAGTTCTGAATTACTGAGCATAATGTTGTGCTCAGGGTTAGGAAGTACCTACCGTGCCTGTGATGCAGTGATCATTTCCTGAAACTTATTTTGGACACTTAATTGGCACTGAACATGACTTGCAGCTATTGCACTCAACATCAGAGAACAGCCAGAAGTCAAATACATTCCATGTCTTGTTGGGAACAGCAAGACCCAGGCAGTAGTATCTGTCACAGGCAGCAAGTGGCCAGGCCTAGGAGAAAAAGCCAGTTAAAGCCATAATGGTAACTGCAATGAAATGTTCCTTTTTACCAAGATGCATCTCAATTGCATCCTTAAAATAATAAAAATCTTAGAAATGGTCCGTCTCTGCAGGTGATGCCTGTGCTTTAGAGGGGGCTCAGGGTCTGGGGAGGTCACCAATAAATTTGAAGGCGGATCTTATGTCGCCCTCTAGAGGTGTTTTTGGAAACCTTAGGGCAATTCCCGAGGTTTTTCTTACATCTAAGGGTTTAAAAAGCTTCTCAGTATGGCTCTTCCCTTACTTGGGTAGGAGAATAGAATTCTGGGTTCAGTTTCCCAGCTAGTGGAGACTTTTTCCAGATAGGTGTTTGTGTCTACCTCAAGCAGTCCTGCAAACTTGGGTGTTGGCTGGATGATACTTCAGGGGGTATCATATGACTTGTGTGGGTCCAAAACACAGATTTTACTTGCCATAAAAAGGAGGTAGTTTCTGGAATGCTTTTTGAGATGTTGTGAGGTGTTGAAAGAGGAGTACTGCAGATTGCAGAGCTGTCTGTTTGCAAATTTTAATTCTGAGATAGTTCTTGGTACATAATGGTAAATCTTGCTTTTATTCTGTGAATGCCAAATCAGTGTCATTGCAAGGACTAGAATGTTGTCATGGACAGTTAAAAGATGCTTTTGTTAAATATGTTGGTTTGCTGAGGAATGGGATTCTTGTGCGAGAATACCTTTGCTTCCCTCCTGATTCCAGTCTTATAATTTAATAGAGCCTTGGAATCTTTTATATTTGAGATATCCTTTACAGAGTCATTACAGGAACCATGTAGGTATATGAAAATTGCTTGCACTAAGTAGACAAGAAACACTATCAAGTTTAATTACCAAATAAGCCTGTAAGTAGTACAACTAGGAAAATTAGAAAGGAGCAAATAAATATAAACAACAGTTCAGGGCTTCTGACTTGGCTAGATGCAGTCTAGTAGTGAAAAGGACTGTGATTAACCCTGCATTTTTAGCTTGCCTCATGGTACATGTATTAATACTGTTCAAACAATCCATTCCCTTCACTTGGACAAAAGGAATAGAAGTTTACTGCTCACTGGAAGGGTTATGAATGGTACCACTCACTCAGGCAGAGCTGTGAGGATGAATTAAACATTAGCCTTCTACACAGGTACACTGTGATGGATTTTTTTTTTACCGAAAAAGTGCTTTTCCTTTGATTGGTATCACGTATTTTCTTAGGAGTAAATTTAAGTTTTCCATTGATTACAGACTTGTATAAAAGTTAAGATTTTGCGGACCAGACTTTTACTCACTGGCCTCTTAGAAAAGCACTCTTGGTGGTGAGTTGCATATGAGTGCAGAAAAACCAAGAAGAATTGAATGAAAATTCTTATTTCAGTTCATTATAACCACATGGAACTGATGGCATGAGAGTGACTGTGGCATTTAAAAGCAATGGAACATCTTCCTGCATGCTGTGCATTGTCCACCAGATGACCTCATTGACCAGAGTGATTTCCACCTCCCACTTTAAGGGGTGGAAATCAGCTTCTGAACTACAGCAGGTACTTCCAGGTGCTCAGGAATGCACTGCTCCTACCACACTACTTCATACACACTACTTAGGTAACATACATTGATCAAGCTACTCTGGTGTAATCCTTTTGCTTGTGTGCAATAAGGCCAAGAGTGTATGTTGTGTGTAACTGAATTAATTACTCTGTATGTGAGTCCTCCTAGAGGAATCCTTCTGACATGAGAGAAATGTAACTGCTCAGGACAGTTAGAATTCTTTTGGTCCCCAAAGGTGGAAAAAAATACAGATTCTGCTTCAGGCAGGGCTGTACTGTTCAGAAAATAAGAGTTCTGGTACGGTAGAAGGAGCTCTTGAAATACGAACAGGATTCTAAGTTTCAGTCTGTAGCAATTCTAGAGTCTCTTTATATTTTGAAAGATGTTTATGCTTTTGACCTAAAGGTATTTGGAGGAATTCACACAGTCTAAGCAGCTAGATTTGGCACTCTGTTCACTGAATCTGAAAAGAAAGATTGTGCTGTTCTGCATTGAATTATGTTGTTAGCTACACTTGCTCTTCCCCATCTGAGTCTGATCTGTGTGTAAGCATAGGAGAACTTTGCAGCCATAAAGCTGTCAATTACTTACATTTAGCTATGTATGTGGTTGTTTTCTGCAGGCGCAGACAAAATACTGATGTATTTTTAAGTGATTCAACTTAATTTACTGAATAACCAGTACACCTTTTGTTTCACTGTCATACAAAGTATATGAAAACATACCCAGATGTAAGTTGTTAATGAGAGTAGTGATGTGCAGCAGACTATTAGATGTTGTTTTGAGATGCCAGTCATCATAAGCAGAGGAGGACATCAAAATAGAATTACTCCATTTTTTTACAAGTGGTGTGTGATTAATAAGGTCTTTAGATTCTGCTTTTTAAGAGGGTGCTGCCTCACTTTATGAATGCTGCCGTTTATAGAAACATGCACTTCAGTAAAGAAATTGCTTTAAATCCTTTCTGAATGAGCAAGCAGGACAAAATGCAGTGCCTTTCAATGTTCAGAGCTTTGAAAACACTTTCTGAGTAAAAGTGTATTTTGGGCACAAAGTAATGGAGGGCTTTTTAGTGCTGTTACACAACTGTAGACAAATGATAAATAGTGCATCTTGGAAAAAAACTTAAGTGTGCTGTGAATTTGAAGCAATAAATCAAGGAAAATATAATCAAGGAAAAGATGATCACTGAAAAGCAAAAAATTAAAAATAGTTAAAGGTAATGCTGTTGCTTGCCATGTGGCATTAGTTAGAAGAACTAACTGACATAGGTAACAGTTAGATAGGGTGGTGGATAAGATGTTGAGATCAGGTTAAAGAGATAGGCTTGCTCTGAGTGCTTAAAGCTGCCAGTATCACTCAGCAAGGGTTCAGCTTTTTGCTTTTCATGTGAAGAAAATAGGTGCAAGTAATCTTTCTAGTCCTGCACAGATACAATGCTTGATTGCAGAAATAGAGGTGTCAGAAATAAAGGCGTCAGAAAGGTTTAAATTTTAAATGTCCTGAATCTGCTATATTAGAGAGTAATCTGAGGATCTAGATGCTCAATTTGATGTCTGACACTGCCATTAATCTATTTAGCTGTCTTAAACAGGTTATTTTGTGTCAGGACTCATGTCAGCAAAGCAGAGAACAATATTAACAAAATGCAATATTTGAACTGTTCACACTCAAGAATATTGGTGCAACCCAGCCCAGTGAAGGGAAGTCTAAATTTAAAACTCTACTAGGAAGTTCCTGTGTTTGAAAATCTGCACTCTCTTTCACAGATGAGAATCTGACCTCTGCTAAGGACTTTGATTTATGCATGTCCACATTTTTACTATTAGAAAGCAGAACAGACAAATCTGCAGATGAAAAATTACTCATATTTATAACTGAAGCAGGAAACTTCTGTAGGAATTTCAGGCTGGACTTCAGGAAAGCATTTTGGATTCCATGACAGGGAAGGATCTAAATTAAAGTCTTGCTTATGTATTGCCAGATATAGCTGGTTGCTTTCTAAGGGTGCCAGAATTTCTCTGTAAAATGGATTTCTCATGTTCTGTCCCCTCCATTGTTAACCTTTAAATGAACAGGCTTTACTTTACTTTGCATGCTGAAGAAGTTTACCTGCAGGAACATCACATTGCTCAGCTGAGGAGTACTAACATGTATGTGTTGAAAGTGCCCCGCCACTTTCTTGAGCAGGCTTTTTTCTCCTTTCCAATAACAAATTCTCTTGAACAACTTTTTCAGCACAGCAGGTTGCTGATGGTCACTGTCTGAACTCTAATGCAAAATACTACTTTGAAAAACCCAACCAAGAAAAAATCAAACAAAAAACACACCACAAAGCTCATAGCAGAGGTATAAGAAAGGAAAAAACGCTTGGATTTCTTATGAATACCTCTAGAATTTCTTCCACAAGTTACTGTAACAACACCCAAAATAGAAGATGGAATCTTGTGTAGTTTCTGATCACAGTTTAAAAACAGCATTTAAAATATGTCAGGGTTTCCTGAATCATACCATCTGCTTCATGATAAATTTAAGCATATGTAATCTTTATTTTTTTAGATCACAAACTTATATTAAAAAAGTGGTCTCCTTTTTCTTTCCTTAATCATATCTTCTGAATTCCAAGGATGCATTTAAATTTATGCAGTTCAGGATAAGCACGCAGTATTAGAAGGGTGATGAGTAATATGTCAAGTATAAGGGGTTTTGGATTAAATTTGTGTAGAATGAGCATACAAACATGGTTCTTTTAGATCAGACCATCTAAGAGGTGATTCAGTCATCCTATCTACTCATTGTCTCCAGAATTTACAAGAAAATAAAGTCTGGGGTAACTGCAACTCAGAGATATTAAATCCCAGCTTGTTGGCAAGATTTGTCAGCCTTTGTGTGTCAGCTGTGTACAATACCTGAAGAGCAGAGAAGCATCAAAGGCCTGAATCAACACTCTTATCAAACAGAGATTAAGTGGAGCTAATGCCACATAGGAAGGAGAGATTAGTGGACAGAAAAATACCAGTTAATTAAATGTAACTGAAAATCTCATTAACAAATGTTGAAATTTTTGTGGGTGATCTTACATAAAACCATAGTACAATATAACCAAAAGACTGTGCTCCTTTTGAGAATTCTTGAGATGCAAAGTTTATGGGTGTGCATGTTAGGCATGGTAGAAGAAAAAGGTGAGAAAGTGATAGCAGGGCAGTACAGATTTTTGTACAGATTGTTATTTGGAGTTGAAGGTTTCTCTCTGGTAATTGTCTCCTTCATTAAGCCATGCAGATGAGAGGAATACTGGATTATGTAATTGAGCATCAGCACAAGGTCTGTCAAAGAGGATGGACTTTTGAGTGCAGCTACTGAAAAGAATCATTTTGCCGTGACATGCTAATACTTTCCGTAAGAGTTACCACGTGTGGCCTTCCTAATGGCTTGTGGGCTGCCATGTTTTAGTGCAGTCATGAAGACTGTTCTCAGGGCAGGAGCACAGCACACAGCAATTTCCAGTGGGAATCTTGGACTTATTATGTGGAGAAAATAAAGGAGAACTTGACTTTTACTGATCTTTTTCTTTTTGATGATGTTGTCATAGCTTGTTTATAGAACAGCAGCAAATCAGAGATGCAAAAAGTGTGTATTTCTGACATGAGGTGTGGCCTGGGTGGCACAGAGGTGTCTAAGAGTCGGCTCCGGAGCTGCTGTCCTCAGCTGTGCTGTTCAGGAGTACTGGGCAACAGCAGGGCATCTGGTTTGTTTGGGGGCTGCGGTGAGATCGTTTATTATATGAGTCCTGTGTAGGGTACAGGAGTTTTTGCCTTGCTTGCATTTAGAACGAAACTTTAAAAAATTCATAAATGGCAGCTATTTGTGGCATTTTTTAAATTCTCTCAAGTCATGCTACTTCCTCACCCCTTCTCTAGTATTCAAGGTGTCTTTGGAAGAATGATGAAAGCAGATGGAGGCCACATTCTTATATTGTTTTAATAGTTTGATTTTGCTTCTTTAGTCCAGCATTTGCTCATACTCAGAATAAGGGTAGTTTGTATAGGACACAGTATATTTAAACTTTTCTACCTAGATTGAATGAAAGATGTTTGTATAAACACATGTGCAAGCTTAGTGATTTGCTCATTCTTGTCTGTTATATATATAATGCTGTGTTACAGTTTGAGTTCACTGGCATGAGAAATTAAGCCCCAGGTATATATTGCTCCACTGTTATTGTTGAGTTGAACATTCAGTGACTACATTTTAAATTTAGAACCTGGTAAGTTTATTTCTTTTTTTTGGAAGGTAGCTATTTGATAATAAACCTTGATAGTAGCTCCAGAGCTGGCTTGGGAAGGGGTAGGATCTAACTTGAGTTAAAGCCTCTATTTTAGAATGTATTAATATGCATGATAGCTTATGGAAGCTATTGCGTGCTGAAAAATGGAGCCTATTTAACAATAGTCTTTTCAAATGGGTACAAAGCTTTGAAGATCAGTGTATTCATCTTAGAGTAATTTTCTACAGGGACTTCTAATTCCACAGGATTAGAGTTGGGCCACAGAAGTGAAATAAATATCTCTAATATTTTTCTGTCATTCTCACCAGGTTTCCAGAATAAAAATAGGGTTGCAATCCTGGCAGAACTAGACAAGGAGAAGAGAAAGTTACTTATGCAAAACCAGTCTTCCACAAATCACCCTGGAGCCAGGTATTTTATGTTCGTAGACATGTTTGGACATCACTGATTACATCAAGGAAAAAAGCCAAACAGCTAGTGAGCTGTAAACTTATATAAACACTTAACAGAAGTGCTTTCTGACCATCCTTAATAACAAGGCAGAGGGATATTGCTCTTTAGGAACATACCAGTATTTAAAATTGAATTTTGGCTTATATAATTTCCATTTGAGAAAGAGAATAAGATATGCTTACTCAAGTGTATTGAAGTCTATCATAAAGAAAAATCAGGAAGCAGACACTGAGAAAACATTTAATTATTAAGCTGAAATGCTCTGGGGGATGGAAGTAGCAGACCATTAGGTTCAGAATTCTGTGTGGTTAGAGAAGAGCAATTAGAGCAGGAGTAAGTTATTCTTGAAACTCCCTGTGTGCAAGGCAAAGCCAGTTTATGTTATGGCAGATAATCCTGTAAAAGATGATGTGTTGTAGGGATGACTCTACACCATAAAGTGTAATAATCTAATCTGAGTCAAAGGGCTGCTACTGAGTCAAAGGGCTGATTTCTCCGATACGAGACAAGATCAGATTTTTGTCATAAATCAGTAACAAGAAAATCACACAATAATTTATGTGGAGAAATTGAGATCCCTAAAGTTCGGGGTTAGTGTGAAGTGAATGCAGTGCCACATTCTAGACACAGTGTAACCTGCAACACTTGTACAAGAGTCAAATACTCTGACTACAGTCTGAGTGCTGCCTGTGTCTTTTTTTCAAAGAGATTCCACGGCACTTTTAATTCCTTCATATTGTCAAAAAACATGCAGAATACTTGAAATTGCCTGATGTAGACTTCTGAATGAGGTAAGAAGTTATTATTAATAATTGTATGTTGTTATTATTTGAGCAAAATTGTTGAAAAGAAAGTCAGAATATCACACTGTTACGTACAACTTCTGACTCCTGGCAACAGTGTTTCCGTGCTTCCTTATAAGTCTGACAGAGTTTCTGGGAGTGCTTTGTACTCTCTTTTTCTCTTTAAGGAAATACACCACTGTAATCTAGCAAGAAGAATTAGAATTTTGTAGTTTTGAAGGTGGACATGGGTGGAACCTACCATCAGGTATCAGACTCTCTGCTTAGGCATGGTGGACTGATGTGTGATTTTTGAGAAGCTGACAGTTTTTTGATGTTGTGCCAAAGGTCTTGGACCACAGAGTTGTCAGAACTGAGACCATAAAAATTGTGCACACTTGACTGAAAGAGCTTGATGCACAACAGTGGCAGGGACAGTGTATGGGTGAATGAGTTAATTGATTTCTGGCCTTGGGATGTGAAAATCCTGTATCCAAGAACAGAAGACCTCTTTTGAAAAATGTCAGCTTATGGTGGAGCCTTAAGCATATCTACAGAAATCATATTGAAAAGTTAGAGGGTACAGATTAAATGCAAATTAAATACCTCCAAATCACTTAAAATACTGTGTTTTAAATAAACTGAGTAATACTCTTCTTCAGCAGTGAAACTTACCTTAATACTTGCCATAAGCAAAAATTTTTGGAAATTGTTTAGCTTTTGTTACGTGTTTGGGCTGCAGATCTTTTCATGAGCATGGCTGCTTCTCAAAAACTGATTTACTAAATGAGCTGTTGACATTGAAACTGCTGGTAAAATTCAGTTGATGAATTTGCTTGGAATCCTTGTTATTCGTACTTCTGTCTGTGTGGTGGATAAGAGCAGCAATTTCAGCAGCAGCCTCCAGTGAGAGTTTCAGAGGTAGTTGAGAAGTGTCTTGCGATACAGTTTTAATGGCAACCCTCACCTGATTTCCATGTTACTTATATAGAGTTGAGGATGCTTTTTATGACTTCTTTTTGGCAGACAAGTCCTAAGGTATGAAAGACAGGAAAAACATCAGTAAATTTTAATTTGAAACCTTATGCTGCACTGAGATAGATAAGCTAAATCAGTTTTAGGTACTCCAAGCTATTACCAAGGGACCATTTTTTCAGTTAACATCAGTAGGAAGCTCCTTTATCATAGGTAGTGAGTTGCTTCTCCCCCTTCAAAGACCTGTTCTTATACTGAAGTCTGCAGAGCTCTTGTTAGTGCTTCTGTTTATCACAGTTGTTTAAAACAGTCACTCAGTGACTGAGTAGTGGTGAAAAAACAAAGCTGCTTTAGAAATTCCTTGCATTGTCTAACACTGCACCCTAGTGATTTCATTGACTTCAGTGGGACGCAACCCGTGGGCAAAATCCACGATAGGCTTCAGGTTTAGTTTGGCAGGAATTTATCAAGTTGAGTTTATGATGGCTCAAATGATACAGCTGTGGTCACTCCATCTACCCTTTTTTCTCTTATATTTACAAATAGTAATTCCAAACATTAACTGACAATGGTCAAGCCATGAGTGAAGTGAGAGCTCAGGAAGTCCTGGTATCCATGGCTAGAATGGCAAGAACACATGTTTTGGCTGTGGTCTGTGTCATACAGTCTTGTTCTTTCTTGCAGCATTGCACTTGCAAGATCACCTCTGAATAAGGATTTCCGTGATCATGCTGAGCAACAGCACATTGCAGCACAGCAGAAGGCTGCACTGCAGGTGAGCTGATACAGTCAGAGTTCAGCTTGGCTCTGTTCTGGATGTGCATCCCTTCAGAGAGCAGCCCTGCTCCTAGAGATATTGAAAAGCCCCTTTTAGAGATAAGATATCTCACATTTCTGTATTTGTCATAAGTGAAGTCTCTTTCGTTACGGTGAAACATCCTTGGGCGTGGAGAGCTCCACCCAGCCTCACAGCCATCTCTGTGTGTCTGTTGAACTCCCTCCAGTTTGTATCTCAGACTGAGCTCAAATAGCTCCCCTTGTCCTCCTGGCCCTGCTGTTGCAGCTCACTGTGCCAGTTAGCCTTGATCACTCCAAGGGCACACTGCAGGCTCAGGCTAAATTTGAGATTCAGCAGGGCTCTTCCCCAGTGGTGGATGGAGGGAATATGCAGAACATCTAACTTGCTGGAGTCCAGCCTTTGAACTTTGAAAGGATATGTGGGATTTCACAGAGGTGTTCCTGAGCCATACGGCAGCTGCCTCCCTCAGGTGAACAAGCATGTATCACATGAGCAGAATGCTGGTGTCCCATGTTTGGGAGTGTGTCTGGTGGCACTCCATGCAGCAGCTGTCATAAACCAAGACTTGCAAGCTGGTTATGGAAGGGAGGGGAAGTGGAAACATGGGGTCTAGGCAAAGAAGAGCAGTAAGGAGTTGGTTGCCCCCACCTCCATGGGGTTGGCTGAAAAGAGCAGCAGAGAATGTCCAGGTTAATTGGATAGATCTTGATGGGCCCAGTTCTGATGGGGCTGATCTGAAGTGCTGGGTTTGAATTTGACTATCAGAATCAAGGAGCAAACTGGGAGAAATAAATAATTAAGGCTGCAGAAACCATGACATCTGAAATCATGTCAGTGCTGCGGGGACTTACACTTTGTTAACAAATGCTTTTCTCTTTCCAGCATGCACATGCACACTCCTCAGGATACTTCATAACTCAAGACTCTGCATTTGGAAATCTTATTCTTCCTGTCTTACCTCGACTTGAGGCAGAATGAGGAATGTTGTTTGTCTCAGAAATTCAAGATCTGATTTTTGTCCGTAGCAGGAGCTATCTGACCTTTTAATTTCCTCATGTATCTTAAAACCAACCTTTTTTTGGGTTTTTGGAAATGCCATTCAGGAGTGTGAGCTCTAGTGATGGGGAAGTAATGTTGAAAATTTTTTCTCATGTATTTCTCTTCCTCTGTTGCGTCAAAGTCAAATGCAAGACTCCTTGGAGTTTGAAGTGCACAGGGTTTGCTCTTCCCTGTTTCAGTGCTTCCTTTAAATAAATGTCCAAACCAGAGTCACCAAGAGATGCACAATCTGTCAGCATTTGTGTTTCTTTTTATTATGTACAGGTATGATTTTTGTAATGAATAATGAAAACTATTTCTATCCATCAAAACAGACACGAATTTGTCAAATGCATCAGCCAGTCTTCCTCCCCCACCCTCTCCTATGCAGGAACATTTCTAGTGTACTGTTTGCCATTGTAACATCATCTTGTCTCAAGTCCTTAGTTACAGTTTGCCTGCCTCTTACCTTGTGAAATATGAAAATGCATTAAAGTGAGAAAAAGACAAATGTTTCTAACAGTCTTTTTACAGACAAAATAAAAAGCCAAAAGTTCTCTGGACATTTCAGATGGAAAGTGTTCTGCAAAGGCAATTCCACTTAAAAGGTCAAATTTTTCTAGTCATGTCTTTTTCGAGACTCTGTGTTTTATTTTTGTTCACTTTTTTCCATGGTGTTATCTGTGGTAAACAATCACAGCTTCCTGCTGAAAAGAAAATCTGTTGATCTTAAGGTAAATTATTTTGGAACTTTGATTGTGTTACTAGGATAAAGTGACTTAGAGTGAAAAATTGTCCTTACACAGACTTCCTTATATCTCCACAGCTTTGCGTGTACAGTTATGCTACCACATTGATTGCTTTGCCTATGGAGGCAAGTTTTGGAAAACAGAAAAGAACAGGGAAACTGATGTGAGAACCATACACCAGAAAGCATCTGTTAAACTGGTGCCCATTTGAGGCAGCTCTGTCCTTTGCAGAAAGTTAGCTGTCCCATGAAGTTTCCAGGGTTGTAGTTGGCATTTCCTTAAGGACATCTAGGGTATTCTGTTTCTGTATGCAGGGGATAGCCTGAACCCAGTAAACATTACTGAACTGTCTGTTCGTATTTCACAGTTAATATATGCAGTAATCATGAATACAGAACAATTACCAAGCGATGGGTGCAGGTATGAGGAAAATGCCATTGCTTTCACATACCTCAGCTGAGTATAGACCTCTGCAGAAACTGGAGCATACTGAAACATTTTCAGGAAGGAGAATCTTTTCGACTCAGAGGATTCGTTTTACATCTCATATAGCTTAGACATGTGCAATTTTAACAAGAACTATTCATACCATACGCTTTTTTTTCTGGTTTCTGATGTGATGAGTCACAGGAATGATGATGGTTTTTGTGGGCAGTGGAGAAAGAAATCACTTCTATTTTCAGTGGTTGGCTCTGTGTAGCTTTTTCTTTCTAATTACCAAGAGTGCATATGAAATTACCACATGAAATTTTCCTGACTGTTCATTATTCTGCAGTGTGAGCTGCATATGTTTGATACTTTGAGGAAAAAGATCAAATAATGTAGAGGAGGCAGCTATGAATCTGTCCAACCTGGAAACATACAAAGGCAAAGATGTTAAAGCGGATGCAGCAGAAAGTAGGGATTTTATATTTGAGTTGAATTTAACATTAAAGGAGCTCTGTGCTAATAATTTGAACTACGGAATCTGTCAGTTTTTTGTTGTACAAACGATCCAGGCAATGCAGTAATCATCCTTCTCCCTTGGAAAGTTACAGTTGCTCGACTGAAGGAGTTAATACTTGTTGGCTGTGTTGTTTTCACCTTGGGTATTGAAAGATCTGCTTCTGGAAATTCAGGGCCTGAGCTTAAGAGTGAAGGTATTCGAATGGGGAGGGGGTAGTGAACACAGCTGTTGTGATATTTTTAAATTATAATGTCTCAAATTATTCCTTGCAATTGTGAGGGTCCTGGTGATATATGTAGATAGGATTAACTGTCAAATACACAAATTACATATATGGAAGCACCTATCTTAGAAATGACAGACTCAAGCAATTACTGTCAGATGCATCAGTTTGTCTTGCCACTCTTTCTTTACTACTATTAATCAGTATTGGACACATTAGCTTATCCCTTCCTATACAGTAGCTTCAGCAAAACCCTTTCTCCCCTTGGGATCGCATGTTCAAATTCCAGTCATTCATTACTAGTTAGAATATATGTGAACCAGGAAGTGTCTGGGATGTCTTGCTTCTGGCAGTAACCACTACGTTGATCACATGAAAACTGAAGGCTTGTAATATACTGCTGACCTGTGTACCTCAGCACACGTGACTCAAGTAATTTTAGTTCATTTGCTACAATAGAAGTTGGCCTTTGCACTTGCCCCAGGTTGGTGTGGAGTCGTCAGGGGTGAATTGTGGGGGGAAGCAGCTCATAGACTAGGCTAATGTGCCATGAGATCAGGTTTTCTGAGTGATGGCAGAGTTGTAATCTCTCAAGAACAGATGAGGTAAAGGGCTCAAAGATGTATTGAAGCACTAAAATAACTGAACCACAGCTTGTTTCTTAGCTCTGTCATCTTTTTCATCCACTAGACAAGTTTTCACATCTTTGTTTTCCAAAGTCACCGACCATTTCCCCACCATATATGCTCTGGAAAATGTTCTGGTTTAACCCAAGAAGCTTGGCCTGGTAAACCATGTGTGATTTCCTACCATATGTGCTCTTACTCTCCTTTATTCCTTAGTATTTTCATTCTGCTGAGCTCCTAGAAGCACTGGTATGAAGCTGTTCAATAGTACCTGATGTTGTATTGGACTTTATATCAGAACACAAAAAACATGAAATGCAGTAGTGGAAAGAAATTACACCCCCTGATGTGGCTTGCCTTGATCTTCCTAATTGCTTTGATGTGCTCAATCAGTTAAAATTGATAAATGCTGCTTTTGCCATCATATGTTTTCAGCAGTGGACAGCTGTAATTTTCTAGTCCTGTGGACACAGCTGGGTACACTGTTCACGACAAGGATCCCTGTCTGAGATAAACACCTTGGATTGCTCTAGGCTTTTATTAAATCACCTTTGTAACATAAAGGCCAAAGGTCACTTACCATCTTGCTGCATGGCAGAGAAGCTAATGCTCTAACTTCTCTGCTTCAAGGCTGCAAGGCTTGAAGCCTTCTAAATTTCAAGACTTCAGGCCTTGAAGAGGTGCATGAAGAGGACAGGCTTTTCTCAGCCGCTTTAGAGAAGAGGAAAGTGACCATTATCAACCAGTTTACAGGGAACATGAGCTGGAACTGATGGAAGGAAATGCAGACAATGGCATCTTAAGACAGCACAGATTTTTACGCCTTCTGTTACAGAGTTTGCAGTGTTGCAGGGGCAGAGCACAAGGGCTGAAGGAGGGAATGAGCCTAAAACTGTGGTATGCAGTCACAGACCTGAGCAGGCAGTGACTATCTCAGATAGTCACTGAGTGACTATCTCAGTGCATCCTCTTAAGCATTATGGTAGCTCATTCATTCAAAATGAGGAGAACGGCTGAGAAAGCAACTGGGTGATTCCTGTTGGTCAAATTTGTAGCAGTGACCATTCCTCCTGACAAATCAGCTCAAATAGCAGACCTTGAAGGAGAGTCACTCAGTCCTTCTGCTGAAACTGAAGCTGATTCCCATGTTTTGGGGAACATAGGGTAACCAAAAAGACACATGAATCCTAATGGAAGAGTTAATAGAAGGCAGTTGGTCTGCTGAGTGGTCTGTGTGCACAGGCACTTCTGAAGGAGGAGGTGGAGAATGAGGGAAGGATTGTCTGACATGCAGCTGGAAAAGTCCACCCATCCAGAGCTTTGTGTGTCTGATTTATGTTTTGCTAACACACTGGGAAAATTCTATAGCACCTGCCAGTAACACCTTTGTGTCTGGAAAGCCTGGTAATCAGTGTGTTCTGGTACACTTTTGAAGGGCTAAAATACAGAGCTTTCTGTAGTGAATAGTAACTTTGACAACTAGTCAAAGTGAAAAAACTGCTAGTGAAGTAGTTTTTACAAGCTGTTAGGTTTATAGCTTGCTCAGTGAGTTTCTGCATTTATTGGAAGCACAGAGCTTGCCCCAGGCATTTTACAACAGGACGACACTGTCCTGTTTCCTAGTTCTTGCTCTTCATAGAAGGAACCAAACAATACATGTTTCTGGGGAAATGATCTTTACATTCCTTCCTTGAATACAGTTTTTTTAGAAAGGAAGTTTAATGTATTAAATAGAGAAAGCTTGATTATTTCAATGAGACATTATGAAAAATTATGTTAAACTGTTGGTGAGGAAATTACTTTCCTCAGCTGTTCCATTCTGCCAGGTTCATTCAGGCACTGAATTATGAAATGTGGTGATGTAGTTCTCAATATGTTCTCATTAAGGCCTCTAATCTGGATACTTTGGTGTCAGTGGTTGCTTTTTTTCATGAAGATTTTGTAGATAGGGTCTGAAAGTTGTTCAAAGTCTACCTAGAAAGTACAAATCACAAGATTACATGCCACCTGCACTATGCACATACACTGCACATGTTAGCATACATGTATAATTGGTTGGTGGTGCAAAAACTTCAGTAGGAAAAGATGCCTTATTGTAAGGAGTATGTGTAGATTTGCAGACATTTTTACATCTTCACAGGCTTTTTGAGTGTGTTACTTGAATTCTCACATGAAGCAAAGTTACTGTTACCTTCATTTTTGCAGATGGAGAAAAATGCTAAGGGGTTCCAATGCCTGCAGGTACACAGAAAGCCAGCGGAATTTTTAGGATTACCTCCTGGTTAGTCAGCTAGTGTGAAGCATCATCTGGAGACTATTGCTCTGCATCCCACACCAGCAGCCAGCTCTTCACCCCTTACTAGAAGGTGCAGAGCTCTTTAGTTTCTGGTTTGTCTTTGCTTTCATAAATAGCTAGTGCTTCAGCTTTGGTTTGGTTTTCTTTTTCAGATGGTGAAGACAACAAAGTCAGAGTTTGGGCCTTTTATGTTTAAAATTTTGAGCAGGAGAGATGGAAACCGAAAGAGAGAAATGTTATACTCCATGTTTGGAAAGAGCTTGCTTTCTTGTTCTTTGCAACAGTGACTAGATAAAGTTGCCCATTATGGTGGGGTTTAGCCGTCACTGCGTGGCCTAAGTAAAAGTATGTTAGAACATCTGTCTGCCTGGATTAACTGGATAAACAGTAAGGTTTATGTTCCATCCAAATGAAGCATTGGTTTGAAGCATAGCCTGCTTCCCTGGACTTTGAGGTTTGCAAAGGCTGACTTTTCTCTCTGAGCTGAGCCTGTGCATATGTCCCAGTCTCCCACTCATACAGATTGGTTTTGTCAGATTCAGGCCTAATCACTTTCAGTTTAATACCTGGAACTGGTCAGTTTGCTCTGTCAGCAAACAAGCCTGCTTAACCAGTCTGTTTGGAGAGACCATCTTTTTTTGATGGGTTTGCTCATCACCTGACACAGCAGTGTCCTGACATAAGACAGGTTCTTAAGCGCAGAAAGTCATTAATAGGCACAAATAACTGCTGCTTCAGCCTTTGGTACTGATCTTCCTTTCAGCTAAGCATTGCCAGAGCAATCACACACACAAAAAATTCCATTTATAGCAAGATCCCCTGTGCTTCTTTGTACCTTATTCCAGTGATAAACTCAGAGGCACTGTTTCAGAGATGTTAGTAAGATGTCCTGATCCCTGCAGTGCATGAGAAAAAAGTGAGTTCAGCAGCACTCATCATGGCTTTCTGGTAATGCAGAAGTATGTTAAGGATGGCTGGTGATTTCAACCAAGAGTGGAAAGTCTAAAACTTAATAAAATATTACTTATCCAAAACCCCACCTCAGTGATATCCTCCATGTCTGAAGTCAGCAAATTGCTTCCCTCAGCACAGCTGAAGACAACTCAGTACAGCAGCAGAGCTCTAAAGCAGAGAGAAAACATCATGATTCTTGTTTCTGTGATTATTACTTTTTAGCCTTTCCACACCACTGTGGTCTATGATTCTAGCTGGCCTGTTTATTATACCCTTTTGATCCTTTGTAAGTCTTTCCATCATTTTCTTAGGACTTTCTGGGGTTACCTCTGTCACCATTTTTTCCTCTGCTAGACACATTCGTCTCTCTCAGTTACACTGTGTTGCTCCTCCAGCTCGACTTCTTTCTTCCCTCCCATAAGTGTTCCTTCCTTGCAATATCCCTTACCTGAGCTACTTGGTTGTGCCACAGCAAGTGTGCTTTAATGAACTTCTATTTCAGTACTAAACAAGATATATTTGCATTTTTTGACAGATGCAAGCAAGACTAGGATCAGAAAGTTACTTTTGGGAGCCCTCAGAATATGTTCAGCTGAGAAAGGTCATGACTCTACTGGATAGCAAAGCATCACCCTAAAGTACTGAGATTCATTGATGAGGAAGTCGGGGATTTTTTGTAGCACTTAAACAGTTCTATTATTATTGGAGAGTGACGTAGATTGTGAAGAGTTTAGCAAGCTGAGTCAAACAAAACGCTGGCTGATTCCAGCCTGAGCAGAAGCCTGATAACATTAGTGAGGGATGCTACCTGATTTTGGTGAAGACTAGATAAGCAACAACAGTACCTGATAAAGCACACATTGAGCCGTCTCAGTCCAGAGCTCTCTAAGGGGACAGGTTAAAGCAAGGGGATGTAAGGCTCCCCTGCTCTAACCCACAGAGACCACCTGCATCCCACATGTGGTCAGTTTGCCACATCCTCCTGCTCTGACCCAGTGGAAGGCAGTTAATTGGCACAATCCTCCCAGAAACTTATTTTTGCCACTGGACTGTGGTGGCAAAGGGTCAGAAAGAGAGGGTAAAGCAGATGAGTGGTGACTGGAAAAAGGTTTCTTTTGTGGGCCATGGGGCTGCAAGATGAGATGCCAGTGTTGTCTTGGAACATGAGTTTGCACTGTGCAGGTGGGAGATCCTCAATCGTTTTAGCTCTGGAGAGTTAGTCTCTGCTCCTCTGAGTCAGCCTCACACTCCAGCTCTATGCTGGGAAGTGCAAATGGCACCTTAAATACAAGATGATAATTAGAGCCGAGTGAGGTTCTAGTTCTCACTTTCCAAGGGAGGCCTTATGTTAGTAAGGAGACTTCACATTAGTCTTACTCAGTGCTGATGCTTCTGAGGCCATCTGAGAATGCAAACAGAAGCCCCAGAGGTGAGAGTTTACCACACAGGAGCAATGTGTTTTGCTCTGTCCAGGCCTGGAATGTGAACCTGACCTCCACAGTACTGGAAAGTGACTGGATTCATGCTTGCAAAGGCAGTGCTCTTGGTCTGACGGCAGCTCCGTGCCTTGGGATAAATGGTGAAACAATAATTGGAAACCAAGCTGACCCACAGTTGCACACAGACCAGATGAGAGCTTGACCCTCAAAGTAATAAGGCTGGTTTTGTCCAAACCAGTGAATTCAGTGTCTGTCTGAAGAGGATCAGTTCCAAATCGCCTGAGAAAGATGTGTCAGGAAAATGCCTATTCCATGCTAGTGAATATTTTTATGCATGATCAGGACAAACAAAATACCAAACTGGAGGAGGCTTCATCTCCTCTCAGTAGTTCACACCCAAACAGAAGTTATACACGACTTTTCCCTCCCTCAGAGGACATAAATCTCCATTAGACAGTAATTCATTGCCTCCCAGTTCTGCAATGTGTGTTCAGTATGCATTGTGCATTCCACATAAATATGCCAGTATAGATTCATGTAGATCTGTCACTGTAGATTTCTTGCTTGCTTTTGATACAGCAATGAAAGCCAATGCTGGGTCTCCTTCCCCCTCTCTGACTCTTATCTATGTTTTTCTTTTCTGTCAGCTATTTCCTACAATATTGGTTTCAAGTGGCAGGAGATCTACCTATGGGATTTCCTAATGCATACAGTATAGTGAAAATTACAGGCTTCTCTTTGACAATCAGACTGATTTCAGAAATATCCCCATAAGTAAGATTTACAGGAAGTAACAAAATACAACTTGCAGATCCCTATAAATATGACAGCTTTTCAAAACCAAGACCATTTTCATGAAGAACAAAGCAAAACACCGAACCACAGCAAGGGTTCTTACTGGTCTGACATGTGATGCATTATTTACCAGCAAGTGTTGGCTTTCCTTCATCTCATAATATTGATAATTCACATAATGGGTGGGCATTGTGTCTTTAATTCTTTTGCACTGGATTTGGAATTGAAAAATCTTCAAAACTCAGATGAAAGAGTAATGATCTTAATGATTCCAGTTGACTTATGGATTGCAGTTGCAAGTATATCTGTTGAAATATTTTCATCTCATTAGTAGTCTGATGATGATCAAAAATTATGCCATTGTGTTCTGCTTTATCCGACATGGCAGGGGAGGGATGTTACACAGAACTAGAGCAATCAATGTCTCTATAGTGGGCATGGGAAACATCATCAATCCTCTCATAGTGCTGCAATACAGTAGATAAAAACCCAGCCATACCTTTCCATTAGAACAGAAGCTGATTGCACATCATCAAATATTGCTCCCCAGCTCTGTGCTAAGTCTTCCAGGTCATCACAGCTCCAGCTGAAATGAAGTTTTTCTCTCAAGAGAAAGTGGACCAAGCCATAGCTGTGGAAGTTCAGGGCAATTATTTTTATACCTGATCACCTGTTTTTGAAAATTATGTAATTTGGATGTCAGACCAAGCATTTTACTTCTGATATAAGCCCCTTTTAAAATGTCTCAAAACCTCATCAGCCCCAAGTTGCTGGCTTTTGATTTAAATGCTTACCATTTGTACATGACTGACTGAAAATGCTGTCCTTTGGGGATGCTATTTTTTGTCTATTAATTTGTTAATTAACTTCATCTGTTTGTTTATTAATTGGTAAACCAGTAGTAGTTTACAGTAGTGCCTACAGATATAGTGTAAATGATCAGTTAGTGAAAAAATCTGTATTTACAACACCGAACAAGCATACAAAGATGTGAACCATTAAAAAATATGATTGACAAGAAAGTAATTTTTGTACAGCGGCTCTGAAAGCATAGACACTTAAGCTTCAGGGTTCTTGGTCCCCAGAACTTCTTTCTCTAGAAAGGTCTTAGGCCTCCTTTCTCCTCTATATGCTTGCTAGGAAGGAAAATCCATCATGTGTGTTACTGCCTCCAATGAGGAAAAAGCTCTCCAGCAGCTCTTTCCTTGAAAGACCTGGTAGTGATGAAAGTGACCACTGCTCCCCGGCTCTTCAGAAGAAGGGGGACCACAGCATGTTCTGCCTTCCTCTGTCCTGTCCTGTCTTTCCACTGTTTTCTCTTGTTTGAAAGCAGCTTGACTTGTTCACATCATCACAGAGACTTCTTGGGATGCTGAATGCTGAGAGCAGACAGAGGGCAGAGTTGCTCTGTCTTAGATGCTAAGATGGAAAAACTTCCAGGAAGCTTTTAGTGAAGGAGACAGAAGTAAAATTTTCACAGTGCTCCAGGTTTCTTCACCCAGCTTGGGGATGATAGCTCTGAGGGAGCAAATCCCCACCCTTGGCTCCTTGTACCAGACATTCCTCATGCCTCTGACCTGCTGCCAAACCACCAGGCACTGGGGTGACTTGGCTTCCCTTTGTGTCAGGGCCCTTTTATGCACATGTGCTTGTTGAGAAGGCACTATGGGCAGAGCTTGTCCTCAGGGGAGATCTGGCCATACCAGTCAGTGTTCTGCCTGTTTTCTTGCTCCCTGCTACTATTCTGGCAAAAAATGACCTGTTCTCTGAGCAACTCAATGTCATCAAACTCTATGCCTGCCTGCTCCTGCAAGGTTTGCATGTTCAGGTACTGGCTGCAGTATTTCCCCCTGTGGAGAGCAGGGCTGTGGGGCTGTCACCTCCCAGGCATCCTGTCCTCCATGCCTCTTCCTCATCAACAAGGAAGGAGTAGACATTGTGAGAGCAGTCACCAGATACACCAGCCTTGCTCAAGACCGTCGGTTTATGCTTCAGCGTTCTTGTGGAAGAGCTGAAGGTGTTGCTGGTGGTGGAGAAAGCAGGCACCGGCATTCTTGAGGATCTGGTCCAAGCCTTGTTGGATAGCGCAGAATGATGTGGCTACAAAGTCAGACCCATCTTTTCTTCATGGTGATGTAGAAATCCTCCAGGGGTTCACTCACCTTCACTGCTGGGATCTGAAGTGAGAGGAAGGGGAAATATATGTCAAGCTATTTTCAGAAAGGAAATGCATCACAGGTGGGGAAAACACATTTTTAGGGCTTTTCTGTGCTCTCTCTGAAGAACCCTGCAACAGCTTCCATGCTTCCGCAGAAATTTGTTTCTTGGCAGCCTTAGAGTTTTGGGAAGAGGCTACAGTGACATGCTGTGGTGTAAGGGGTGTTCAGACAAATCAAATGCATTTTGTTTGCTGGTGCCACTTTTGCACCAGCTGTAGAAATCCAGATGCAGAAGAAAGGAGCCAAATTCCTGGCTTTTATGAAGTGAATGAAGGTTCCAGTTGCACTGAAGTGTGACTGTGGGCAAATGCGTGTGACCTACCACTTGGATGTAATTTGCTGTACTTTCACAGCAATGTAGTACTTATGGAAATGGATACTTTTCAGGTGAAGAAGTAGGTGAAGGAGAAGGAAGAGGAGAAAAAGGAGAAGCAATAGCAACTTCTTCTTTTAGCCATGAGATGTCAGTATTGCAAGCAGACTGCCAGTCTTGCTGCTTTTGCCTGCCAGGCTCTTAGATAAACCTAACAGAGAAATTTAGTTATAAAGATGTGAGCAGGATTTTTACACTTTGGATCCTAGCCAAAGTCCTTGTATTTGGGGTGATGTTTTTGATGTTTCTGGGAGTTCATTTTTGGAGAAAAGTTCTCAAGTGCTCAAGATTACATTTGCTAGCTCTAGAAGCAGAAACCATACCTTAGGGTAACAGCAGGAAATTTTGTCACATAGAGCATGAGACTAAGGTTGTGAACAAGCATTATCTACAAGGGAACCTTTAGCATCACCCTGGGTTTCAAAGCTACTGGCTCAACCATGAAGGAAACAGGGTATAAATTAGAAAAGTTAGTCTTATTAAGAGAAACTTGGAAAATCCCTGACACCACAAGGACATAAAGTAGGCTGAAAATCCTTCTCTTTTAAATTTTATGATAATTTCATTTCACCAGAAGGGCTGGCTCCCAGAACTGAAAAAAACCCCAGTGTTCTGCTAAGTTTTCTTCTCTGAGTCCTTTGGTCATGCCCCAGTATCTCCACACACTGAGAGCACAGGGATAGCCTTGGTCGTTGTGGGGCTCACAGCACTGATACACAAGTACTTGAAGTTATCATCAGAATTAAATTGTTGAGTTTAGTTAAAAATGCTAGAAAACAAATAAAGAAAGCAGATAAAAATAGCTTGTCCTAGTGACACACTGCCACCATTGCTGAGTAGTAGGAACTTATGTGTTTTTCACAAAATATGAAGAATTTAAGGAAGATTATTTTCCCTGATGATTTCTTATGACTTTATGTGCTGAAAACTCAGAGGCACCAACATGAAGTTACTCTAGTGCTGCTGAAAAGCTAAAAATGTATTGCCACACAGAGCCAGTAATAAAGAGGGAGTAATACAGCATCTTTTGCCTTGGTAGAAACCGTGGGAGGATGGCAAAGGCAAAGGTTTCTCCTTTTTTATTAACCTTGGCACCAGGGAAAAACTCTCTCTATTCCTCTACTGGCTGACACTGTGCTGCCAGTGCATCTCTCCACCACAGGTGTCTGTGCAAGCCAGACAGACAATGCTAGTCAAGTAGCATTTTCCACCCATACACACTTCCTTCTCACTATTAGGCACAACAAAACAAGACCCTGTTGCTTTAGTGGAAGAAATGCAGGTGCATCATGATGAATACGATGAGTTAAATTAAGACAGGCAGTGTGTATTTCATAAATGGAGAGTTTCAGCCCTATAGGCAGGAACTAAAAGCAGAGGATTGATGGAGAATTTTTTTAGAGATGTTCAGACATTTAATATCCTTTTTGAAAGAGTAATGCATTTTTATGATACCACTATAATTTTATTATATATACTGTACTTTAAAGGCTACTTTTTATAGGGCTGAAACTAATGGGATTTTGCAGCCCAAAGAATTTAGTAGTGAGAGGTTGCTCTGAACATCCATGCACTGTGATCCCCACAGTGACTATCTCAGTGTGGCAGGAAAAGGGTAAAGGTGGTACATTCAAGGTCAACAGGAGGGAGATGCTGGGTTTCTCCTAACCTTTGATTTTTTGGCCACTGCTGACTGTTACTCCAACCCCAGAGGTATAATGCTGCACACTGGAAAGATGTGATTTTAAAAAGAAGTTATATTGTTGCAGGTTTTGCTGTTAATATAGTACATAAAAGGTAAAGGAACTGCATAAACCCAGCTGAAGGACCCACTGCAAGAAAATCAAACTGGAAAGTGGAACACATGAGCCCTACATAGGCTAACAATGCAAGCATGTTGTCTAATCCTCTGAGCTCTGGATTCTTCTGTAACAGGAGTCCTGAGTCTGTGGTGTGCACATCCCTGAGAGCTCATGGTCTTCTCCTGGAGACTCCAAGAAAGATTGCTGGAAAAAAAAACTACACAGAGGGTACATGTGATAAATGCACAATCAAGTCTGTCAAGGGACAGAAGTTGCATGAACTGAAGGGACCCACCTCTTCTCTGCACAGTGCAACAAGTCAGGGGACAAAACCAGGACTTACTTCCATCTGAAAGGTAGGCTGCAAGCATTTTTTCTAAACTAAGCTGTGTTTAAAACTTTGGGTCATGGCAAATACTCCTCCTCTGTCTGTGTGCAGCCTGGCAGCCACTTGATGAGCTAAACCTGGTGAGTTATTAGGTGGACAGCTCTGCTAAGAGAGGCCAGAATGCTCATGGAAATGATGAGCTGCTCTCACCAGCAGTCTCCTTGACAAAGGTTTGCGCTCTTGTGCCCTTGGGTCTTGCTACAACCCTCTTGCAGCAGCTGTTCAGGTACTGCTTGCCCCCTACCCCTCCTCCACAGAGTTTTGTGCCTCCCAGGGAGTTTCTCTGCCCAGTCCATGGATCAGTAACACTCAGCCTCACACTTCCCCACAAACTGCTTGCCATCTCATGAGTTGTGACTGGCTCACAGTAGCATGTCCAAGGACTGCTACTGAGAGCACCCCGAGCATTTTGGGAAACAGCCTGCTAAAATCATAGACCAGTTGTCCTGAAAGATACAACAGCTCCAGCCTCACTGATATTCTCACACTGCAATTAATCCCACTTAATTCACTTCTGACAGGCCTTGGTGCAAAATGACGGTGGTTGTTTCTTGAATCAGAGTATTACTCAGGCAATTTATTTAACTGCAATGGGAGACAGAGACTTAGATTACTTCTGGCTTCTCAAGGCAAGATTTATCATGTGCTAGGAAATTAAGTCCTAGTTCCCACTTTTTCCATATTCCAGATTTTCAAAAGTGGTGTGTCTGGTTTGAGCTGAGTCCTGATGCTTGATAGCCCACAGAGACAGCTTCTTATCAGTGCCATTCAATCCTGAACAGAAACAGAGAACAGGGTACATGGGTGGCCATTCAGGAATGCTTCATAGCAGATGCACAGTCATGAGCATTAAAGTCTGTATCAGTTTTTCCTTTCCTTCCCACTACACACCTTTGTGGCAGAACCTCCCCAACACCTCAGCTGGTGCATGTGGATGAGATAACCCTGACCAGGACAAATGCCCGGCAGGGGGTTATCTCTGGTGCCAAGAGGGCTGAGACCCCCAGCTGAGAATAAACGTCTTGGTCTGGAGAGCAGATGTAGAGGGAGATAAAAATTAAATATCATTGACCGAAAGACACGGCTTTACAATATAAAAGGTACAGCAGCCTCCTACACACTCCCTGGAAATGTGCAGGGAAGTTTGGACTCATCTCCATGGATACTTTTCGAGAAACTGAGAGGAAGGGTCCTATATATGCCCCATTAGAAACTGGATGGCAAGATGCATTGAATCCTAATCTATACTATTTCTTCACTAGCTGTAATACACATGCCTCACTCTTGTGTTGTATTGTTTATCTACCAGTAGTGTTTCTTTGCTTATCGTATGTAGTGAGTCATCTGTTGAAATCTTATGTCTGTTCACTTTGTGTCTTTCAGATAAATAATTCACTTTGTAATAAACCTAATTGACCATTATTAAGAACCTGCAATGACAGTGGGCTTTGGGGTGCTGACCACCTCAGTAAAAGTACTGTGTACTGCCAAAGGCCTGGGCAAAGACAAAAACTTGTTTAAAACTCCCCTCTCCATTCGTAACAACCTTGTCCTCATAAACAACAAAAAATAGCATGAATTGCTTTAGGGCTTGGCTGTGTAGTGAGATCAGAAAGCAATGGCTGCTGCAAGCAGTATGCAGCTGTAATGCTTGCAGAAAAAGAGTCCTAGCCTAACAAAATAAAACTGAAATAAAATTAAGGTTTTGTGATGGCAAGCATGTATCAGCTACCATCTGTAAGGGTGTTCTATCACCAGAAGGCTGGAATAAGACTTATCCTGCTTTCAACTCCTCCCGGAAATACAGCATCCTTGCTTCTGGGGTTTTGGGGGCTTTTTGATTGTTGTTGTTGGGCGTTTTATTTGGGTTTTGTTTTTTGGTTTGGTTTTTTTTTTTTTATTGGCATAAATTGCTTTTTTCTGGTCCTGAAGAAAACAGTTTAACCGTTTCATTCCTGGACAGTGTGGAAGAGTCCTGGAAAGACTGGGATCTTGGTTTGATGCCACACCAGCCCATGGGCTCAGTTTGAAGATAGGGGTATTCCCATCCTGCCTTCATCACTGACTCCAGTGGCTGCGTACCAAACCACAAAGCTCTTTGCCCAGCATTGCCTGTCAGGAGCCAAATGATGCTCCAAGAGTTTGAAATTATGTCTGAACACCTCATGGAGTACTTGGAGTACTGTTGGGGCATCACCAGGACACACTAACAAAACTACACCCCTACTGAGTGGACACAGGAGTTCTTACTGGGACCTGTCAGACAGAATTGGAAAAGCATTAAGCAGCCAGGAACGTGTCCTATAGCCAGAAGAGCCATGCAATCACTGGCTCTCTTGTTATAATCACATCAGCATTAGGTGGTTCCCACAAGTCCTACAAGATGGAATTTTTATGTGTGTAACTGACATGCTGGCTGTGCAAACTCAGTGCCACTGTAGGTACATGAGTAACTGATAAAGGAGGAGATCTTGCACCTAAGTCTGAGTCCTGCTCCCTTACCCCTAAAATGCCTTTTGCCTCCCCCTTCCTGGATCTTCCTGGAGGGTTTATTTTAACCACACGTCAGGGGATGCAGGCTAGCCATGTGAACACACAGCACCTGAGCTTCATTACCTTCAGTAAGGCAGGTTCCTTTGGAAAAGTTGTCTCTTTTTTTGGTTCACCTGATGCCATACTCATGGCAAAATCACACAACACTGCCGTCTGTGCAGGCACAAGCCTTCTTGCCAAACTTCTGTCACTGAGATGGTACAGGAAGAAAACAGTTATATTTTCTTGCCAAAACACACACCCCCCCTACATCTATGCAGACAACTGTGCTATTATCTGATGGCTGGTGGGTGCTCCACACAGACCATTTAAGTTGAAATGCACATGGTAAATGCCTGGACACCTAATGCTCTGCTCCATGATGATGCCAGGAGTTGCTCTGTGCATGTGTTACGTGAGGGAAGAGAGGAGTTGCCAGATGAGCTAATAAAGTGCCATCAAAACTGGTTAGATCTCAGCTCTGATGTCTCTTTCCATCTCTGCATACTTCTTCAAGAGCAAAGACAGTTTCTCATGCAGAGCCTGTTGCTGTTCAAAATGCAAATCAGCAGTCACCTTCTCAGTGGCACTACATCAGAAAAACCAAGTCTATATTCATACTCCCTCTGTGGAGGGAAACATACTAATCTCCCCCCACAACTAATGAAAATAAGGAAGATAAAGATATCTGCACTATCTGGAAGTTCCTAAAATCCACAAATTCTGCTCATCTTTAACTGTCTTTTGCTAATTTTTGTGCTAGCACATGCAGCAAAGACACTGACACACACCACTCCTGGCAGATCCCACTGTTATCCAGAAAGAACAAGGATTTTAGATGCTGTTTAGAGGCCACCCAGCTCTCATTGGGTGAGCCAGGACACACTTCCTGCTGGCCTGCAAGCATCAGGGGCCTGATGCAGCACCAATGTGGTCTGACTGAATAATTTCATAACCACTTTTTACAACTGTGTAAACACACCTGTCTCCAGAAGGGGCTCCAGACCCATGAGAGCACAGATGCTCTGGAGAGGTGACCCCCACAGCAGATGGCATTGCAGAGGAGGATACAGCTTAGATCTCTGTTTTTGTAGCATGGACAATGTTTTTCTGCTCAATCATTTCCTCATGCAACCCTTTCCACGTGAGAACTTCTGGCCACCCTGAGCCTTCAGGGACATTTCTGAGTGTCCCTCACCAAGGTCCAGACACAGAGAAATCTCCCTCCAACAGCATCATGGCATGATCTTGTATGACAGAGTTAATGGTTCCATGGCTAGTGGCATCCTGTCTCCTCAGCGCTCAGTGCTTCTGCCTGCCTTTCCCTAGCTACACATTTGAAGCATGTATTTCCTCCAGTCCTGTTTCATTTACTATTTTGTATGGTGTGGTGGTTTAAAAATAGCTGGGAACTAAATTCTAAGTAAGCTGTTCCTGTTCCCCCCACTCCTATTCCAGTGAGAAAGGGACAAAGGCAGATATGGGTTGAGATAACAATTTACTGAAAACAAACATCAACGAAATAAGAAACAAAGAAATCCAGCTCAATACTAATAAGAAAAGTATGCCAGAGAAGGTGCTTTACACACAAAAGGTGTTCGCAACCTCAAGTCAGTATGCTTGGCTGCTGAGACAAAGACAAGATGGCAGATGCTCTCCCCAGACATTCTTGGTTCCCAAGCAAGAGAAAAAAAATGATGGACAAACCTCCCAAAAGCTGGAATAGTCTCTGTTGTGTCGCCTGATTTCAACTGCTGGGCCAGGCTCACTCAGCTGTGCTTAAGCAGCACCAGCTTGGCTTGGGTCTTTTCCACTGGGCTTGGCTTGGCTGGGCTCAGGCTCCAGCTTGGCTCCATTCCCCATGGAATTCCCCATGGCTCCTCCTGCACTGTCACCGCGGTGCTCCGCTGGGCTCAACTGTGCTTCCGCTTGCGGTTGCATTCTTCCTGAGGGACAGGAGGGGACAGGCAGTGGCAGAAGAGGGACAAAGTCTGCAGCACTGGTCCCAGAAACTTTCCTGAGGAAGAAACAGATCAAAACAGTGCTACTTCTGTGGTGTGTTCACTTTTTCTCCCACCAAAGCCACAGCCCAGTGATGATGGCGATGGTATAGAACAGCAGTCCAGCCATATCCACGTGGCCACAGGCTCCACCCCTTCTCAGCCCCCACAAGCAAGACCAGGAGACATGGCGACAAGTGTAACTATAAGTTATTGCTAGTACATTACAAGATTTTAGGTGAATAATCACAGTCATAGAAATGTTTGGGCTGGAAGGAACCTTAGAGATCATCTAGTTCCAGCATGAACAGAGGCACCTTCCACTGGACCAGACTGCTCAAAGCCCCATCCAACCTGGCCTTGGACACTTCCAAAGATGGGGTATCCACAGCAACCTGTGCCAGTGTCTCACCACCTTCACAGGAAAGGATTTCTTCCTAATATCTAAACTAAACCCACCCTGTTTTGGTTTAAAGGCATTCTCCCTTATCCTGTCACCCCATGCCCTTGTAAAAAGTTCCTTTCCAGCTCTCTATGAGAACCCCTTTAGGTACTGGAAGATACCTATAAAATACCAGAGCCTTCCCCTCTCCAGACTGAGCAGCCCTAACCATTTCAGCCTGTCCTTTTAGTAAAGTGCTCCAGCTCTCTGATCATTGTCATGGCTGTTCTCTGGACTAGCTCCATCAGGTCCACATCTTTCTTATGTTGGGGACCCCAGAGCTGGCTGTAGTGTTCCAGGTGGAGTTTCACCAGAGCACGGTAGAGCAGAGCAGAGGGGCAGAATCCCCTCCCTCCCCTGCTGCTCACACTGCTTTGGATGCAGCTCAGGACACGTCTGGCTCTCTGGGCTGTGAGTGCTCATGGCTGGGTCATGTCCAGCCTCTCTTCCCCCAGCACCCCCAGCTCCTTCCCACAGGGCTGCTCTCAATCCATTCTCTGCCCAGCCTGTGTTTGTCCTTGGGATTGCCCCAGCCCAGATGCAGCATCTTGCACTCGGCCTTGTTTAACTTCATGCCTCAGCCCACATCTCAGGTATCCCTTCCCGCCCTAGTGTCAACTGCACCACACAGCTCAATGTTGTCAGCAAACTTGCTGAGGGCTCTCGCAATCCCACTCTCCACATCACTGACAAAAACGTTATACTGCATCGGTTGAAATACCTGTCCCTGAGGAATTCCACTTGCATCAAGCTACATGCAGGATTTTGTCTTAAAGCTCCTCCAGGTGTCATTTCCTTATAGTTTTTTAGGGAAGTAGCAGTAAGCATCTCATGTGTTGCCAGTCTTGCGTGCGCATTCTCTCCCGGTAGGAATTTGGACCTTGGAACAAAGTGCCCACACACAAATAGCCATATTTTCTTATACACAGCCATCTTACTTAGCCATATTTTTATTGTTTATTTCTAATTAGTCTTGAAAGATACCAGCAGTGGTTGTAACACAGTAAGCCACCAGGTTACAACACAAAGAAATGTTGTGAATCCTTTGAGGAATAGCTGCCTTTTTCCATTTCTCTTTGGTGCATACTGCAAAGCAAGCTACCAGCAAATTACAGAGCCCACTTTGCCACCTTCAAAGTTTATCTGAAGAGGCAACATGCCCTAGTGTCCCTCAGCAACTTCTGCATCAATTGCAGTCATGATACCCTTCAGCAATATCATGAATACAACGTTCAGATGTATTTAGCCACAACTGAGCTCTGAAGATTCCATCACTTTTGTGAGACCATCCTGGGGAAGCACTCCAGACTGCCTGAACCAAATTCCTCAGTGCTGCTTCCCCTGCTACACCAAAGGCCTGCATAGTGCAAGACTGCACCCAGCATGTGCACACTGCTGCTGGTTATCCAGCCATTCCACTGCCTGTGCAGGCATGGCAGTTCTTAAAGTGGCAATCTAAGTTCATCAGTGTACAAAGGGAAAAGTGAAAGCAGCTGAGTTACCAGAATTTTGCCAATTTGCTTCCCTGAATCTGCATTAAACACCTTAACCATTAACCACCCACTGCATACTTGCTTTTAGACCAACAGAAGCTCATTAACTTGAACCTCTGTGAAGACAGTTAAATCCAAGCAATAAAGTTTAATCCAACAGGTTTACTGTGCATGTGTAATGGACAGTGAAAGCACCTGGTAGCCCCTGCCCAACACCTGTCCATACCTCACTTCTCTGTGAAGGCCTTAATCCAAAGGTCTTCCTTTCTTCCTTCCACTTGTCACTGGGACAACAGCAGGATCTTTGACAGGATACTTTTTACATGTTTCTGTGCTGAGCACAGTCCAGCTGCTAGCACCAAGCATCAGGAAGGGATTTTTTTTAGTGGAATATGCCAGGTGATGGAAATGCATTCCCAGAATACATGAAAACATGTACCTCTATACCTCGCCCATGGTGTCACTTATCTCTCACTATCCTGCACTATCTTGCACTGACGTCCTAAAAACAACACACATTGCAGTTCCCTAGATGCCACTTTTCAGGGAGATGTGGCTTTTTCCTCTTTCTCATGTTCCTTTGGCAGAAGTCAAGATACTCTGAGCTTCTCTCCCCACTTTCATAATATAGGGGCTTTATTAGCTTTAGTTTTCTGGTCCTTTCTCTTTAAAATCTCTTGAACAGAAAAACTTCCTATCTGACAAGCCTGTCTTAAAAGATGCATTTTCTTGGATTCATACTTTATTCTAGATGAACTTTAAATGAAAACAATGTGGAGAGCAGACCTTACTGTTGAAATTCTGCATGCAAAATAAATAATTTCAGGCCAAATTGTGCCATGGAATTGAGGTTCAGGAAAATGACTTCCAAAATGGCTCTAAGAATGTAAGCTTTCAGTCCTACTATATTGAGATTAAATGAGCACATGGTTCAAGTCACACTTGCTTTTAAATACGTTCCTGAATAGGGAAGGCCTTACTTAAGCAATTGCTTAAATGTTTTCCTGAAACATAACTCCAGAAGTTAGGAGAGTATGACAGCAGTTATTTCTTGGTCAGCCAATCTGCTAATCAGAATGCAGCACAGGTGCACGAGAACTCCTCAGCTATGCAGATACTCATACTTGAAAAACGTGAGACACAGCTTGTGCTTTTTTTATACAACATGGAGTGAAATGCCACATAAATTGTTTTCACTTGATTAAAGAAAAGAGTCAACTTTGCAGAAAACAATTTATTAAATACATGAAACTTGGTTGCTACACCTAATTACAGACAAAATACTGTGAATAAAGCATGCTCTTATCACAGACATCAATGACTATTTTGACTTATTTTAAATGCTCTTTATTTCTGTAAGTTAAGGCTGTACCAATACAAATTTTAAAAATCAAAAATACAAAGTCACACTACAATAGTAGCAAACATTGTACAGACACTGAAACCAATCTCTAATGCAGCAGAACCAGACTTCTTAAAGATTACCATAAGAGATTAAAAATGGAGGTGAAGTGCAATAAAGATCAGAATATCTCTGGAATTTACAGACCAGTAACAGTGAATGTCATTGTCCAATTAGCACAAATTGAATCAATTCTTTTCAAAAGCCTAATTATCTGACAACTAAGCAAGAGAGAAAACTCATAATGCCATAAAAAAAAAAACCCTCTTGGTCTCTTTACTTTCTTCTTATTGAGGGCACTTTTGTACTCAAATACTCAAAAAACATTTTTCAAGAAGACATTGTAGCAGACAATGGTACAACACATATTTGTTACTCTATCCCCATTAAAAAATAGTGGAATGTCTTGAAGAAGAAAAATACGTCACAACAAAAAAACCCAGTTCTCAACTGACACAAGTGACAGACAGCCTTGTTGACCATATCAGTCTCCACCAGTGAAGGACTTTACCCTGTATGAAGTTTGCTTCTTAAAAATACGCTGCAGGCATGGCAGTGTGACATTCACATGGGTCAAAACTTATCCAGCTGATGAGTAAAAAAATTACCAGTCCTGGAAACCCCACTAGGGATCTGGGGCTCAAAGTAGGTTATGAAATCCTTCTTCATTTACAGCCACAAAGCCTTTTTGCTTGTTTTTGTCATGTTGCTGTGCAAGTACAGAAATAGGGTAATTTGGGGACAATGGGGTCAAACAGTTAACTAAAAATGGACTAGTTCACAATATAGCTCACATTTTCAGAAAACGATCCAGCAATCTCCCCCATCCCCCCAGATTTCTAGCTTTGCCGAGCTTAATGCATTAAAATGCATCAAAATACTACTTCTTCCTAATAAACTGCTGTTTATATAATCTCCCAAATGCAGGAGCAAGAGATCTCTGTAAGAAGGTGCCCTGTGTACAGGCAACTGCATATGGAGTGGAAGATATGTAGCACTCCTCATGCTAAAATCTCTGCCCTAAATAGCTGAGTACAGCTGGGCCTTGCAAGGGGGGGGAGTCTAAAAAAAGCTAAGTCCCAAATTCCACTGGGGTTTGGATGGGTAATTCTTTCCTGGGTTCTTTCAGCAGCATAGGCTAAGCTACATTTAAAAGGAAAAAGGAAGGCTGGTTCTGCAATATAATGCATATCAGACAAAATGCAATTTCAGGACTAACAATATGTACACTGAAGGAATCACTGTGATTGGAAGGTGGTATCTAAACCAGCATACCATCAAAATAATCTACTTTGCATGTTGAAACTGATGAATTGTGGTGAAAAGCAAAATAATGCAACTAGAGACTGACATGCCACAGGCAGCAGGCTAGATCAGGTCTGCACCTATAGAACTGTCACTGCATTTCCAGTGTGCCAAATGGGAATAAAGGATGTTGATAGCTTTTCTGACTCAAATCTAAGCTGGAGATAATGCAGATATACTTAGGTTCACAATGGAAAAGAAGAAGATGGGGAAAACACAGCTGCTGTGTTGCAGGAATCTGACTTTTTTTTTGGCTAATTAGGCCAACACATAGACAAATTGGTAAGACAATTAGTGCAATGGTGACACCATTGAGACTCTGATCTACCCACAAATAAAATAAATGTAGGATATAAGACCACGCATTGAATACTTAATATTAGAGCCAAATAAGCAGGAGTTCTGTGGAGTGAAAGCTCTTCACTCATACTAGTGAAAGTATATGTTCGTGTGTAAATGGCTACAAGACAACCAAAACAATGGAGAACCACACTGTAACTAGTCCCACACTGGCTCCTTGTCTGGTAAAACAAGTCTGAAGAAGCTTCCAGTTTTTAAAGGACTATTATAGGATGTAACATTTCTGAAAACAGTCCTGTTCGCTCCAACTGACAAAAACTGAGGTGATTCCAAAGACTTCTCAGCATTCTATCACTTGTGGAAGGTTTTAATCTTCAGCTGGGGTCTTTAAATTCATCAGGTTTTGGGGGACCAGCTTGCAACCTACTACACAAGATGATTTTCAGTGTATTCTGTACGCTTCCTTTAATATTGCTTTTTGTAAATTTCCTGGGTATCACTAAAAGGAACAGCTACATTGAAAAAATTGGCATAAACATTATCTTTTGAAAGTATTTTACATCACAAAAGCTGTCAGTTTTCCCTCTTGGAGACAGAGACGACTTCAGACCAAGACTTGTAAGAATGAATTCAATGTACTCTTATTTTCCCCAGTCACGTGGTTTTTCTCATAACTTGTTATTTTGATTTGAAAAGTCTTTTCAAGATGGCTTTCATGTCTCAACAGAGGTGGAAAACTGATGAGTCTCTTCTTTTTTCCATACAAAATACTATTTTAAAGATAGGTACCGTGAACCATGCCTGGTGGCTGGGAAATCCCACCAGAGGTATCTCACATTTCTTTTGCCTGTTCGTTGTATGAGTACAGTATGATAGATACTATTTCAGCCTGTCAAATCTTACAAAGATTCAAACAACTGCATATGCTTGTGTGCATTTGCAGTGCTGCCAGATTTCAGGCAGAGGGTAGAAGAGGAACTGAAAATGCAACGTCAGAATTTTGATAAATAGGGCTTGTCTGCCATGGGATCAGTTGGAAAGAAAGTGACCAAAAATCTTGGGCTTGACTTTCATCCAAGTGTCATTTGGCAGCAATGTGTGGCTTCCACAGAAGCAGAGTGGAGAATGGCATCCACCACTTCACCAAGGTGACACTTGTTTACAAGAGCCAGCTCACAACTGCCCCGAGAGCTAACAGTTTCTTATGGTAATCAGAGGACTGCTTTAATTAAATGGCATTTTAGCATGCTCCAAAATTACTTGAGCAGGCCTTGCTATTCATTAGATCCATTACCAATGGGAACATTTGGGTGCTACACATTCCCTCATACTCCTCACAGTTGGTAGACTGCTGCTGCAGGAAGTGTGGCAGGAGAAGAAGGCTTCTTTTCAGCTCTATTAAAGGTTTTCCAAATTAAAATCAATGAGAAGACACTTTAAAGAAAGATAGAGTTAAATACTATTTTTTTCCTTTTACTTTTTTTTTAAGCTTCAAGCTGGTAAGTGATCATCTGTGCAGACAAGTTATTAGAAATTTGGCAGAACCCATCTACCACAACATATTGATTCCTTCTACAGAAGGCACTGTATACTGGCATAAACCGAGAAATGATCAGCAGAATGCAGTTTTAGCATGACACAGAAAAATCCTGCTAACTGGAACAGTTTCATAGTTCAATTTTCACTTACCTAAAATGGTGGTGATTATAGCAGCAATAGTTAGGATTTTTACAAGTACCACATAAACATACAAATGTCAGAACATCTAGAAAACATGCAAAATTTCAACAGCAACACCACTGAATCACACAATGCATAGAATTATTATTATTATATTAGTATTATGCAAGACAGTGTAATATTTTTAAATTTTTTTTAAAAAAAACCTAATTTTTACAAATTGTTCTTAAAAAAATTGTTAAAGTCAGTGAGTGAGTGTTAGCCTTTTAGAGGTTTAACTCTAAGAATGAATTGGTCACTATGGAGAATTCACAGTTAAGTGGAAATTTAGTTATACTTACACAAAATATGTTTGTCAACTGCTGTTTTGGAAGAAACTGCTGATCTTGTCAATTTAAAAAATGGCAAAAAATGCATTCACATTCAAAGATTAGAGAGATTAAACACTGCATGCAGGGAAAGACAAAATCCTTGTGTTAGCTGTTTCTCCTAGCACTGCTTACCATGAAACCAAGGGTTGTCATAGCAAAAATGCTTTTCAAAGGCAGAGTTAAAGCCTGCAGATAATTAAAATAAATGGAAAATATTTTCTAATTCTGGTGTAAAACAAAGTAGGATATTAAAGGATAAGGATTATGCTTTCCTTCTTTGGAAAGAAGGACAAAAACTTGCATTGTGTTTGCCAGGCTTTTCCACTGCCTTTAGACTTCCTTTCATTGCACTTGGATATTCTGCCACTTTCTTTCAGCATTGAGTAGCTGGTCTGCATGGACAGGTCTCAAGATGAACCCTGAGATGGATGGGCCAAATGGACAAAAACAAGCACTGGCATCTATGGCCAAGTGGTGTCCTCTCCTGCACACCTCAGATGCATTTCCAGTGGGGCTAGTCATGTGCTTGGGGGGGGAAATGCAGGAACAGCTCAAGCTTGAAGGAAGCAGAGGCATGGGCTTGCATTTCTCACAGCACTTTACAGAAGTGGCACCAAATTCTCTCTGGCAGCAGCACCACCCAGCTTGCAGGTACTGCCATAAATAGGTGCAAATCAGGTTTTCACCATTTCCTCCCCTGACAGCTTTCAGATTTCATTCAGACATTTCATTTCACATTTTGTCTGCATGTCTATGAATGCCTTGGATACTTCTGTACTTGCATTTCACATCCATGCACCCAGCCTTGTGCAGTGGAACCCAGACATTCAAGCTGCTCACAGAGAAAGCTCCCGAAGAAGGCAAAGCTTCCAAGACCTGAATCATAAGCACAGGCAGAAAACAAAGGTCTTCACAAAGTGACTGACACTGTAGTCATTGTTCAGTGCACCTTTAGCCTCAGAGACACTAGGATGTTTGTCTCCATACACAAAAGTTATCAAAATCAAGTTGAAGCCATTTAGTATTGATCCTTGCCTTATATATCCACCACTGAAGATACTGAGGCAGTGTGTCCTGCATTGGTTTGTTTTCAGGATGGAAATTTACATATTGTAAGTGAATTAACAGTAGAAGAGAAAGAGGAAATCCAGCAAGACCAATGTGGAGTAGACCATAAAGCTGCCTATGATGTAGGCCTGCTGAAAACATGCTATAATGGTAACAAGGGCAGTCTCAACAAGCAGATCAAATTCTAGGCATGAGGAAGGTCAGAGAGTTTTATTTATTCATTAAAAGAAAAAAACCAGCTGAAGTGGCAAAGATAGTATCTGGTAAATTAATTAAATAATTTTCAGCATTTAGTCTTCTATTTTTTCCTAAACATTTTTGCATTTTCTTGATGTTTTCCCCTTCACTTCACTGTATCAAACAGTAATAACCAAAAAGAAATTACTAATGGATTCTTACAGCTTTGTTTAAAAGAGCTAAGCACCTCTTCTCATTACAACTGAAACTACCCCACTGAATTTCAAAGATAGCACCTACCTTAAATGCTACCAGTACCTTAAATGCTGTGAAAGAAATCTCTTTTAATTACAAAAGATCAGACCGACATCTGAAATGGTACCATTTTTTCAGATAGGGATATATGTTGTCTAATGAATGTTAAGCACAAGAATAAAAGACTAGCCAAAAGCATCCTAATATCTTTGAAAGAGTAAGTTCATTTTTAATTCATTGACAACTCATTTAATGGCATTTGTATAATAAAATAAATGGAATTTTGTATGTATTATCAACTACCATTAACCAACTGAGTGAGAAAATGGAGGAAATAAATTAATTTCTTGAGACAGAGATCCATCAGTTCATGTAACAAGAAACTTTTGTGGCAAACTCTCCTACATCAGATTAGGTCTTAAAGCTTTAGACATCGCCACTGCTTCAAATATGTTCCACTTGAGAGGATAGTGTCAAACTTTTCAACAAGCTCAGAGGTATCTCTGGGCTGTGGGGCTTCACAGCTTTGCAGGATTTTCCCACTGTTTATGCTGCTTCCCAGAAGAGTCAAGGTGCTGCAGAACAATGGCAACAGGGCTTGCAGGGCATCAGCCACCGTGCGGTGGGGAGCAACAGCCTGGACCCTGGTGTGCAGGAGTACAGCTGGAAGCAGTAAAACCATGCAACTCACTGGGGGCTCAGAGAACGCCGACTTGTCCTCAGAAGGGCTACTCCCTCGCCAGCTGTAGTTACATTCCTGTGAGAGCACTGGAGCACTGATGTCCCTGGGGACCCCTAGCTTTCCAAAACCTTTGAAGAGGTCAAGCACAGCCTTATATGCTTTTCATATGCTGTCTTTTGGAAAGTATCATCATGTAGTTGTGCTTAAGGCCTTCTCCCTTCTTGGCTTGAAGATGCACAGCTCATAGAAGTGTCCTTGAAAAGCTGCCCTTGGCCCCTCTGTTTTTGGAGAATCATGCTGCAACCTTCATGCTGGCTCTGCACAGAGCAAACAAGAGAGCTGGGAGACACCAGCTGTTGTGATGTCCCCAGCCACCAAGATATGTCTCAGCACATGGGCACCATCACCAGAAAGTATAGTTCCAAGTTTCTGGCTAGGAATATAGCCATACTTTACGATGGATGGTCTCCTCTCTCCACTGTTCCTCAGCACGGAGTGTGGATTCAGCACACACAGGAAAGCAGAGATATAAGAGAAAATACATCCTTCTCCTTTAGAACAAGGACAGCAAAGAAGCTGTCTCTTCATGGTGACATTTAGCAAAGAACAAACCCTCATTAAGAAGAGCAGACTCATTTCCTGCCATGTTTCATACTGAGAAGTCCTTCTCTACCCTAACCCAGAGGGATGAACTGGCTCATTTCAGGCAAATAAAATGACAATTCTGCACCCTATAAGTTCTCTTTTTTAACACATGTTCATGCTGCCTCTGCAAGTTCGGGGAGCTGGATGGGTCCCAATGCTCTGCTGTCCACACCATGAGATAAACTCCTCTCCACGACAGAAGGAGCCCAAAAGTTGCATTCTGTTGAAGACCAGTCATCTCAGTCCTATCTGTCAGTCCATGATGTCAGTGGAAGGCCACACAGCACACAGATGTGGGCCTGGTCCTCTGCACAGCAGTGAATTTAGTCTCATTTTATGACTTGAAAGCTTCTCACAAAAAAGCAGAAGAGGGAAGGAGAGTGCTTCTAGCATGAGAGATGCAAGCCTTCAGAGTGCTCACACACAACCCCACATATCTCATGCGAGGTGGTATGCCCTGAGCACGTTATCCCCAAAGCACAAGGTCACTTGATGGGCAGGGCTCCCAGCCAAGAGCAGCCCTGCACAAAGCAGTCCTCCTGCCCCACAGTGCAAACACCGGGAAGGAGGAATATTTGAGGATCAGGAATGGTGAGAGGAGTGGAGTTGTTGAGGTTAGGGAAGATCAGTCAATCACAATCATTTGCAGCTAATTGTCAGATGGAATGGTCAGCCCCTGCACCACATGTGCTAGTCAGGTCAGTCAATGCACTATGGGATGTACACAGACATGATGACAAGAAAGGGTAAAATATGAGCTGAACAGGAGGAAACCTAGTGCAACAGGAGTCTCAGTTTCCTTTAAGGCTGTCTCAGTCCTTAGGGCAGCCTGGGCTCTAGACTGACACACCACCTGCTCTTTCTGATCCCCATCTCAACACCCCACATCGCTTGCACAAACAGCAGAACAAGATTCAGTCACGAACATCTAAGACACAATAGTACAACACTGCTTGTGTGTCATTTTCTACACAGCTTTCTAAGAGGGCAACAATGTTGTAGAGACTGAGTATCAGTCCACAGCAGCTTCTAAAAGCAGCTTGAAAGTGTTGATACTCTTCGTGAAGGAGAACATGCTACAGGGACACAGATTCTATTGTTAGATTATCCTCTATGTCGGTAGCCCTGATGCTGCTATCATAAAATTATTGCATTATGCAAGTGAACACGGTATGTGCTGTTATTTTAGATATCCCTTGGAGTTTAGTTTACAGTGTAATTCATGACCGTATTTCATTCTCCTGCACTTAAAAATACATTTTGTTGCATAAGTACATTTTTGAAAATAAAACAGGCAGTTTGCAGGCATCACAGACTTCAGTTCCAGGCATCACCCGGGCATCACAGACTTGAGTTCCAACTAACTGCATGAAGACATTGTGCAAAACCACAATATCATAAATACATGCAGGGATGACTAAAAAAAAACAGAGCTTACACCATCCAAAGTGTCCACAGCTCTGCCCATCTACATGTGCAATCATGTGGACAGATCTAAATGCATGTATTGTGCACAGCTGCATCCAGATCAGTCCAGTGACATCCACATATAATCCCCATGTCTGACTCTTATTGTGGTGTCCTGAGAAGGCCACGTGGGAAAGTCTGCACTAACATTGGTGCAGACCCCTTTGCACTGTTTAGGCCTGTGCTTTGGCACTCAGCCTCTTAGTTCAAGGCTAAATTTTGCTTTTGGTAGCATTGAGCAAATCTTCCAAAAGCCAGTAGATAATTCTGAAGGCATCCAATCCATCTGCAAATGATCCAGAAGGGTCTCAATCTGCATTATCCCTTTGACTGGTTTCTAATGGGATGCTGTAGCTGAGCCAGGCTAATGACTCTGTGATGCTGGTTAACAACACCATCCTCTGTCTCCCCGACTGGGTCTGCTCCCCAGATTTTTAGTAGATTCAGCTCAGTATATTGGCAGAAAATTATCTGACTTCCCTCTTTTTATTTTCTTGCTGTGTTTTTTGCTGAGGAACTGAGTTCAAATCAGTCACTGATGAGGTCTGACATCAAATTGAAAAAAGGTGAGTGGCAGGAAAAAAAGGAAGGAAAAAGCATGGAGAAAAGCAAGCCCCATTTTGGAGCCAGCTATCCCCAGCTTAAGGAAATCACAGCCTCACTAAGCGGCAAAAGCTCAGCTTTTACATTGGATGTAGTCAGGAGTGCAGCTCACTGGAGCCACAGCACCCAATCACCATCGTACAGCTTGTGCCAGACAGGACCAGGACAGTGTTTTGCCAGCTGCCCTTGATTTCATGGTAAGAGGTGCTCAGTAACAAGAGCCAAAGTTGGAGACTGCAGTTCTTCATTGAGGCAGAGGGAAAGGATGGTAAGCCTTGGCAGCACTAGCCCCTGGCCACAGTGCTGTGTCTCAGCACTAGAGAAGCTCCACACCACCGCTGTGAGCTTGCATCTTGCTGCCAAAGCAAGTGTCATACCCCCAATCAAAATTGCAAATAACTGAGTTGTCCTCCCTCACCTAAAATACAGAGATTAGGACATGGACACCTACTCTTCTACCAGTATTAGACAAAATCACGAGAGCAGTTTAAATCCAAAGTCTCCCTCCCAGACAGTTTCACAGCCTTAATACAAATTGTAATTAGATGAACTGTGGTCACTCAATTCCTTTAGCTGTCCACAAATAAAGACTGAAAAATAGGTTGTATTAAATGACCTTCAAAACTAGTATGTTTATTTTTGTACTGTTATTACTTGGGTATCATATTCTGTCCATATGTGTTTAACTTCAACAAGCAGTCTGTGTGAGGCTGCCCCACCAGAACTTACCAGGCAACCTGCATCAGCACTGCCAGAGTTACTACACAGATATCACAAAGCAGAACAAAACTATTCCTATAATCACAGAATCACAAAATCACAGAACCAGAGTATGGATAAGGTTGGAAGGAACCACAGTGTGTCATCTGTTTCAAGCTCCCTGCTCAAGCAGGGTCATCCTAAAGCACACAGCACAGGATCGTGTCCAGATGGTTCTTAAGGATCTCCAGTGAGGGTGAGTCCTCTCTGGGCAATTTGTTCCTGTGTATGGTTAAGGATGCCCCAGTGCCTTAATCATCTTGTGTTGCCCTCCACTGGACCCACTCCAGAGCTCCATGTCTCTCTTGTACTGAGGAGCTCAGAACTGGACACAGCATTCCAGGGGAGGCCTCACCAGGGCTGAGTAGAGGGGCAGGATTACCTCCCTCAACCTGCTGGAAATGCTCTTCCCAATGCAGCCCAGGATGTCACTGGCCTTCTTGGCCACCAGGGCACACTGCTGCTGGCTCACGGACAGCTTGCTGTCCCCCAGGACCCCCAGGTCCATCTGGACAGAGCTGTTTCCCAGCAGGTCACCCCAGCTGTGCTGGTACCTGGGGTTGTTCCTCCCCAGGTGCAGGACCCTGCATTAGCCTTTGCTGAATGTCAGAGGGTTCCTCTCTGCCCATCTCTCCAGCCTGGTGAGGTCCTTCTGAAGGGCTGCACAGCCCTCTGGTGTGTCAGCCCCTCATCCCAGCCTTGTGCTGTCAGTGAAATTGCTGAGGAGGCCTCTGCCCCTTCATCCAAGGCATTGATGGGCAAGTTAAACAAGACTGGACCCACTATGGAACCTTGGGGGACACCACTATGGACAGGCCTCCAACTGTGCCACTGATTATGACTCTGGGATCTGCTGTTCAGTCAGTTCTCAATCCACCTCCCTGTCCACTCATCCAGTCCACTCTTCCCGAGTTTGCCTATGACAGACAATGTCAAAAGCCTCACTGAAATTGAGGCAGACAAGATTGCTGCTCTCCCCTCATCCATCCGCGTAGTTGTTTAATTGTAAAAGGCAAATCAGGTTGGTCAAGCATGATTTACTTTTAGTGAATCCATGCTGACTACTCCTGATCACTTTCTTCTGTGGATAGAGGTGGCCTCCAGAATGAGGCACTTCCTCACCTTTCCAGCAATCGGGGTGTGGCTAACCAGCCAGAAATTTCCTGGGGTCTCTTTCTTTCCTTTTGAGCACTGGGGTGACATTTGCTTTTTTCAATCTGTAGGCACCTCTCCATGACCTTTCAAAGGTGATCATGAGGAGCCTCAGTAACGGTGTCCACCAAGTCTCTTAGCACTTGTGGATGCATCCTGTCAGGGTCCACAGACTTGTAGATGTCTAGGTGTTCTCCAACACCTTTCCATCCTTGACCAAAGGAAACTCTCCCTTCCAACATTCCTTTACCCTGATCTCCTGGATCAGAGATCCCTGAGGGCTGGTCTTGCTAGTGAAGACCAATGCAAATGCAGTGTTCAGTAACTCTGCCTTCTCTACATTCTCTGTTACCAGGGTCCTTCCTTCATTTAGTAATAGGCCCATATTATCCTTCCTTTTTCTTTTGTTATTGATGTATTTGCAGACATCCTTCTTGTTGTCCTTGATGTACTTGGCCAGATTTAATTCCAGTTGGGCCCTGGCCTCCCTCATGATAATACTGAGGCTATCACAATAAGCACACACACTCCACTGCTTATCCCCTAACCAGAGAAGCAAAGGTTGCTCATGTGCCCTGCTAAGTCAAGGGTATCAGAGATGTTGCCTCACTGCTGCTGGAGATCAGCACAAACCATCCTAATACTGGGGCAATCAACAATTTAGGCAGCATGCAAAATCAAGAAGTCATGGGAAATGCTTCTTTTGACCTCTCAGTTCAAAACCCAAGAGTGCCAGTCTTCTTTCTTCTGAGGTTTGTGTTGAGGCTAAATAACAGCACTGATGTGAAGCAATACTTCAAAGAGCTGCCTGCAGCACAGCACATGTACAGCCAGTGACTGGCCTCCTCAGAGAAAAGGGGTGGGCTGGGCAGGAGAAGAGAAGTGGGAAACAGGGATTTGCTGCCCCACAAAGGCCAGCGGATACCCATCCCCTTACTGCAGAACAGGAAAGGAAATGTAGGGAACAAAGTCAAACTGCAATAGCTGGGAAGGGTTCAAATGAGTGCCAGTGCGGGAGAAACAGGAACCAGACTGACCTAGAGGTCAGCTCCATGGCTGAGCTCTCACCTGGCACTTTGAGAAAGGTCCTTGGCATGGAATGCTCACACTCCAGCATATACTAAGCACCGCTGTGCAAGTCCTCAGACAAAACAGTAAAGAAATCCCAGAGCAGCACTGGCCTGCAAAACTATTTTTCACTGTATCACACTAAAAGCACTGCTGTGAAAAAGGCAATGCAGTGCAAACAGTAATCATATGTCTGGCCTCATCTAGAAATTCAGCAGCTGTCTCTCTGGCTTCACCTGAATTCTCTCTGTGCTTCTGTCTCCTTCACCTACAAGTTAGATGTGCCATGGCACTGAAAATCACAGACACAGTGTGCAGTCACTTCAGTAGAGTCATAATTTGGCTTCAAGTCCCAAAGCCAAGTTACAAAAGGAGGGCTCTACAATATGAATAACTGCTTGTGAACACCAATCCACTGCCTACTCTGAGAGATAGATTCTAAATGGAAGACTGTAGAACTGGTGGTTACACTACCATGGTGTGTCAGACACAGAAAGCCCAGACTTTGTACTAGCCTTGCTACATGTGGAAAAAAAAAAAAAAGAGATCACAGCCAGGTCGTGCCACCTAAATAAAGCTTCCTGGAAGGACAGATAGGTATTATAGTGGAAATCTCTGCCCTTAGACTTTTCAGTGGCACATCTGCTATCTATTTCATCCCCAAAACATACCTTCAGTAAGGCTTAAGTGAGGTGCAGACACTCTGCCACCTCCCTCTCACACAGGAACATTTAATGCCAGGAACACAGAAAAAAAGGTTATAGGTGCTAGGTAGCTTACTTCAATTTCTATTTGCTACCTTTCTTTCACCTCTTCTTTGGAATTAGTGATGATTAAAGTCATTGCACAGTTGCAGATCTAAAGAATTTGAAAGATATGTAGGAGTGTGAAGAAATACAGACTAACAAGCATAAAGAAAGACAACAATTAAAAATTGCAAAACAAGAAAGCCTCTCCAAAAGCTGTTTGGTCCAATACCCAGCAGAAGTCAGCCAATGTTGTCACTTTCATGGACTTCAGCAGGCACTCGATTACCCCAGCAGACTTGTCTAAAGCCTCACCACAGCCCTAGAACATCCTTGTGGAACTTAAACTAAGTTTAATTACTGGCAAAGTACTGTTCCTAATTTTAAGTGTCAAGAATTATAATTCTTCACTGAAACAGTGAAATTGTTAGTGTTTTTCCCACACTTGTAGTAGAACAACTACATTACAAAGTAGAATAGCAGAACTTGTTATTTCAAGGCTCTATGGTCCAAATTCTGCCTTCAGATTCACATGCATTATTTTCCATTGTCTGCAATGGAAACAGATGATGTGTAGCTAAGTTAAATTTGTCTTCCAGCACTTAAAACTATCCAGCTTTTTACCTTTCCACGGAAATTCTTTTAAAATTTCTGTAGAAATATCATTACACTCTCTACTGTTTTGTGGATTTCAAATGATGGCTTAAGACATTGTTGATGCCATTTTTCTGTACAGCTGGGATAAGACTGCAGATTTTTCTGCACTGTTGGTTTTGCCAGAATACTGAAAGAGTGCTCTATGTCAATAGATTTTACATTACATAAACACAATGATAAAACACTAACAACCTAAAGAGGTAAAATCACGTGTGACAATGGTTTTGCCATTATACTTTTGCATATTGTTGAGAACAATACTTTTTAGCCTAAACACCAGCAACATTTTGATTCCCAGAAAATCAACACACCCAAAAGTTAAAAACAGCATTTAGCTGACTTCAGGATTTTTGCAGCATAAATGAGCCTCAGGAAACATAATAAAAACAGACAAAAAATGCTGTATATGGTTTTGTGAACTTACATTAATGTATTTCTTATTTCTTGGTCTTACTGATCAAGAATAAGCTAGAAGGTAAGAAGCAGCAGCCAATGTTAAGTTTGTCTCCTCCACTGTGGGAGGTGATGTTAAATACTAAGTTGAAAAAATGCTTTAGAACAGAATTGCTACGTAAGCCTCCCTGGGGATTTACACTCATTAATGTGTGCATGTTAAAAATGGTATTTTCAGTCTATCTTGTGTTGCCTGAGAACCATTTTTATCTTTTAAAATCTGCATTCATATTATAACCCATAAGTACCTTTCATTTTTGCATTAACACTATAAATACTGTTAGTAATACTAAACTATTTTGACTTATTTGTAAAAGAAAAATATATTATATGTTTATATATTCTTATAAAGTGAATTAACACTGGAGAGAGTGCTGCGAGGGGGAATAATGTACAATCACAGCTGATGTGTATTATTGAGCACAAACTGAATGCTTGAAGCAAAAAGGAAAAGAAAAAAGTGTTCAGTGTCCTTTCAAGCTGTGTCAGATGAAGAGTCATAGGATGCTGACACTATGAAGTTGCCAGTATTGGAGTGGCTTGCCATGGACTGGGCAGCCTGCTGGCTCAAGTTATTGCAGATCAGCACCAGCTGGTTGCTCTGAGCTTCTGAGAGAGTGCTGCAGCTCTGGTAGACACTGAAGTTGGTCTTGCGGCCAGGGATGTTGCCTTTCTCACACATCGTCTTCACCATCTTGGCAAGCTTGTTCTTCCCCAGGGCTTGGCAATTGTACCAGTGAAGCGCAGCCAAGTTGACAACGGGTTTGATGGACAGGTAAAAAGGCGCATCCTCGTAGCGCATGGCCGGAGGGCGCCGCTGGGCATACTCCTTGTAGTCCTGTACGGGGCAGGTCTGCGGGGAGTGCTGGGTGGCGTACACCCGGGAGTCCGTCCCGCCTCTCTTGCTCTTGGCACTCACGTCCCCGTTGTCTGGCCCCATCCACTCCAGGTACTCCAACCCAGTCTCTGTCCCCCGCAGCCGGATGTCTCCCCACTTGAGGGTGGACCCATGGAAACCCGTGCAGTGTCCAAATGCCTTAGTGTTGTTCAGCCACACAAGGTTCAGAAGCCCTTCAGGATTGTACCGGCTCAATAAGCCTCTTTTGCGCAGGATAAGCTCATCAGCAAAGGTGAGCTTCATGGATTTGTGTGGCTTGTTCCCTTTGCCTTTACACCTCAGCTCTATCTGCTTTTGCTTTAGAGCCTCCTGGGACCTCTTGAACTCCTTATCCCTTGTAATGCTGTATCCATACCTGTGCTCTTTGAGATACCGCTCCAGTCCACACTGATAGTTGGCCAGACTGTTTGGCTCATATTCAGACCCATCTTTTTGTCTGGCGTCCACAAAGAAGGACGCAAGATAGGCATCAAGCTCTTTGCAGGGGATGACATAGATCTCACGGGTCTCAGAGGGGTACTTGGAAATGAGGAATTCTCGGAAATTACGGAGAGCTGTCTGTGTGCTGCGAATGGTCTTCTCATTCTGCTCCCTGCTGAGCTCGGCTGCTCTCTCATCCTGGTCTAGAAGAGGAAGAATGGAACAGAAAAGAGAAAGCAGAAGCAGTGAATTTATGTGATGTACTTTTTCCTAAAATAGATTTCCTTAAAAAGGCAAGAACTTAAAATCAATTTCACAAACAGCACTGGTAAACATTGCTACACACCTGTCACATGACTGAAAAGCCAACTCCAGTTTAACAAATGACATACTATGTAATCCAAAACTAAGTGAGCTCCTCGTGACACTGGTGCACAATTTGTGCATGGAGATTTGTGAAAAGCACTGAGATAAAGGCAATAGGCTTTTTACAACAAAGGCAAGGTGGAAGGATTTTCTGTGGATCCCAATGTTGTGTGCAAAGCCCAAACTCAGGAATAAGCCCATTCAGAGTTGTTCCATTTGTGAAACCAGAGGTTGTACTGCTTATATTTTTTTCCTACAAAAAGAAGAGCTAAAGCATCATATTTATGACAAACCTAATATTTATCTTTAATCAGACACATTTCTAAAGAGTGAAATAAATATAGTCAGAATGTACAGTACAAAATAAGGCATCACATCCTATGGAAATGACAGGTAAAATTGCTACCAAGCAATGTCCAATTTACAAATGAAGAATAAAGAAAATATAGTTAATATGTTCACATTAGAAAACATGGAAAAAACCCATGATTACACAGCCTCTCTATGTCATCAAACTGTATCTTGACAGTACAAGTATAATTATGACCCTGTCTTTTCATTTTGCAGAAAAATCAAATTCTGGAAACAATTTTGTATTGCTTTAAAAGGCTCTTCTCATAGATCCTTACAGTCAATGACAGTCAATGACATATGCCAAGGACTGTTTTCTTGGCATGTGCAAACTATCTGTTTGAACAAGAATGCAGCTTCAAGCATATAGGTGGAACTGTCATTCTGCATGTGATAAATCTTACTGAGAAAATTAACAGCAAATGCAAAGAAGAAAAAATTCAATTATTTAACTATTTTCTGGAATTGTATGTGGAACACTTTTTGTCTCTCTTCCACTTAACAAGCAGAAGAAGGGAAAAAAACCCCAAGTCATTTTTTATTTGGTCTAATTGCAAAGCCCATACATTCAGGCATCCTTTTAGCAGTGCCACAGCAACCCTCACCAGGTGTTCCCCACTCAAGATACATTCACAAAGTGATACGAGACCAGTTGAAGTTCCCGTTCCCTCTCTGCCATTCAGGTCAAGCTTATGCCAGGCTGTGTAGCATACCCAGGGCTTTGCCCCAGTGTTCAGACACTTGCTCCTCTCTTCCCTGAAAGCCTATTAGCAGGGGAGAAGGTAGCAGGGAAAGGAAGGCAGTCTCTCCTTCCCTACCCCACCTGCGGTGTTCTATGTGGTGCCAAAACACTGGTGCACAGCTGGGCAGCTTCTCCTTCCATCAATCTACAGAGTGCCTCTCAAGAAAGTTCATCCCATCACCTCCATACCACATCTGCAGACAGACGCACAGGGAATGATTTACCCCAGGACTTCCCAGTAGGACAGAAGCAGGACTGAGTTTACAAGTCTCACAACCAGGTACTGTGTCTTCAGAGAGAGGCATCCTGCATCCACAGCACTCACCCATTGAGAGGGTTTCTCAAATCCTCTGCAAAGCACAGAGGTTTGCTTGAACTGTGCCCCAGGGGAAAAAGAAAGGTCACCTGCCCGATACAGAAACTCATTTTAATACTGATGTCAGTATCAAAGAGCTCCTAGCAGCCTGCAGTGAAGCCTCATGCTTTAGGCAATGTACATAATAGATCCTTTTAGTGTGGCTAGATGCAGGCTGGAAACAAAGAGACAGCCCTCTTCAAAGCTCCAAAACAAACATTTACTCTGGTGTTTTGTTCACTGCACCCACCACTACTTATTATAGAACTGTGTAAGTAATCATTGCTTTGACTGACAGCCCACATCCTAAGTTCTATTTCAATATAAACAGCACATATAATGGCTCAGTTTTATAAATGTTATCAATCACTTCTTCTTAGAGGATAGCCTGTCACAACACAGCAGTGACACCCAGTCAGTCATTTATGTTACAGCATCTTTCCTTAATCTGCAAAGGAAATTGCCTTATCTGCAGCTAACAGTTATAAAGCCTATGCTGAATTAAAGATTCTCCCAATTTACATTACCAAAACATAGCACAGAAACACTGCATTCTGCAGGGCTGTGTTCTGTGTTACTTCACAAAGGAGGTGGGAAATGTTAAAAAATAATGGGTCAGGTTTTCTTGCATCCACATCTGGAGAGCTACCTCTACTTTGGCTGTAAACCCAGGCTGAAGTAGTAGTAATGGATTATTCTCTTCCTACGAGACCACTCAAATATTGGTGATGTATCATGCAGCATGGCACAAATACGGGTAGTTTCCCATGTAACAGTTCCCATATGTTTGCTTTGTCTTACTTTGCTGATCTTGCTGAATAGAGACCAAGGCCCTTTTTAATGTTCTATGGAGCTGGTGGGAACCACTGGAAACACTGGTGGGGATCTACATTAATCGTTTTTTGCTTTTGAACCTCCACTACTCAACGCATCAGCTGTTCACTGTGCATGGGTTCCAAAACTGGGTAAAAGCACTGGAAAAAAGTCACCAAGTACTCCTAGAGAACGCCTCTATATCAGAACATTACCAAGCTGCAAATTGATGTGGGGATTGGAGAATGGGGAGGTGTTATATATGCTTTCACCTTTCTTTTAATCTTCTGCATGTCTCTATTGTTAGGCTTGACAAATACTCTCCTATTACAGTCTAATTTCTCTGAGCTAGTTGGTCAGAACCAATCAATTAAAAATTACTGTCATCACTAATCTGTGAAGCCAAGCTATCCTTAGTGTCTTTTCCTCGTCATAATGCAGTCTTTGGAACTAGTAGTGCTGTTACCCATGTTTTACAAACTACAAGCAGAAGTATAAAAAAATGAATTGGAGATGCATTTCCTGAGGTTCTGCCCCCTCAGCTGCATCACTGCACAAAGGACCTGGTTATAGCTCTTGTGTTTCTTATCATATCCCACCTCAGAGTTTCATTTCCAAGAAAACCAGAGTGTGGCAGAAAAAGACAGTAAAACCCACCTTACTGGGGGGTCCAGGGTAAACTCACAACTATGAATTTGAAAAAGTGATGAGTACTTAAGATGTTCTAGTTCAAATGCAGTGAAAGAGATAAAGTTACCAGGCAGAGATTAAACAGACAGCCTAGTGGGAGCGGATGTCCCAGGCTAGCCCATGACCATCAGATGATCTCTCCCACAGAGAAACAGCTGCTTTCTGATCTTTTCATAATCTGATCTTAACACAGCCAAGACTTAATGTTATCAGTAGAGTTATCAAACTCAAGCTTGTTTTAATTTCAGCTCACACACATACACACACTTCGACTCCCTGAAAAGGACGTAACCTCTGTAATTACATATGGCAGGGGGAAAGGCACTTGCTTTCATGACAGACAGATACAGATTGTTAATGTTCAGAGAGCATTTGTGACATCAGTGGGAGTCACAAACCTGAGTTATTATTGAAAACAGTCTTAAACTCTGCATATGGTAAGCAGTGAGATCTCACAGATGTACATTAAAAGTAAGGTGGGTTTTCTCAGGGGTAATCACATCGCCAGCTGAAGACTTCTCTGCCAAATACTTGTCCGACTAGGAAAATGCCTCTGCAGCAGGCCTGCTTCCACTAATATGCTTTTGTTCAAGTGAAAAAGCCTAGTTAACCACACATGAAGCACCACATGCTGGAGCTAAGTGCCCTCTCTGCACTCCCTAGCACCTTGTAGGTTGGCTGTTGGCCCTGTTTTGCAATTACTGAAAAGCAGTGATACCAACCTTTGGGCTGTGGCAATATGCAGCCCATTAAAACTGTTCAAATAAAACACAGCCTGCTCCTACCTTTTTCTCCTGTCCCCTCCTGTTTCAAGAAGGTGTCTATAGGCAAACGACACTCTCAAATGTACAGTCTCAGTGAGCAGAGGCCACGCAGTTTTGCAAGGGAGTGATGGTCAAGTCACAGTGGGCAACAGCTGCATGAACGTGCCCCTGGAAGCCGTGCTATTGCCTCCCTGTCAGCACCAGCTCATATCACTGTCATACCACAGCATCCTGGAATATTAGTACTTGTTCTGCATGCCAAGCGTAGAAAGCTGGCAGCTGGTTTTCACCATGTCACAAGAATAAACCAGTGAAAACAATTCTCATCTCTTGCTGCCAAAAATGAGGCTGAGGATAAGAGCAGAAGGTGTCCACAGCAGAAATGCCTCTAAACATCTGCACAAACATCCTGAGATTAAGTAGAAGAAATTGCTTCTGTATTTTTTCTTGAATTTCTGCCCTGCCCCTCTGATGTTGTTACTAAATTCTGTTTAACAGTTGAAGTTCCCTGTTCCCACTATATTAAATCAAACTCTATTTTAACATTTAAAATGTTAAACTTGAGTTTAACGTTTTCAGAAAAGGCTTTCGCTAGCATGTAAAGTCTGTAGTATTAGAGAATTAATTAATATCCACTTATGAAAGACACTTTTTGGCAAAAAAATTATACTTCTATTCAGTTAACCTCCTCCAGTGAAATTATCTGCAAAATGTCTTATGATTCTAAGATTAAAAAACTTTACATTATATCAAAGGAAAAAGCACATAGGCTGCAAACAAATGAATATTGGAATATTTTTTCATTGGTATCTCCATGAAGTAAAGTCACTAAAATATACTTTAGTCATCTGTACATTTCTTGCAAGGTATAGAATGGCCTGATAATGAATGCTCACTCAGACATTAGAGCTGATTTCCTGTTTGTGTTCTCTTTCACTACTTTCTCACAACAGCTTCAAAAGATTTGGGATGCAGTTTAGCTGCTGGCAAAGCCAACAACAAAATACAGATTGATATCAATGGGACTTCTGCACAATCCTCAGACGTCAGAAAATTTGTAGCTATGACAATGGATTAAGAAGTTACATTCTCCTATGACGGACGATGTCACTGTTTCTTTGCAGTGGATACTAGCAATTGCTAATGAATAGTGCAAAACAGCAGCACCCTGGGAACTCCAATTTTTACAAGGCTGCCTTCTTTCTCCATCTGATGCATGTGACATCTGAGCCATTCTAGCACAAAGGTTCTAAAAATGCATTTTCTAAATAAAAAATGTTCCCATTGGTTCACTTCATCTAGTTGTCTGGTTTTGGTTTCATCCTGGTAGTGAAAAAGAGAAGTGATGCATTCCAGTTTTACCTTGCATTTCCTTCCTCCACTGAACAATTTCAGTTTCCTATCTCCTTTCGAAGCTGTTCTGAGATGCACTGGCATGAACTCCTGCAATGCAAAATGGGATGTATTTCCTCTGTACCCACAGTAGGATATTTACCCAGATTCAATCTCCATTTGACAGGAAGACATTTCTCCATTTGACAATTCCAGCTCTCCCAGGCTTGCCCAACACTGCAACACTGCACAGCAAGATGCTGCAGCTTGGACACAACATGGAGAACAGCAGAAACAGAAAATATTCTGAGAAACCCATATATTTGGTATTTAGGTAATGTGCAGGCAAAATATACTCTGCTAGCAGCTGAAGTGGAATATGCTATTTTATCTGGCCCATTCCATGTCAGTCACCTGGACTGTCACTAACCCTGCACCCATTTTCAGGTCTCCCTGCCATGCCTCATCCCATTCTTATTTCCATAGCTATTATCTTTACAGGTACATAAAAACAAATTATTTGGACCCTTATACAATTGACATTTAGGGACTCAACTCTTCATAGAGGTGGAGGATATAAAAGCCACACTTAGAGTCCTCTATACTACAAACTATTAGAAAACTTTTTAAAAGATGTGAAAGTCCATTCCTTTCAAAATAACTGACTAAACTTCCTTCAACAATGTTGACTTCCAAGATATAACTTCTATTCTTTCAGAGCTCAGGTTAAACAAATCAGGTAGTTTGGTGAAACTGGAGTTGGTAAGTGGGAAAACATTACCTATAATGTGAAGCTAATGTCAGCTGTATGTTGAGCCTGCATCTTTGTATTCAGCCATATAATATTCTATTAATTTCCAAATAGTTACTGGCTAACACCATTACAAAACTCCAGGTATTGGTTTCAGTTTAAAGCTAAAGAAGATACATTTTTTGACAATTATTTTCACTATATTATGTTTTATATATTATATTATGTTATGTTTTGATATTATATGATATATGATATTATATTCAGATTAAATATTTAATTCTGGAAAACAGATTTTTTTTTTTTAAGCCAGGACTTAGCAACACAAAGAAAAGTTGCCCTTTCAAAGTATGTTAGTTAATGTTTTGTGGCAGAAGGAATTAAAGGAATGATGATAATGCTCTACACTACCCTGAGAACAGGAAGTTGGGTGATGCACAGCAGAAGGGATGCACTTGTTTTCAAAGAGGACCTGGCTCAGCACCAGTCTGGAAAATGTTTCATACAAATCTTCAGCAGAGTATCAGTTTTTCTCCCATGTAAGTTTCCAATTCCCCAAAGCATATTTTAAGTGTGTTCTGGATTGGTGTCCCTACAACCAAGTATCTGCTTATGTAGAAATCAAATACTGGTCTAAATCAGTATATGTATAGAAGATGGAACTGAATAATAATTATATGTATAGAAGATGGATCTGAATAATAATTATATGTATACAGCGACTTGATTCAAAAGCTGAAAAGAGGAAAGAAAACAAAAAGAAGAAAAGAACAAAAAAAGAGAGAAAAATTGTAAAGATCTGAGACAGATTTCCTTTATTGAATTAAGTTTATAGTTTGAAAAGTATACAATTCTCATGGCAAAAATCCATTTCTTACACAACAAAACCAGGAGTCTACACTTTAGGAAAGTTTTCTCCCTTTCCATGCTCCTACAGAGAAAGACAGATTTATAGATGTGTAAACAGACCTCAGAAGCAGTGATTGCTCAGCCAGAAATTTAACTACTAAGCTGATGTGCACAAAATCACAGGTACAAATTTATATAGCATTTTGGAATATTTGGCACAGTGGAATTTTATGCCTCTCTGCAGTTGAAAGTCCTGTGGAAGAAGAATAAGAAACAGGTCCATAGTGTTCTCTAAGAAGAATTTTAATGCAAAACATGCAAAACATGCCACCTCATATCACCAGAGACTTATCATGTTCTCAGCTACAATGTACCACCAGTTTTAATGTCATCACATTTAAGAAAAACCTTTAATAAGCATAGCTGAGAAAGCACTGCAAGAGGTCTGGAAGGGATAAGCCAGGGCTATGAAGTTTGCTTGCTTTTGGTTCACTCTAGACAGCAGCTGAGAAGCAGAACTGGGAAATATGGGAGAGAAATAAAGATGAGGGGGAGAGAAGAGAGAGTAAGAACAAAGGATATGAAAAAAACATAACACCAAAGAGAGAGATTAAAACCAGACGACAATCCTTATCATCTGAAATCTAATTTATAACAGTGTTTCAAAATGAGTCAGACTAACTGGGGCAGCAAGCAGAGAAACAAAGAAAAGGAGAATGTAATAAATATTTTATTACATTAATCATAATAAGCTGCACTTTAAGTCTTGGCCAAAGCATATTCTTAAATCAAGCTGAGAATGTGAGCAGTTTCAGACTTAAGAGCATGAGGCCCACATGACTGTAATTAACATAATAAATCATACTGTGAAACTCTCTACACAGGCTGACAGCACTTGGTTGATACATTGCTTATTAAAGACTGCAGACATTTTTTCTCTATTTTATTAAAGTGTCATTGGTACTGAATCAAAAAATACCCTTTTCTGAACTGTCTATTCTGTCTGAACCATCTACTAGTTCACACAAGAGGAAATGTGTTGGCAGGTGACGCCATTTTCTTCTGGTAATACACACTGCAGCACATGCACCCCAAAGAACTGCATTTCAGTATGTTTTCTCTCACTATCTTTAGCTTGGCAAAGTACTAAACTCCTTGTTAGATATCTTGATGTATGATTTCTGAAATTCTCTGTTGGTGATTTTGCCCAGCCAGACCAATTTAGTTTTACCCTACACTGTATATTGTCCAGTATGAGTGAAGCAAGCTACAAATAGCATAAACTCTATGAAGAGCTCACGATTTACAAACCTGCATCAAGAAATTCCATGCACACTTTTAACACGTATTTCTTTTGTCTTCACTGGCTCAGAAAGCAGTATTTGAGGAGCAGCTCTTTACACAGCTCTCCAGAGAGAATGAAGTCTAACACTTCAGTCTAACAGCTTTTAAGGTGGATTTTTAACCTGCTTTTCTGTTTTGTGCCAAGTCCTCTCCTCCTAACACTCTGGAAAAAATGACAACTATGAGCTTTATTTTAACATTCACAAACACAACTCTCATCACATTAAAGGGATGGAAGTTAAAAATGCAAAGGTGCTGCAAGATTGAGGAAGACTCAAAACTGGGCAGAGGACAGAGACATGAATAACATCCCAGCTTTTGGAAGGAGGACAGCCCTCACATGTTAGATATTGTGATAGGCAGCTGCTCACACACTGTGGCTGACCGAAGACCACTTTATTCCAGACTAGCCATGGCATGCCCAGGCATTTGCCAAGACATGGACTCCCAGGAGGTGCTGGAGCAGCTGGAAATTTTGAACAGTAAGGAGACAACAAACCTGCAAGAAAAGCACACACATCAAGAGCCGCATGGTTGTTCATGGCACAATTAATTTCTTTCTGTCCTTGAATACATGCTTAAACCTAATTCATCATAGTTTGACTGAGTAAATATTTAGTCACGTTTTGCAGCTCCACTTGAGTAAAGTCTCCTTAAGTAAAATGAGGAGTTTCAGATGTTTTCTAGCTATATACACACACTCAGAAGAGTATACACAACTTACATACCTCTCTGCTGCTCAGAAGACTGCTATTATTTCTCTTCTGTATTTACATTGCCAAAATTTTCCTGTCAGGATTGTTTTGTTTTTTCCATAAAAATAAATTATTCTTCTATATAGGGATATGAACAACCAGTTCCCCTGCTACTGAATGAGTTCATATCAAAACTGACACAAACCAATTTATGTAAGAGATGACATGGGGTATGGTTTAATGGATATAATTGTGGATGTTTTATACATGGCTGTTTTAATACGCACCAGCACAATAAACAGTCTGATGTATTTAACAATTCTGTAAGTGAATGGTAAATAGGACAAGTCATTGTTAAACTGTAAGTTTTCTGAGGACTATCTCAAATCAGGGGAGGGAAAACAGAGGCATAAAGCAAACTCTTTATACAGACAGGAAAAATAAAATGTAAATCTGTTAGCAAAAAGCCAAAATGTCTATCAGCATATAGGTATGCACACTGTTCTGTAATGCTAGGAATAATGTTCCTGTCTCTTATTTTGTTTTCTTGGATTTATAGTGATAAGAGAAATGAAGTCCCAAACAAATGGCAACACTCCATCTGCCAAGAGCAAATGACAGAAAAAAACTCCATAAGCTGGCATATCAACATGACTGAAGGACAGAGCCCATAACAATCAGAAGAGTACTCCAAGTTGTGGACAAAATGAAATTACTCCCATACAAAGCCATCAGTGCTTCACCGGCTCATTCATACTGCTATGCTAGTCACTGTAGGAAAGCAGAGATTAGGCACATACCCAGTGAAAAGAGAAATGAGTGTAAAGAGAAAATCAAAGCAAGCTATTCAAAGATCAGAGATGAATATCCTTATTTTCCACAGGCTAGATCTTTGGGTACAGGTTTCCTGACTAAAATAATACAGTAATACAGCACATTCAGCTGTTGCACTGGGGTGATGTGACTTGGGTTAGAACAGCTCAGAATACCTTTCTTCCTTCTCTGAACAAAACAGAAGACCAGCTTTTTTTTTTTTCTTTCATTTTTTCCTTCTCAAGTACAAAACAGAAGTCAATTAATTCAATATTATTAATTCATTGTTGCATGGTTTCAAGTTTTGTTTTTGTCATGGAGGCCTATGAAATTAGTGAAAATTTACAACAGAGCACAGTGTCACTGTGATGGTCACCCTCAGTTTAATCAACAGGAACACATGCAGAACTTCTCAGTGTGTATGTGCATTTACTGATGTGATTTAATGAGTTAAAGGGATTAACAGGTGTATATTCAAAGTAAGATGCAGCCAATGCACTCAATGATCAATGTTGAATTAAGCAAAGTTTTAATAATGCAAAGTTTTAATCAGACTCAGCAAGGTCCTCAGTAGCACCTTTAACATGAAGCCCTGCCCCCACTCCCACCAGGGGCATGATTCACTGGGAACCATGTCCTGGGAATTGCTGTGTCTAACACAATATTTGTGTGATCAGCAGCATCCTTCCATTTTTAAAGGGCAGCATTGCCTGGCTCCAGACAAAAGTAGACTTATTTGGGAAATGAAAACACAGCTCTGCCCAACCATTCCACAGAGGCCACCAGCCACATTCAAGCTGTTCAAAACAATCAGTGCTGAAAGCGGCTTTTCTATCGCCATTCTGTGGAGTGCCCTAGCAAGAAACAATCATCAGGGAAAGCAGGCATTCCAGATTCTCTCTCTTGAGGCTTTGATTTAATAGCCTGTTTTAACACTTCCTGGAATGGGCATATGCTTCATTTCAGCATACTTTATCAAAGAAAGATAGATTTCATCATGTTTCAGTGCTTCCAGGATCTGAATGTTTTAGCAAGTACTGCTCTGTGCTGTGCCAGCCATGATAAAATACCTAAAATATCATCATGCTTCTGTGTTCTTTTCTGGAAGAATTCAAACAAGGATTTCTGTATGCCAAATTATTATCTTGCTTAGAGAGACAGAAAATACACTCAGATATTTTTACTGACATGTTTCATGCTCAAGCAGATTCTAGGCTCATTGCGAGCACAAAAAAAAAGATGACATGACAGAAGAAGACTCGCTAAGAGGGATATAATTTAGATATGGAGAAATGAGTAGTCACTGTGTGCTGGCTTCACAGAACAGCTTATGCAAAAATGCTACTTTCCCATCACTGAGACAGGTGAAAACAGCTCTCCCCAAGGTCTACCACTATCAAAATCTTAGATCTTGAAAACATATGTGAAGTAGTCCTTCTGTAGGTATAGACTAATTGAATCACAGAGTCGTTAAGGTTGGAACAGACCTTTAAGATACCAAGACCAACCACCCACCTAGTACAATCGCCATGTTCACCACTAAACCATCCTCAAGCACCATATCCACATGTTTTTTGAACAGTTTCACAGGGATGATGAGTCCACCACTTCCCTGGGCAGCCTGTTCCAGTGCTTTACAACCCTTTTGATCATGAATTTTCTCCTAATATTCAACCTTAACCTCCCTTTGTGCTGTTTGAGGCTATTTCCTCTCATCCTTTCACTAGCCTGAGAGAAGAGACCAACACCTGTGTGGCTACCCAGGCTAAACAACCCCAGTTCCTTCAGCTGCTCCTCATCAGACTTGTGTTCCAGATCCTTTCCCAGATTTGTTGCCCTTATCTGGACATGTTGCAGCACCTCAATATCATTCTTAGAGTGAGGAGCCCAAAACTGACCACAGGATTTGAGGTGTGGTCTCACCACTACCCCAAACAGGGGAATGATCACTTTCTTGGCCCTGTTTAGTGAAGCACCAGCCTTACACAAAGTGGAAAATCATTCTCAGAGAGTGTCCTGATGTAAACCATCAAGCCCTGTGTTCCCTTTTTCTCCCAGCATCCCATCAGAAGTGCAAAAGTAAAGCCGTCTGAAGCCTTTCCAGGGTCAGCATCTCTCTTGGCTCCTGTGCTGCATCTCCTCTGCAGATCCAAATCTGACCCTACCTAGTTTCTCTTTTCTTAAAGACTCACAAATCATAAGCTGAAAATAGCTCCAAAATGAAACAATTGCAAAGATCACACAAAGGAACTGATCTCTGATCAAAAGCACCATGTTAAATAATCTATTTACTAAAATTAAAGCGATGTTCAGTACAGATGTGTCCAATTTTGTTTGGTTTTTTCCACATGTTTTCAGGACAACTGGAACCAGCAAAGGCATTAATTTCTTCTTTTATATACCAGTATCATAAAACAGAACACTTCACACAAAACAGTTGCCTATTTAAGACACTCTAAAGAGAGAACATAGCATCTCAGTCATGTTGGTTTGCAAAAGTGATTGTTTTCAACTTTGCACTTGTGCATCCCTCTTTTTGCTTTTCTGAGTTTCATGTTAGGGTAATGGGGGACAGGGTGTATTTCTGGGTCTGAAATGAACAGTGATGCTCCAGAACACAACCATTCATTGAAATGGGCTGTTTGTCTTCTGGTATGACACACCATCTTCCTTAATGCTACTCATGTGCTATGGTACTTTGAATGAAAAAATATATATTTAAATGAAGAATCAATAGTTCTCCATGATGCAATTCCTCTATTCAGAACTCCAGTAAATATTTTCAACTGTTTGTCAGCTGAACTTGGCGTGCTTTACAAAATGAATCCTTAAAAGCTGTGGGGCCTGGCTGCAAAAGTCCTTTTCTTTCCCTCCTAGCTGCAGGCAAATAACTTTCACAGATTGCATGGAAACCACCCTCCTCTGCTACAGAGGATCAACAGGCTTATGCACCTTTTATTGCAGGAACCCAACTGAAAGCCCATCCCCAAACATGTCCCACACCAATCTACTCTCAGTATGAATACTCATGAATGGTTTCCTCCAGGAAGTGTATCGATATATAGATATATAGATATATAGATATACCTATATATCTCCAGTAACATTGCTGCCAGGAGATATCTCTTTGTGCTGCAGGTAGTTCCACTCATAGGAGGTCCCTGCTGAAAAGAGGAAACAAGCCCTGGCATCAAGGAAAGCAGCAGCCTAATCTTTTGCGTGCATAGCTGTTGTGATAAACACTTAATATTTAGGACAACCTCTAGGTGACAAGTCCATTGCTGATCATACAAAAAGGCTGGCATGAAAGGAATTTTCACTAAAGAAAACACATGTGAAGTTCTGAAAGATAATAGGTACATTTCTTAAGCACAGTAAAAATCTAAAGAGATTGCAATAATTGATGAGTTTTCAGTCCTGTGTTCTTCTGCAAAAATTACTGCCTTGATAAATGCCTCACGTAGGAACAGCTGCACAAACAACTCTTGTATTGGAGTTGTTAGTACCATGGATGCATTTAAAAAAAAAAAAATTGTCATGCTGCACACCCAGACGATAAAAGCAATTACACAACTGCTCTACCAAGGCTAAACTTGTCCTCTTTATGCTACTGTCCTGCTTTTGAACAGAATTCCCTTGTAATATTGCAAAGACACCTCATCATTACCTAGACCTCTAGAATAAAGATGTCTAGCTAGACTTCTAGAATACAGTCCACAAAACATTAGATTATAATTTAACAGCATTTGGATGCAGATAATTGAAGGAGGAAGTGGGCTGGCAAATCACTGCTGCAAGATCAGGTAATTAATTAAGTCAATAGCTTCCTTTTTCTGATATTTAAAAGTATAATTTTATTCTAAATAAGCCAGACCCTAGCAGCTTGAAAAAAAAAAGTGCTATATTTTTTGTAATTATGTATCTCAGCATTTATTATTTTTAGTGCATCAACTAGATCATCAATAGATATCAGTTGTGGGACCTAAACAGTCACCAGTGGACTCTGAACTCTTCAGTACAACACAAAGAGACTGTCTCACCCCTACATATATTTTAAGTGTTCACTTGACCACGTTCAGCAGCATATGTCCCTGGAGATAGGCTTCAAGCAGTCATTTTGCCAAAACTCATCAATCTTTGTATGTAAACTACAAATACAGAGACCAAACAGCAGTTATTTGAGTGCTCTTGGAACAACTTTATTTAAATAAGAGTTCTGTAACTTTCTTTTTATGTAATTATTTTTCTTGTGCTACTTTCATTCTTGGCACGGTTCTACTGGGCTTGAAATAATTACAACAAGGATTAATTTTGCTGCTCTGTATACTTTGTATACACCCCTAAAAAGGCATTATTTTTTCTTGTTTGCGCTTCTTTGGAATGTGCGAGGCTGACACCTTTTTTAATAGATAAACAGTGATTTAGAAGTTAGAGCTAAATCTAGTCAAAACTGTCAGTTCATAAGGTGTGAAGAGACTCCTTTCACCTCAAAGTTTTGTAACGTTTTGATGCTCATCCAACAGTTCATAATCCACAAATCTTATATAAGTATTTTGATTCCCATTTAATCTAAACCCACACACTTGCAGACATTGCAGGCAGAAAGAAGGGGGGAAAGGGAGAGGTCCTACTTCTTCTGATTACAGAGAAATGCCTAAAATATTCCCCTAAGAGCTCTACATCAATATCCAACAAGCCCCAGAGGCACTTTATTTTATAATGGTCATGTTCTGACAGAGCCTTATACAAACACTTGTAACCTAGAGGGATGTCCACACTGAGAGCAGAACAAGAGTCAACCCATGTTAGGTCCCAGTTGTGAAAGGCTGCAGTCCTGCTTACATCTTTCCATGAGGAGAGCATAGGAACAGAACTACATCTTTGCCTGAGTTACCAGGATCTGGAATCCTGACATTCCAGTTACAGAAAATAAAAGAACTGAGAGGATCTCAGAGCTGAGACATCAAAGCTAGGAAGGCTAAGCACTGCCCTCAGCACAGACCAGCATCCATCACAGTGCACATTCAAACACAGATACTGTTTGACAAGCACTATGCCAGAACAGTGAGCAGCACTCTGACTATGAGAGGAGAGGTGCTTGTTGAAAAAATCTTTCCCCTCCAAACTCTGAAAATGCCTGTACACTTAAAACAAGCACTCAGGCAAGTTCAGTGATGAATATACATAGAAGGCACTGCGATGGTACACACAGAATGTCTCTACCACATCTCTGACAAAAGCAGCAACCCTAGTCAATACGTTTAGATGATTTTTTATTTTGCATCTCTGCTTACTACTCTGCATTCTGCACAGTTTGTACATAGAAGTTGGATATCTTGTTTTTATCATGGGAGTCTTTGTTCCTGTATTTATAGTGATGCACAAGTGTTGAATAAGAAATGTCCTGCTGCACTGTCTTGTTAATACAAAACATATCTTCACCCTCAGTCTTCAAGTGGAAATTGAGTATTGTTCATAAATTCTTCAGCAATTCTGCTTACAAAGTAAATCCTACGGATCTCAGAATCAAAACTTGTGTTCATTCAAAATGAGCTCCACCCCTCCCTGAGCAACAGTCTCCCTCCATGGCTTTCTGCAATAACACTAAATTGTTTCCATTCCTAGTTTCAGACATCCAAGTGTCACTAGTTGCTCTAGGCTGCATGTACTACAACCTAAAGCATCATGCTTCTTAGTCATCTTCCACCTCCACTGATGTGATCGACCTTGCCCTTGCTGGTTCTTGAACATTAAAACCAGCCCACATATTAGCAAAAACATAGGACAGAAGAGGTGGTTTGAGAAGTAGAAACTGCAGAAATTTGCTGCTCTCCACCATTGCAAAACTACCTCTCCTAACACATGGAGATCCTCTCAGTTTTTCCAGAATTAAAAGAGGACTAAATAATACCTACATGCATTCTTGAAGGCTTTGCTATTAGAATGGTAAAGTAAAATCTGAAAACTCACAGATGAATGTCCACTTATTAGTGATGGAATTTAACAAAAAATAATTCAGTATATTCCACAGTGCTTAGATGGACATCTAAACACAAAAATCAGTGTCTAACCTAACGAAATGTTCATTGGGATGCCACTTATCTTTTGAGACATGAAAGTATCTTTGTGAAGTCCCTGCTTACACATTCAGTTGCCACAGCTTAATCAAAGAAAGTAAATGAGTTTTGAAAAAAAAAAGTTTGAAAGACAGACTAGTCCAAAAGCATTATATGGCTTAAACTGGCCTAAGTTAACATATATTATCAAGATTTTTGATTTCATGGATAATCTCACTCAGACTTTCAAGATCTATGGGATTACCGTGCATGGAAACGATCAGCTGTGTCTGGTACAAATGCAAGGATATGTCACGTCAGCTAAAGCTCAAGTAATACTTCTTGCTAGTTGGATTGCAGCCTTTAATCATTACTTAAATAAGGCCTTAGTCCTGTAGACCTTGGACCTTACACCACCAGTTCTAATGGGATCAGGAGCAAGGCTTCAGATATTGCAGAGGACAAGGCAGAATTTAAATCCTTTGCTCACTTGCAACTAAACTTTTGTTTAGCCTAGCAGGCACTGAGTCTATAAATTAATAAAAGCTCTAATAAAGGCTTTTTGATATAATTAGTTCCTGCCTTTTTTTACATCAGAATGTAAAAGACTTACATCTGTCTGTGTAGGACAGAAAAGCTTTTACACAGGACAGATAAACATTTTCTTGTAGTTCAATATTGCTCTAATTTTATATATCATGCACCACTTTCAGTATATCATTCTTTGTTAGGAGACAATCTAACAAAATCACTGTGCATGAGCAACCACTCTAATCTAGTTTTAATCACACCTCCACATTTTACTTGCAATAGTCTTCTGTGCATCTGTAATAAATTCAATTTCCAACATTTCCCACCTCTTTGCAACATGAAGATTTAATAATGCCAGCACTTCTTTCCCAAAGGAGAAGGCTCTGTGGAAATGGGGGACTTGGCTTATGTACCAAGTTTTAGTCATATGTCAATCACTTTACCCTCATTAAAATGCCACAACCTCTGAGTAAAATAACAGCATGTGACAACAACACTGTACCAGTTTGAGGAGAGGAACTGTGTAATGCTTTTTTGGAACAGCACAAGAAATTTAACCACTGAGAACATAACTGAATAAACTGGAATTTGGACAGCACTCTGAGAACCCCATCACTGTCTATGCAAAAAGCACTCATAGTTTCTGAGGGTTGATGTAAGCGGTGGGTGCAATCCCACTTTGCCCTCAAAGTGAGACACTAGACATGGACAAATCCTGTTTTTGAAACTATATAAATGTGAAAATATTGTGCTGCATCCATCCCTGTTAAGGTTTAACCCTAAGCAGTAACAACTGCTGGCCTCGTTTGGCTTCTGAGGACCTGGCAAAAACAGACGAAATGAGCTTGGAGTTTTTAATGGATCTGTTGAAAGCAATACACTCTGCCAGATAACACACACCAAATGTGGAAAAATCTGCTTAGGTTTGTCTTCCATTGTCCAGACTGCAAGTTTGAGACTGAGCAAGTTGCAGGGGCAGGTTGGTAGAAACCAATAGCAGTGATAGTCTATAAACTCTGGAAGGCAGAATAAGTACATTTAACACACAATTTGGGTTGAGTGGCATCAGGCATCCTGCCTATCTCATATTTAGCAGAGCAGACTTGGTTATAAACCAGATGGAGTTTTGCAAGGGAATTTCCATAAGAGATGTTACATGACAGGACTACTGCAAAATAACCTCTCAGAGATGCAGTCATGCAAGAAATGGATCCCAAAGAAGAATTTGTTTTGCTGTAACTAAGACAATTATCATCCTTTCAAATTTCTAACGTTTAATAGGGTTTTACTTAATAAAACTGTCTATTTAACTTTGTTGTTTTACCTGGCAAGATCTGCAGGCTCTTGCCAGATGATAGATTTACTAGTGTGCAATCAGATTTCAGGGTGTTCAAGTTAAAGTCACGGGTTTTAGCTCTTACAGTACCTGCCACAAGGACTGCATATTAGCCACCAGTTTTTATCCCTTTCACTGTTTGCTTGTACTCTCTCTGACCAGTCAGTCCAAGGGTGAACTGGCAAGGGAGCAGATGGAGAACTTGCTCTTGCCTCATCTCCTCCTGGGATGGCACCACTAAAGATGCTGGAAGAGTGAGAATTGTCTGTGCTCAGGTCCACAAGAAGCTGACAAGTCTGTTCGAGACACAGATTTCCACCTCCTTCAGAAGGCCTGTGGCACATAGGATAATCACTCAGCAGAAGTCAATTGTTTCAACATGCTCTTTATTCAGTAATGTTGATCTGTTTGTGCCAATTCTATGTGCTTTGGCAGGAGATGAAAAAAATTATGGACATGGTGTATGAAAACTTTCACTGGGAAAATGGAAAAAAAATAATTTTATCATGGATTAAAGTCTTATCAATTTCATGGTTAAAGTTGTACTTGTACTTCTTGTGTCCACAGACTGCTCTGATTTACAGATAATGACTTATAGAAGCAAAAACCTCTCTCCTGGTACTCTGCCTTTCCAGGCCCAACAGTACTCATCTGAAAAGGTGAAGGCAACACCAAACTCCCCGACTCTAGGCTACACTGGCTGAGACCACTTCTTTCTCGTTCATCAAAAAAGTGCATGGCCCAGTTCACGTTGATCGCTGCATGCTCTCTCCCATGACACACAGGTACCCAAAATGGACCTTAAAAACCATTTTGCCTGTGGCTGCAGTACACATTCTTGTGTGCAGGTGCTTCGTTGAGGTTTTTTGTATGTGGATTCTATACCCAGGTGTATGTGGATTCTATACCAACTGACTTATGTGCCAGCAGGACCCTGATGCAACGCAGCACATACACCCTGGCTGTACCCTCACTGAGACANGGGGAGGCGCAGGGGCGCTGCAGGTCGGGGTCAGGGCCCGCGGCCGGCTGGGGCACCGTCCTAGTGGGTCCCAGGCAGGAGGGCCCAGCCGGGGGCTGCGGCTTGGGCTTGGACATCTGTGTCAGGGCCAGGGCTGGCCCATCGGTGCCGGCCGTCAGCTCCGCATTGGCCACTATGTAGTAGTCCTCAGGGAGCTCCTGCTTGATCTTCTTGAGGAGCACGTCACCGCCGCCCTCGTCGGCGGGCTGCGCCTGGG
>VYXD01010090.1:71276-96758 GCA_013397195.1 Hylia prasina | reverse complement strand
ACTGAGACAGGCCTGGGAGCCACCCCCAAAAGGCCACCACCCCTCCACTCACACCCAGTGTCCTACCTGGCATCAGCTGCGCCGCTGCCTCCGGGGTGTTGGTGGGCACGGCATGGGGCTGCTGCTGGCTGGAGCTGACCTCAGGCTCAGCGCTCACCGAGGGCGAACCGGCCGCCTCAGCTCCTGAGCCCAGCTGTGGGATGGACGGGAGGGGCTCCTCAGCAGCCGGGGGCTCCTCCTGACCNCACCGTCCTAGTGGGTCCCAGGCAGGAGGGCCCAGCCGGGGGCTGCGGCTTGGGCTTGGACATCTGTGTCAGGGCCAGGGCTGGCCCATCGGTGCCGGCCGTCAGCTCCGCATTGGCCACTATGTAGTAGTCCTCAGGGAGCTCCTGCTTGATCTTCTTGAGGAGCACGTCACCGCCGCCCTCGTCGGCGGGCTGCGCCTGGGCCTGGGCGGTGGCAGCCGGCCGCTTGCGGGAGCCAGTGGGAGCACGGTGCGGGTGTGGCTCAAAGTCACTGTCCTCGTCAGTGACGGAGGACTCACAGACCATGTCGAAGAGGGTAGCCTCATCCTCGTACTCCTCCACAGGCTCACCCAGCTCTGATGGCTCGCTGCAGTAAGAGAAGTCGCAGGAGTCACGAGTGCGGGTGCAATCCAGCTTGGCCTTCCCCGGCCGGCCCGGGTAGCGCTCCAGGGGGCTGGCCTGAGCCTCTGATGGCACCCCCAGCATGCTGGGGCTGTCCGAGTTGAAGCTGCGGCTGTCCTGGAAGCAGACACGCTCCTGGGAGCCAGCCCGGCAAGTGGCGGCCAGGGGCCAGTGGTAGGCATGGCCAGCACTACAGCCCCACATGGCTGTCAGGTTGCCGTGGGCCCCCTCGGAAAGCAGGTGCTTGAGGTTGGGGATGAGGCTGCATATGGTCCCATGGCTGTGGGCCCAGCTCACCAGCTTGGAGAGATTTTCGGAGGAGGTGTGAAGGCAGTCCTCCATGGCAGAGGATCAACAGCACCTGGCCACTGGGAAGTCAGCTAAAGATGCTCTTCAGATCACAGGGTCCTGACACTGATGGTCGTGCGTTGCCAAGCTCATATTTACTTCTCACCTGCAGAGAGACAGAGCAAAACCCCACTCTTCAGCATTCCCAAAGCACGATCACATTTGCATGGGAAAATGAAACATTTGTACACTCAGCTAAACCCATTTCACTTTTATCTCATGCCCTTAAAAACACATTTCAAAACTACACCGGGTTTTAAGCAACCTCATTCCTCATCCTCGTAACAGCCCTGCAATATAGAACTGAAGAAAAAAGTGCTTTTCAAATACACCAATTCAGTATCAGTGGCAAAATGATTGGAAGCTTAAATCTCTGACAAAATGTAAAAGCAGCCCAGAAGATGGTGGTTGTGTGTTCCTACCTAAGGAATGAAAATTAAACAAAATCTTGGAATATATAATTAATCTTGAACACCAGGGTGGTTATCAAGCACTAACCTTTACTGGATCTGAAGAAATGATGAAGTTTTACATAATTTATGCACATTTCTCAAATATCTCCTTTTTGAATTTAAGAGGTATCAAAAGGAAGGCTCAAAACTTTACTTTTCAATGGAAGGAATAAGCAGACAAACTCACTTTTCACTGTTCTGTACTGCTAGCCATCCGTTGCTCTAAGGCTTAAGAGACTCTTAAAGGACCTGCAAGACTTAAGCCATAACCTTCCTTTAACTTTGAGACTTAGCATTTTGCTTTTTTTTCATATTGTTTGTTTTCCAAGATCTAAATCGTGATTCAGTTCAAGAAGAACTTATGCCATTTTCACCAAAACTATTTGGAAATTTGCACTAAAGATGACAGCAAAGTCTGCATGTCTCTCTTTGTATACACCTTATGATAGAGAAGTCATCTTCAGTGACCTCAGACAGCTAAAGTATCTGTGAACTTCTTTTCATTTCTGCAGGTCTGTTTGGAGGCTCCCCCTAACCCTCTCTCTGCTGTGCTTTGTGAACATGACCTGCAAGTCTTGGAGTTCCTGTTGTTCTCATTTCACTTTTATTTTCATACAGGCAGAAAAGCCTATTACATTTTACCCAGATGAAATGTAGCATTCGTGGCAATGTTACACCTCATTTTATTTCTTGTCCTCTTCTACACAACCATTTTTAGATGCAAAATTAACTGCGTCAAGGCTCAAAAAGACAGCCACATGGTGGCTAACTGCCACTGGGGAATGCTTTCCCTAAAATCAACACAAATTATTACCTGCCTACCTAGTTGCTCCTCAGTGTCACCTGTCACCAGTTAGCTGCCGATATCTGTGTTTGGTCCGTGCCAAGGGAGGTGACAAGGCTGTGTTTCAATGATTTTGCAGCTTGCATATCCCTGCCCACTCACTCCCATTCACCAGGCAAGGGTTGGTCTGTGGAAACCAAAACTGGAAATAAAATAGACAAGTACTGCCGATGATTTTCCCCTCAAGGCTCCTCCCGGGTTTTTCCACTCCGCCCACTGTGAGTCTTTGGTGGGATCAAGAATGGAGCCAGCATGGGAATTTCTAGAAAATTTGCAAATCTATAGGTATTTTTTCAACATCTTTGAAATTAAACATGGAGGGAATGAATGAACAGGAAGAAGCACATAATTAGGAAATAAATTTTGTAAAATTCAAGCTTGTTTTGGCAGTAGCTCAAGCCAGAGTGCCTGCACAGAGAACAACTGCTACAGTAACTTGAATTCCAGCCCACATGCAAACAGATATCTAAGAGCATCACCCGCAACACAAATCTCCTTGCATGACCAGGGATCTGTGAAGTATAACAAATGCAGAAGTTCCCCAGCTAGCAAGTCTTTTAGGCACTGGAGAAGACCTCCTCCTTCAAACATACAACTTTTAAATATCTAAAACTTGGCTTTTGTTCTATTTTAAAGCCTTTAAAGATCACTCTTAACAGGGGTCAAAACCCATGGGGCATCCATGTTTTTTCTAAGAGACATCTTCAAAGATATATACTTACAACTTACCCTGCCACAGAAGAAACACCAAAACACAGGAGGAGGAACACCATACTCATAGCAAGGCAAAGAAGACAATCTGGAAAGTGAATAGGGGAAAGGAGGGAGAGCTAAAGTCAGCAATACAGTCAGAAGCTGCATCAGGGTAAACCTTGTGTGGTATCATGGAGCTGCTCAGTTGCCACACAACCAGGAATGTATCTTGGGAACACAGAAAGCCTCGTTTGGCTGAAGGACCGCTTTCCTCTTAGGGAAATGAGATAAGGTCTGCCACAGTCTGACTGCCATGGTCAAGACTGTTTGCACAGTTATTCAGAAGCACTGTGTCTTCCGTTTGCCAACTGCAACAGAAGTTGCGAATGGCACCTTGGCAGGAGAGACTCACGCTGCAGAAAGCACAGAAAATGCATCATTGTGTCCCTGGTTTCCTGACGAGTACCTTGTCTACTCAGTCAGACAGCAGGATCCTGGCTGACAGTCTGCTCTTGTTTTCTAAATCACATTTTAGAGATTATGTAAGTCCTTCATTCAGACTGGCAAGAACTGATAAGATGACTCATGCTTAATAACTTGATAACATGATAACTCTGAAATCATACAGTAACTAGCAAAAACATGATGTAGCTTCAATGTGATCTACACCAGTATTCTAATGGCATTACAGAAACCTTAATCTTCCACAGCACTTTTCTGCAGTTCAGAACTTACAGATATCTAAGAGTCAAGCATGTCCGTGTGCTGGAAATTCACTGCAGCTATCTGGACCCTCAAATTTTAAGGCTTTTTTAGATATTACAACCTCATTTAACGTACCATTACAATGATGAATGTGGACAAAATGTGTGCTGTGCAAGAAAGTGCTGTTATTGCAAAACCATGCCTGTTAATGCATTAAGAGGAACACCATTTGATTTGGGAAAGGCAGTATTTTCTGTATCCAGAACCAGTTTTGCCATAGTAGATCCAAAGGGCAATGAAAAATAGCAACATTTAAAGAGTAGCACTCCTTCATGTTCTAAGATGGGCCTTGGCTTAGCTACTTGAATGCTGACAAAATTCTTCCTGATTTTGCAGAGACCAGCAGCAAGAGGCCCTTTGTTATGATGCACAGGAGATGCACCAGCAACTCCCAGGAGCAATAGCAGTTGGTAGCTGTCCAACATGAATCCTTTCTTTCATCCATGAAAAGAATGAACACCACTGGGGAGCAGAGATCTGGCTACCTCAATTACATTTCCTCTTTTGGGTCCTTGCACATGAAAGTGATAGAGTGGAGTTTTGGTTAGGACCTTATGGAAGGTTCCTCAGGACTAAAAAGGAATTCTAATGATATGGCTCCCTCTGAAAGGAGGCAACAGAGGTAAGGATGCAGGGAAGGAACTGAACGTAAAAAAATGGGATGATGCAGAGGTGTGGAGTGGGAAGTGGGTGTCTTCCAGCAGTATCTGTACACTGGAACATGCATTTGGTGGACTGACAGCTCAGGGAGGTTGATGGCTGCATTTTGTTGCAAAGAAGGAAAAAAGTCTTGTTGGGATTCTGTCCACTCACAGAACCCCAGGTAGATAGCAATGGATTGCCTTCCTAGGGTAATCTTAGATAAGCTGATTCACACTAACTTGCATCACACATATCTATGTTTGAAAGTCTATTACCATTACTGATTACTTATTATCTATTACCATATCTATTCCTTGATGATTTTTTCCAAGGGAACAATATAGCCAGGACTACATAAACTGTCCTCTTGGGACATGATGTTAAGGCTGATATTACTAGAAAAATTTTCTAAAAGTTCAAGATTCTCAGGTAAGAATACAGTGCAAAATTTACTTCTGTTAATAATAAAAAATAATTGTTCTAATCAGACAGCTGTATAAAAACTAAAACCTGAATCCTAAAACATTAAAAGACAGGTGTAAAACCCCCTGCATTTACTTGTTTTACATAGCATGGATTTCAAACTAATCTTGCAGCGGCTGAAACCTGGCTTTTGTGATTTTATGGAGAAGCAATGTTTTGTTAGCTTCTACATTAAAAAACACTTGGAAAGCAGTTGGGCTCTGTTACACAAGAGGGTCGTTGGTAGGGAGACAGAAAACATGACTCGAGAATTCTTGGTCATGAGACAAACAGCATGTTTTATTGTTCAGAACTCCCTCATATAGAGAGTTCAACACTCCTGGTTCTAGACACGCCTTGGTCTGGGTGTTAGTCCTGCCCACCTCCTTGACCAGTGATATCTGATCTCTGGTCTGCCTGCGACTGTCTGAGGTCTCTGCATGAGCTCTCCCATTCACCTAGGGACTTCCAGAACAAGCCAAATCAGCCGAGTTGGGTCTGTTATGATCAGACTCATAATATCCAGATGTAAACCAGCTGAATATTGCTACAGGGCTCTGCTTTCTCATACTTGGAAAAGAAGCTCAGAATATTTTAAATCCTCTCTGTTTTCAGTCTGTCTACTCTGTACAAACTTACTAGGCTATTACTCCATCACCATCTGAAGGGGAAGCATTGCTTCATTTTATGAAATACCTATCTTTCCATACTTAAAAGCACTGTGTATTAAAGGTTTGGCCACCATAGTGTAAGTATCTATCTAATTCAAGATTTTAGCTAATGGACAATATTAGGGCTTCTCTTATTACTAGAATTTCTTAAGCCAAATGTTTAGCATTGATACATGACTGAGGTCAATAACAGCAGAAATCCAAGTGTGAATTTATCCACAGAGGCAGAGTAGCACTGAACTCCCCACAAAGGTCTGCTGCAGTTCTACAGGCCCTGCTAGCCATCAATCCAGGATCACCTGTATATTTCTCTTTCACAAAGTAAGATGCTGAAATAAACTCAGCAGGAGCTGCAGCCTTGCCCAGATATCACCTGCAAATGCTGGAGGCCCCAGCCACGCAACAGAGCACCCAAAATCACACCACTTCTCACCTTTTGTGCTATCTCCTATGAGAGAACTCCTGCTAACAGTGGAGTTAAAACTCAGCCTCCTTGCCCCAGTGGTTTGATTTCTTCACTGATATTGCTAAGGAGGTCATCAAGATGACAAAGGACCAGGACAGACAACCAAAACAGATCAGCAAACTGGAATGAATGGGAATAGGTTAATGCATTTCTGGAGTATAAAACTTCCATGTCGACTCAAATATTATTGAATTTACTTCCTGCTTGAAATAAAGGCTATGAAGCAAGAAGAAGCAGAGAGAGAGAGAAAGAAAGCAAGCATGTAAAAAATGATATCATCTTATAGGCAAGGTATGAATCAAGTAGCTTACCCAGTTCACCATGGGGGGAAGGGGTTGACTTCCACCTCTGATACAAACTATATATGGCTCCTTTTACTTAGGAAGATGTGGTTTTAATTTTCTCTTCAGGAAACAAAAGGGCATACATCGCAGAGGATAGGTTCACAAATCCTGGCAAGTTCTGCGAGGCTGTGAGGTAGTTTGGCAATATCATGTATTCTTAAACTAGTGAGTAATTTCTCCAGCTATGCTCATTTGTCACTTCACACAGTCTCTGGATGATGTCTTCAAGGGAAAAAGAACCTCTCACCTCAACAGAATCATTATTTTCAACTTATGAGAAGCTTATGCTGTTTGTCTGTGCTTTTAGCTCTGTAAGAAATAATTTAGAAATAAATAGGGCACACAGTCAGAACTAAACAAAACCTTCATGCTAATTTCCCACCTCCACAATTCTAGGATCCCAAATTTTACATAAATTCAGTCATTTATGTGTAGCAAGTGCCTTCCCTCTTGTAAGTCTCAGATGTTTTGTGCTTTTATTTTGGGCTTTCTGAAATCAGTAGGAGCTCTTCTGCTGAATAAGCAGGCTTTACTCTGAATGAACCACAAGTACAATTCCTACCAATAACAAGCAGCACCAAGAACGCTTTCCTGAGAGAGGGGCTCAGAGGGTAGCTGGAAGGAAAAAAAATACATTTGTTTCTGGGCAAGTAATGCTGTACTCCATTCAGAAAAAATGTCATGGTTGTCTGTCACATTTACTCCACAAGGCTGCAGCTCCTTCGAAGTTGATGGTTTGTCTTCCAGATGCTTTCCCTGCCAAGTGTCATCAAGGGAAGCCAGAACAAAGCAGCAAAACCTGTTTTCTGGAAAAACTCCTTCAGCTGGCTGGGACAGCATTTGTGGTTGCCTCACCTTTTCATGCGGAAGACTATCACAGGATTAAGAGCCTCCCAAGGGCCTGCCTCATTCACAAAGTAAAATGATTCACCCATTGACAGCAGAATTGACTAAGCCACACTTTGGGGGCTCAGTGCTTAATCTCAATGTAATGCTACAGGCACCACTGCTTCTATCTTTGCATTTTTTTTTCCCCAGCACCTACTAAACAGGATCTGTGTGAGCCCTCCTCTTGGACAGTATGGCTGAAGGCTCACAGAGAGACCAAAAGAGCACCAGAAGAAGCAGGTGAAAAGGGAGCAGAACAGATGGTGCAGGAAACCTGATCAATCTGAGCAAGATCCTGTACATAAGAACCTGTCCTATTACCTACAAGCCAAAGTCTCAATTAAGCTTCCTGAGAGTGACCTATTTCTCACTCTTTATTCCACAGCCCATTGTGATTCCTTTAATAATTCCTCAGAAATGTTAAATCGTTATCATGAATCCCTGACCAAGACATCCTCTGTGCTCATGCCTCTCTGTCCTGAGTTTCAGTCCTCAGCAATATAGGCCTGATTTTGTTGTTCTCATTTGCAGGGTGTAGGATCATCAGAGAATGGTACAGAAATGCACAGGACTGTTTCTTCTTGCTGAGGAAGGTTCTTTCTTCCAAGGACCATGTCTGAAAGGGAAGTGACCTTTCTATAGTTCATGACTGTATCTGCAAAGTTGCTGAGTACCTCCAGCTCCAGAGAAACCAAAGCACTTGGCAGTGCTATGCTTCATCTTTTTTACTCTGTGTCTTCCTTACACATGTCATAATGGACATGGACATGTTTTGCCATGCTCCTGTAAAGTATCAACATTCCACACTACTTACAACTGAGCAGTATACAGCTGAACCCAGAAAAGATTTTAGGATTTTGAAAGCACCAAATCCTGCTTGTTCAATTCCGTGTTTAGCAAGTGCACCCCTGAAACTTTCTCTCAAAGACCTCAGAGACAACATGGACTCTGTGGCCCAGCTTAAAAAAAACCTGTGTTCTTTCAGACTGACAAATGAAAGCAAGTTTTATAACTAGAAGTTCTGCAAACTTACACACTGTTAGATTAAGTGTCCAATGACCATTATGTATCCCTGGATTAGTGAGAAAAGTGTGGCAAGAGCAAACATATTCTGTGGTACTCATGTCTTTCTCCACTAGCAACAATGGAGGTGATATAGCAAGAATGATGAAAAGTGCAAAATCCATCCTGGATTTCCAAGCCCTTGGAAAACTGTGTAACTGTGATTTGTGTGAATTTGGCTCTACCTTCCAGTAAAATTATAATGGGTCTGACACTTTTCTCAACTTTCGCACATCTTCAAATAAAACCCATCCTTTTCATAAAGTATCTTTCAACAGCAAAGGCAAAATGCAGGTTTCCAGCTCTAACATTTTTACTGTTGCACCATTCTTCATTCCTTGAGTACAGGTAGGACCCCTGATGCACAGAAAGAAACAGCTCTTGCGGTGCAGCCAAGCTATCCCCCATCAAATTTGCTCAGAAGAACTTATTATCCACTGAGGTGAAGACTCCACTGAGCACAGTGGCCGTTGAATCAGGTCCAAAATGTTTTTTCTGTGAGGTTGGACTTGTCCAAGGAATAATGTCACTGCAGCCACATCCCTTGATGGATGAATTTTGGACAGGCTAGATAGATGGGCTGAGGCCAATTATTTGAGGTTCAGCTAGACCAAGTGCTGACTCATGCATTTTGGCCAGAACAAGCCCATATAGTGCTACAGGCTGGGGGCAGAGTGGCTGGAAAGCTGCCCAGTGGAAAAGGATCCAAGGATGCTGGTTGACAGCAGCTGAACATGAGGCAAAATATGCCCAGATGGCCAAGAAGGCCAATGGCATCCTGGCCTGTACCAGCAATAGTGTGGCCAGCACGACCAGGACAGCGACCATGCCCCTGTACTGGGCACTGGTGAGGCTGTGCCTCGAGTGCTGTGTTCAGTTTTGGGTCCTTCACTGCAAGAAGAACACTGAGGTGCTGGAGTGTGTCCTGAGAAGGGCAAAGGAGCTGGGGAAGGGTCAGGAGCACAGGTCTGATGAGAAATGGCTGAGGAAGCTGGGGCTGTTTAATCTGGAGAAAAGGAGGCTCAGGGGAGACCTTATCACTACAGCTCTGCAACTCTGAAAGGAGGATGTAGCTGAACAACTAGCGAAAAAATAAGAGGACATAGCCTTAAGGGCTTCAGGTTGGACATTACGAATTTCCTCACAGAAAGGAGGACTAAACATTGGAATGGGCTGCCCTGGTGGGTGATGGAGACACCATCCCTGGAGATGTTTAAAATTGGATGTGGCACTTAGTGCCACAATTATTGCACTTGATGGTATCAGAGATCTTTTCCAAACCAACTGATTCTGTAATTTTGATTTCTGCATTTTGAAAAGCCCAGACTGATGAAAATAAGTCTCTACATTCACGCAATTTTTTCATCATTGTTTTTGATAACATTTTTTACCTCAGTCACTAGTACTTAATCCCTTTAGTAATCCAGATTCTCTTGCTTTGAGTTCACATTTTGTCTATCAAAACATAAAAATCAAAAAATTAGACCTCTTGCTCCATTTTTCTCAATCCAGTATCTGTTATAAGTGCCAGAAATTCTCGCCTCCACTTTTAATTACTCCAACCTGTGTTTTATGCAGAGCTGGCATCATCACTCAGAGCAAGCTGAGGAGGGTGCTGAGGTGACAACAGCAATACAACTTCCCAGAGAAAAGAAAGATGGTCCTGGTTTTGCTTTTGCCAGAAGTGGGTCTTGCAATACCCAAGCAGGGACTCTCATGAACACCAGTACTCACTACAGAGCCTCTGGGGTAAAAACTGCTCTGGGAAGAGACAAAAATGAGAGTGACAGGGAACTCTGCATCCAGTCAACACCTTAATAGTTGTTAAACAGCTCTGCTGCAGCAGTGCCAGGGTGAAAACCTGATGTTCACAATGCTTCCACGAGCTTTGTCAATATAAGTGTCAAAGGCAACATGAGCATAAACGGGATAGTGACAACAGTGTCACATGCTACACCCTGCAACCAGTGCTACAACAAAGAGGAGTACTTGAGAAGATGCCTGTGTATCAGGATTAGTAAAACATAGCAGGGAGTTTTACTGTACCTTCAAGTCAGTCTTGGCCATCTCTCATATTTTATTACCAATGTATTCAGCGAAGACATTTTTAGAGAAAGAACACATCTTCTAGGAAAGCATTTCTGGAAAGTATATCAACAATAAGATTTTAAGGTCCTGAGCACTTGAAAAAAATAGTCTATATTTTACTGCAGCTACCAGGGAGCTTATCTATCATGGATTGTTTATTTTATGTTGTTTATTAAAATTTGTTCCAAAATTGCATCTGCCTTCACACCATTTCTCATGATGACCTGAGACTAAAACTGCATTATATCAAAGACAATAGGATTTGTCTCAGCTTGCAGTTCACAATCATTCTTTAATGGAGAAATTGCATCCCGTGTTTGGAAAATATTTAAAATATATAATTTCCCGAGTTTACAACGAAGTGTGTGTACCCTCTCTAACTTTAGAATTACTGTGAGAAGAACCAAACACACATAGCCTGAAGGCAAGATGTTTTCCCTGGCTCTTTGTTTTCCTAGAAATTATATTCAGAGAAAGTCTGCACATGATTTACTGAAAAGAAAATAGGAATATTAACACTGACTTGCACAAAAATTATGAAGACCAAACTCCCCCATCTTCATAGAGGGAAACCAATGCCTTCAGTTCCAGCCCAAACAACTTAACTGTTCCATGCTATTCCTCACAAGCAAACACAAGCAGCTTCTGTAGATGAAAGGCTTTACTGTGCCAGATTTGATTTGTAATTTTTATTTGTAGGATTTCTTTCGTTTCAGAGTTTTTCTAAACCAATTAAAAATTGGAACAGCAATACGGAAAACATGCTTTACTTGGCTAAAAAGTGTGATTGAAATGACACTATTAACTACCTATGAAAAACTGAGGTTATTTCCCACAGAAATCAGAAAAATTGTAGAAACATGGCATTTCTGTGTAAGGATGAAACTTCATTTCCTTTACTAGAATTTAAGGGTTTAGGTTTTTCCTTTTTTTAACATAGAGGTGGTTTTGGATGTTAAATGATTCTCCAAGGACTTAATTCTCAGCAAGAAAAACTGTCTTCTGAACTGTCTTTACAGTGTGCTTTTGAAGTATCAACAATTATTGTTATTATTGAACTATTGGCATCACTCTGAGGTCCTGTCCTGCAGCTGCTTTTTAAAATCTTAAAAAAAAAAACCCAGCCTCAGAGAGAAAAGTTATTCTTGGCAAACAATTCTGAAAAAATACTAGAAACTTAAAAATAGTAGATTATTCCATGAACAGGCTTGTATCCAATTGTGTTTAACAGATCATATGCAACTGAGTCCCTAATAAAAATTCCTAGACCTGACTTTGACATCATGTAGAAAAAACAGGGATATAAAAGCTGCCCTAGAATGAGCTATCAAGGATTTGTATTCAGATGTAAGCCAGACAAAAATACAGGGTAACATCCTGTAGCTGACAGCCAGGGTACAAAAAGATTAGAAATGCTTCACTCAACTATGTACCAAGTATCCTTGTATCCCTAGACACATATCTAGCTGTGTGCCTCTAACATACTATCACTGATCAATTGAGATTAAAATGAAAATTAAACCAAGAGATAAAAAGAGTTTATATTTTAAGATTGGTGAGATGAGTTCCCTGAAAGTATGCAGAGATCAATGTCTCAGGATGCTTACCCACATACAGGTGAGGGGTTGGCGGCAATCCCACAGGACAAGCAGCCTGATCCACTATTCTCCTGATGGAGAAGATGGGGAATGGGACATCCAGAGATCTTAGAGAATGAGCCTACCCAGGCCACTCTGCATGCCACCATGAAGACTTGCTGGTCTGAGTTCAGTGGGGCTGGAACCATGGAGGCTTCAAAAGCTGTACATGTACCCTTTGACATTGGCTGGCTCAGTCAACCCAGGCTCAGTTCTTAGAAGCATTTATGTAATCAAAAGCACTGAATGGGGTCTTCAGAGGTCTATGTAAACTAAACATCTATAAAATCTGATCCTGAGGATCTGAAAACCTGACAAAGTTCTAACTAGGCAAGTACTGGATCTTTGGCCAAAAGAACTAAATGCATGTTCTCAAGCAAACACAGTTCTTATTAACATCAGTGCAGGATTTGGCATGCACAACATGTAGATATAGGGAAGGTGCATGATAAAAAAAAAGAGAGAGAAACTCCAGAACATTCAACTGGCATGCAAAAGACTTTGGAAGAAGAGCTCTACCTATTATGGAGGACTTAAGTCTTACAAACTCTCACTTATTTCCTCTGAGAGATTCAAAACCTGAACTGTAGTCTTTGGATAACTGAAGTTCAAAACAGTGCACTATATACACTACTGAATGTTTGGCAAAGTGAAAACAAGGCTGAATAAATCACAGGACCAGTAAACTGGATGCAGGTGTGTAAGAAAAAACATTCATGTATGATTGGATGTATTGTTACGTAGTTGCCTCACATCTCTTCATTAACCGGTGGATGCTCCATTCCTGGAGTGTTCAAGGCCGGGTGGGATGGGGCTCAGAGGAACCTGATCTAGTGAGCAGCATCTCTGTCCATGGCAGAGCCAGCTGGAACTAGATCTTTAAGTCCCTTCCAACTCAAACCATTCTACGATTCTGTTATTCATTAAAGTCTGTTCTTGTCATGCTTTATTAGTACTGGCATACTGCACAAAAACAGATGAGGAAATTCCTTCCAAAATTACCCATTTCTGTTCATACTGGTTAATTTCATTAGAGTGAGAAATGGGAGAAATGGTCACAGACAAAATGCATGCTAATATAAACAGCTAAATAAAAATAATTACAAGCAGGATAGGAATTTATTGGAAGGTATACACCTCCAACGCAAATCTTTTAACTTTCAAGAAATGCATCCTGACAAACTTCTTAGTCTCCAGAAAGATAATATTTTTTTAAAAAATCAAAAATATAAATTTTTCCATCTGTGATCTCCTCTCCTCGAGCTTTCTAACATACTAATTATTAATCTAATCTTTAATTTTCTGCATTTTCTGCAAGGACATGCACAGATTTGATACTCATTCATTCAACTGTGTCATGGTGTATATTTGCATTTAAAACCACTCAGATATCTTACACACAGCAGACATCTGGACATGTCTTGTTTGAAGAAATAAAACAGAACCTAGAAGAGCTATTTTGGAATTATGGTGAGGAATGACACAGGGTCTTATTCAGAAATTAGAACCTAAAATCAAAAGGAGAAAGGGTGAGAAAGAACATGCTGACATTTATACAGGATGTTAGTGTACTGAACTGCCCTGACCAGTTTTCTTTCATTTCTGCTGACATTTTTCCAATTGGATTTCACTGGCAATGCACTTAGTTTCACCTCCTCTCAGAAAGAGTTCAGTCAAAGCTCCTGATTATTTACTAGTACGTTGAGTCTAAAACAGAAAAATCTGTACTCTGAATTCTTGCATTGACCACTCTTGAGATGTCTGAAAACAAGGCTGTTTCCTTCCAGTCACAAAGTGTTACCACTGAGATACAGTTGGGAGGGCAGCAGTGAAAGTTACTAGCACCAAACTCAGCAGTGATGATGTTGTCACATCTCTCTAGATAGCAGCATTTCCGAATTTGCCAAGGCAAAACATCCTCTAACCCTTCTGGGAATTGTCAGTGCTGGAGCAACCTCAGAAAGAAGCCAGAAGGACAATTACCCCTTGCCTTACACCACATCTGAGTCTTGAGCTGAATTTCACCTTGTATTTCACCTTTACCTGCAGGCATCTCAGCAGTCACTGTGCTACATAAAAGGCAGGAGAAAAGAGAATCCTCCAGATCTGAATGGCAGTTCCTGTCATATGTTCACACACACCCTTCCACCTACCCAACTGCAAGTAAAAGGTGCATGTTGGCACCAAAGAGGAAGGTGGAAAGTGCTGATTGAGTATTACCACTGAAAAATGTCCCTACTGTGTTCAACCTCCAACCCCTCCTGATGCTGTCAGTGCAGTCTAAGGTTTCAATAGCATTTGTATGAGACCACACTGAAGGGTCAAAGCAAGCTGGCATCTCCAGCCGCAGTCCCATGATGTGTACAAAGCCAAAGAATGCTGTGAACCAACCCTTAGCAAAGCAGCTCCCTATGTGAGGGCTTTGCTGGTGTGCCAAATTGAAGGGCACATTTCACTTACTGTCCTGGGAGGCTCAACATGCCCCTGTCCTGCCTAGACAGAAGGTTTGACACAATTTATGACCCATGCTTTCCTGCAGCAGCAGCAGAAAAAGAAATTCTGCCACATATAACAGGTGAACACACTTAAGTCTTGTAGGACAGACATGCATGCTGCTCCTTGTGTCATCTACACTATTTATAAGATGATCTTTCTACAGATTAAAATTGATTAAAACCATTTCATTAGAGCAGAAACGCAAGTACTGAAATGTTGCTTCTGATGAGGCATGAATGCTGGCACTTCTGTGATTGTTCCCCTTTGTAGCCATGTAACTGCCCATGTCCACAGAAGAAGTGGTACAGAAACAAAGCACTCAAAGGATTTACAAAACACAGGACATCTGAGAAGTCTGAGCAACCCAAATTACATTTGCAAAGGGCAAGCTCCACAGTTTCATAACACCCAGCAGCAGCATGAGACAAAACTGAACAGCTCTGTTCCCTCTTTAAATGCCCTTTATGAAACAGCTTTTAGACCAGTTAAAAACATGAAGTAGGTCCTTCAGTTTGGCCCTCAGAGATGGAAGTGTGTCTACCTTTGTTAAAACCAGGTTTCATTTCAAGCTGCACCACAGTACACTAAAGATGAGTCTACTCCTGTGGTTGCTAAAGCAAGCAGAATTGCTGAGGGACATAAAGAGAAATTTAGCCTACTTGTTGTCTGCCAGACTGGAACAAATGGACTTAGGAATACTTCTAAATGAGATGCAAACAAAAATAAAGCCTGTCAGAGCATTTAAAAGGCCTGTGTTTAGAATAGCTGGGCAATACAAGGACAAATCTGCCAAAGACAAAAAGGGAAGAAATTAAAACATTTTTGCTGTACAGTTTTGGAAGATGATAGATAGGGAAAAGGCAGTCAAAAGATTACTCTCTCTACAGCACAGCTGTGCAAGTTAAACATTTAATAGCTAAGAGCATTGTATTTGGTAACTAGCCATTAATTTTNTTTTTAATATAAAGCTTCCGGTTGTTCTCATCCAGAGTCCAGTCCTACAGACTAGGCAAGATGGACAGTGAGGGGCAAGAGGAAGGACAGCAGCCTCTGGGACAAATATACCATTTGGCAGGCAGGAATGTTCTGTGCCAGTAACTGGAAGTGATATTCGAGCCAACCATGTGAAGATACAAGACAAGCAGAAGAAACCCACTCTGGCTTTGCTCTCCAGTGCATGGAGATCACTCAGTCCAGTGGCAACAAGTGAGAGCATTGGAAACTACCTTGCCACTAGGCAGATGGTGCTAGGTGAGAATGACCTGCTCACCTGGGTGTCTGCAAATGCTCATCACTCAAACATGATGCAAATCTGAACCACACACCGCTGGGCAGCATCCAGTGATGGGGCTGTATTTATTGGCTTCATGCTTTTCAAACAACCAGTTCACTTCCTTTACCTCTGGAATATTGATGAAGCCAGTGATGTACAAAGTCTATGGCACCAGCAGTTAACATTAGGAAAAGACTAATTTAAGAAATTAATGTAAGCAAAAGGCTACCAAAATCCCCAAAACACAGATATATATTTAAATGAATATCCATAAAGAAGATAAGTCTAAACCACTGCACTTGGTTTCTCAGAAAACAGAGCAGCACTGTCACCTGCCTCTGCTTTAACAATTGCTTCCACAGAAAGTTAAAGACCAACTTTAAAGACCAATTTATTTCTATTAAGAAATACACTCTTAACCCAGATGTTTAAATCAAATACCCACTGCCAGTTTCAGCAAAGGTCACATGTGCCTGTAACTTTCTTAGTTCTTCCGTGTAGCATCTGACTGCTATGATTTGTAGTCAACATTTGTAGTAGTTTTACCATTTTGCATATAAGCATGCAGAAGTATGTGAGCCATCTAGATCCATCCAGAGGGACTGATAGAAGGTAATGTGAAGGTTTCCAGCGTGGTTCAATTTCAACAGCTTCCTTCAGCCCCTGCACCTTCTGCATGCATGCACATGCTGCTGCCATGCATGGGACTGCCAAGTGGCATTCCCAGTTGACAGTCATATGTCAGATCCTGAGTGATGCACAGTGAGGGCACTCACTTGACCTTCCTTGTACCTTCCGATTAACGGCACACTACATTCCTCTGCCACTAAGGTTAACAAACAAGATGTAACTCACTGGTGTGATAGTTTGCACAGTCTTGAAAACAGAGGGGATTTTGGTCAGGTGCAAGAGCTGGAGCAGCATGTGTTTTCCTTGCCATGCAGCATAGAGGGAGAGTTGGGAGCTATCTTGGTGAGCTTGGCATGCATAGATGCGTGCAAAATTATATTCACAATCCTTTTCAACCTTCTTAAACCACCCTTACAACAGAAAAATCAAGACTGCCCTTTATAGCAGTTTCTAGAAAACATTCTCTGCTAACTGTGAAATATAAGCTGGCAACCAGACAGGCCAAGGGTTTTATTTACAGCAGCAGTTCCTGAAAAACTGTTCTCTCCAGCAGTCTCAGACTTCCCACTCACAGCCCACTCAATCCCCAGCATGCACATCAGCAAACTTTATGAACACAAACCAAAACAGAAAAAACCAGGATTTTGTTAGAACAAATACTGTCTTGCCACAACTGTCCACCCAGTTACCCTGTTCTCCTCTAGCATAGCAAGCAAATGCATCCCGTAAGAAAGAGCAAAATAACTTTCTGCCAGCAAAATGCAGGCATATTGCTTTGCATGGACAAACCTGGTGCCTTGCATGCTGCAAGTGCAGTTGAATGGATAAGAGTCACATGCACTACACACATCAAGCTGCATTTCCTGACAAGCATCAGGCAGCAGTAGGTAGCCCTTGCACTGCCCATTTTTAATTTTTGCTGTTTAGCTGTAGCTCCTTTATGCTCAAGGTATCACTAAGACACCAACTTCAAACAGACACTGCTGAATATTGTTCTCTCCTCTTACAAGGAAAATACTATTGCTTTAACCCTGTCTGTAGGGAAGGATGTTTTGTGTTTCATTACCACCACAGGGGTAGCTGGATGGACAGTGAACAGAATCAAGACAAACTCCTGCAAACTGCACCATTCCAGAGGGAAATGTAGTCTCCTTTCTAGAGAATCTGATTCAAAATTTGATTTTCTCTTGAGAGATTACAGTAAACTCCTTCAGGAAGCACCAGTCCTGAGCCACATGGCCTTTGAGGAAAACTCAGTTTTTAAGTTCCACCTCATCCTCCCATCTAAATATCACTCTGGCATGTAATCACCTGATTGTCTGGTGCATGGAATAGTTTCTTCCATCGGATTATCTTCAACTTGAGGGGCTGGAAACTTCTTTGTATTTTTAAGTTGTTTTCACCCTTCTCTCACTCTTATTCTGAGGATATTACTCACACCTATTCTTTAGACTTCTCAAGCAAAGTAGATTTTCAAAACTTGAGGGGTTTTTTTCCTCCACAGTATATTCTGATAATGAGCTACCCCAAAACTTGAGTCAGCAGTGCCCTGGCAGCCAGGAGGGCCAACCCTGTCCTGGGGTGCCTCAGGCACAGCATCACAGCCGGGCAAGGGAGAGGATTGTCCTGCTCTGCTCTGAGCTGGGGCAGCCTCACCTCCAGTGCTGGGGGCAGTTTTGGGTGCCACAATACAAATAAAACACAAAGGTAATACAGAGCATCCAAAGAAGGGCCATGAAGATGATGAAGGGTTTGGAGGGAAAGCCATATGTGGAATGGCTGAGGTAACTTGGTCTGTTCAGCCTGGAGAAGAGGAGACTGAGGGGAGACCTCATCGCAGTTACAACTTCCCTGCGAGGGGAAACAGAGGGGCAAGTACAGATTTCTTCTCCATGGTGACCAGTGACAGAACACGAAGCAAAAACATGAAGTTGAGTCAGGGGAGGTTTAGGTTGGATGTTAAAAAAAGTTCTTCACCCTGAGGGTGGCTGGGCACTGGAAGAGGCTCCCCAGCTCACAGCACCAAACCTGACAGAGTTCAAGAAGTATTTGGATAATGCTCAGGCACATGGTGTGACTCTTGGGGGGTCTTGCACAGGGCCAGGAGTTGGACTCAATTATCCTTGAGGGTCCCTTCCAACCTACATATTCTATGATTCTGTCATGAAAATTCTTCCTGCAGTTTCCTGCCCTCAGAACACAGAAATATTGGTTTCTTACAGCAGCTGATCATAACTGCTGCTTTTCACTGTCTTGATATAAAATACTGGGACCATTGCACATTGCAATCAACTTCTAAATACAAACATTGTTTTTTAATGCCAGAACTATAGCCTTAGCAGGGAAAGCACATTATCCAAAAAAAAAAAAAAAAAAAAATAAAAAAAGGAAAATTTCTANAAAAAAAAAAAAAGTAAGCAAAGGAATATTTCTCAAGCATCTCCTATACAGAAAGTCCAGACAGCACCTCCCTACTCTTCTGAACACCAGGCAGATGGTGTATCAGGTATCTGCTCTACATTTCTATCAGATACAATAAATAATACACAACTAATTCAGAATATCAGTTTCATTCTGTTCCTACTTACTTAAGACTGCACTGCATGCATTATCTTATCTCTAGCTGAATGCAAAACATCTGCCCATACCCATCACTGGAGACTGAATTAAATTTCCTTGGCAGTAATATTATTATATATGCAGCCCATATACCTAGTGCTGTCCTTTCTATTTTCTATCTTAAGTATCTTGGAAATGTAAAAGCAATTCAATTTGTTGCCTACACAAATACTTTCTACCAAATAATCTAATGGGTCAAACCATGTGAAAAATGGCAATGTCTCTTTCTTTTGTCAATCCTCTGACAGAAACCAGGAAAAAAAGAACACATCCCACACAACAAAACCAAGACATTGTTTCTCAAATAGCGTGTCACATTAGCAGAAATTTTACTTTGACATCCTCCTGAATTCTCAGTTCCTTATAGTATAGTTATACGTTCAGCAAAAGTGATACACTTCTATTATTTTTGAGAAAGTATCTTGCACAAGCAAAGTATAATTAAAAGTAGTGCAGCATTTAACAGAAACGAAACCAGAAAGGATCACACTTGAACAACAGTCACAAGGGAAAACTGCTAGGCCACTGGGGGCTGTGAGAGTCTTTCAAAGTGGTCATTAAGTAGAGACAAAAGGTAAATCAAGCAGATGAAAATGACCTATATAACTTAATTTACTTGACTTTCAGTAAAACATCAACAACACACCTTGTGCCTTGGGGAGAAGGGATTAATTCTCACAAAAGCATTATGCAATGGGAACAGCAGACCTTCCTAATGCATGCGCAGGACCTTCCTGACAGAGGGCTCTGGCATAAGTCATGGGGCCTGTGCTGGTTTTGGGCCAGGTAGAGTTAATTTTCTTCACAGAGGCTGGTACTGGGTCTGTGCTGAACACAGGGTTGATAATACAGAGATAGTTTTATTATAATATAGAGATAGTTACTGTGAAGTACTGAGTCCTGAACAACAGGCCCTGAGCAAAAGCTGACCTCTAGATGAACCTTGCAGCCAAATGTTATATGATATTTGTATCCGCTCATTAGCAAAATAAGCAGGATCATTAGCATTATGATATTTGTATCCCCTCATTAGTGGAATAAGTAGTGTGATAAGAATGAATTTATCTTTCTGTGTTTAGAGGCCAGACACAGCCATGAAATCAGACATCTGCCCTTGTTTGGAGGTATATGGTCAAAGCCAACTCCCTTGGTTCCTCCTTCAGCCCTGGCCAGGCTTTGGGTAGAACCCAAGATGAGGATGAAACCAGATGTTTCTGCACTAGAAAGTACGTAAGCTTGTTTATTCCACAATATAAAAGCTGGCCCATCTCACAGCAAAGATGGAAACCTTGTTTACGAGTGGACCCACCATGTAGGATTTCCCAGTTACCAGGAGTGGCTCTCCAGTGCTTCAGTGTGACCAGGTCTCCCCAGCTTATGCGTGGATCTGGATGTTGGTAAAGTACTAGGGTAACCAGTGATGTATCTTTCTTGATCACTATAGGCAATCTTTTGTAGTAATGATTCAGTGCATGGCTTAGCTTATCCTTTTGTAATTCTCTGTTGTGTTGAACTACAGTAAATTACACTTCTTCCTTAAAATTGGTCTATGTGTCTGTTGTACTGACCCTGCCCACTGTCAAAATGTATTGCTGAGCTGGGCTTACACAGAGCCAAGGCCTTTTCTGCTGTTTGTACTTCCATGCTGGTGGGGAAGTTGGTGGTGCATGAGGGGCTAAGAGGAGACACAGCTGGGACAGGTGACCCCAACTAGCCAAAAGGATATTCCAGATCTGTGACATCATGCTGCTAAGAGGAGACACAGCTGGGACAGGTGACCCCAACTAGCCAAAAGGATATTCCAGATCTGTGACATCGTGCTCAGTACAAAAAGCTGGGGAGAAGAGGGAGAAAGGGAGGAACATTTGGAGTGATGGCATATGTCTTCCCAAGTAGGTATTACACATGGCTCCTCCACACAAAAGCACTGATTCCTCTGAACAGCCAGGATGTTCCCACCTATTAACCCCACCCCCTATTAAGCCTACCAAAGGCTGCCCTAATTATATGAAAAGATTTGTGTGGTACCATCAAGGCAACCCTGTGTGTCCTGAAAGCCTTCCTACTGACTTGCTAAGCCAGTCCCCAAACCTTGATAATGACATCTGCAGAGGCCAGGGCAGAGTTTCATTTCTTAAAGCAAAGACTCCAGTTCCTTCTTCCTCACAGGAGTCTCAAGAGCCACATGCAGATGCTCCTCCATCTTACTGAGAAGTCCCATCTGAAGAATGATGTGTACACTGGGTCACCCTGATTTTTTTCTGAAGAGCTACAGTCTCCAAAAAGTAAACAAACAACCAACAAACAACACACAAACAAGCCCCAGCTCAAGTGAGAAAAAAAAAAAAAAAGACTGGCAACTCCCTTGGAACACATTAAAGAAGATCACTCTCCAGTGCCCATTAGTTGTGGAGTAAAGGGAATTTGATGAAAGGGACAGATATAACCTAATATTACAAATTTACCCCAGCTATGCTGGAGGGAACAATCAAACATATCTTCTAACATAGCACAGTGTAGGCAAGTAGTGAAATTCACAGGTGGAGGTAGACAAGGAAAGAGACCAAACAGCTGATGTCTACATGTGCTCACTCAGAGTTTCTGCTTTTTCATTGTACTGGGACAGTGCTAGTGCACCAACAGTAATGAAGTAAAACACAGAGCTATCTGCTTTGTTCTCACCTTGTTGAAAGGTATATTTCTTGTGGCCCATGTGGATCTCACAGCTGCAGACAGGGCACTGACATCAGGACAGAGCCGCAAGGGGAACTGCTGCAATAAGGGAAACCAATGCCTTCCACTGAAGGAGAAACTTCTCCTCCACAGGGGAAAAAAAAAAATCATTGATCCCACAAGGCCAGTCCTGAGACTTAAAAATACACACATACATGATGCATTCATACCTCTTTGTTTCATAGCCTCCTGAAGTGGTTCCAGGTTTTTCCCTCCCCCATCTTTACAGTATTATCCCATGTAAATACTCCTGTGCCCATTAAATGGTGTGTAAACTAAGCTAATCAAACACAGCCAAACTGTTTAATCAGTATCTAGGAGGTCAGCAGAGGTGACACAGTTTTAGAGATGCCTGACTGGAAAGAGGTCACTTAACTTTACAGAGTTAATTATCCAACAGGAAATCACTGACTTTTAACACACTCAAACAAAATGCAATGGTTAATCATGCATATTTTTGATATATGGATCTGAGCTGCTATTTTTCTTTGACTCCTGGCTAGACCAAAATAAATTTTGGCCATCTTTATGAGACTGTTCAAATGCATACAGCAAACACAGCATGTTAAAGCAGACGTAGCATATTGAGAAGAACTCAATTTAAGCGCAGAATGTTACTTGCAAATAAGAAGCCGCGTGAATAACCAAACTCCATATAAATTGCCTGCTGCTGTATTTCAGTAATGCTCCACTATATCATCGTGCTGTTCCAAAACATGACTTATTTGCGATGCTCAGTATAATGTATTATCTTGTGGTCAAAAAAAATGGTAAATCCAAATTTACAATTTTTTTTTTTTCCTCTGCCAGGCCACCTTTTTTTCTTCCATACATGTAAGCGCCTTGCAAAGAAAGGCTCCTGTACATAGCTATAGTGAAATCAGTTTCATTATTCCAGTATAGATTATTGAACCAGAGGAAAAACGGTGGTTGAAAGGTAGACTATTTGGGGGGAAAAAAAACCAAACAGGAAAAAAATGCTTAGAACTTAATTATCTAGTAAAATGTGCAAGCATTAATTGACTAATGCTTCTGTTTCTGAGAGGTTAACTCACCTGTATTTTGCTGTAAAGTATCATAATGTCTAACATGTTACATGAAGGAGCCCCTAGACTTTTTATGGTGAGACAGAGGGGGGAAAAAAAAATCTATCTTCTGTGTGTTTATACATATTGCATAATCTTCTGGCCTTCTTCATTCACCCCCACAACAAGTTACTTCTGTTCCTCAAATCAAGACAACTCTGTGAAAACAGAATATCTGAGCCAGCTCTACCCAGCCAAAAAATCTTTGTCACCAATATTTCAATCAAATCACACTGCCTGTTCAGCAAACACCTGGCACTGTGCCTGATTTTTAGGCTGATGCCAAACACCAGGTCAGACAAAACAGGTGCAAAGCTACATTGCTTATTTAATTCATAATATTGAGTTCAGAGAAAATTTGTCATTTATGGGGTTCTTAGCTGTACACTGCTATGAAGCAAAGCTATGTGCAGAAAACGGGATTTCATTGAAAGAGGTTGTGGACACAAGTTATTTGCATGAGGCTTTTTTGCATGTCTTGGCTTGGAGGCACTAATTTTAACCTTGCAAAGAGAATCTACATTGAAATGCGACTTGATATCTAGAAGATTTTGAAAATACCCACCTGACAGTAGATAGTTAATAATACATTGTTATAAACACAAAACACTTATTTTTAACTTGCTTATTTCCACGATAGTTATAGTAATAGTACCTTTGGAAATCAGAGATGCAAATGTTACACTTGAGTGGTTTGAAATTAAGTCATCAGCACTCATCAAGTCTGGTAAAATTGCTAGGATACGCATATCTGGCAGAGACTATGCCAACCACTTTACAGAACAGTTTCAATTGCAATTTACTGGTTACACAATAAATGTTTGCCTCCTGGGTTTAAAAAAATTAACACTGGCACTGTAAGAGCCCAGTTTTTAAAAGCACATCCTTGTTTTCATAGTTACAGATCAGAAAGTTTAAAAAAAAAAAAAAAGAAACCAGACATCATTCTTCCCCCTAACAGAGCTAAAAAATCTAAAAAATGAAATCTAAATTTTGAACAGGAAATGCTCACTTTCCTTGTTAAACATGAAAAAAGAAAGATTATAAAAAGCTTTCAGTTACAACAAAATCTGAGAAAATATTTAACTTTAGAGTATAGAGTGGCATGACTTGGTATGACTGCAGACTGCCATAGGGGACAATCCACATGATGGAAAACAGAAAACATTCCACTGCAAGAGTAGTTGGGCATCCTCTGTAGAAAACTGGCTCAACAGCAAGGATCAAAATCTCACAGATCAAAAAAAAGTGCCAGCTTCTACATTTTGAGAATAGTTCATTAATTTTTTTTCCTTCCATCCTGCAATATTTTGCAAATTCCAAGCTATGACATTTGGAGTGTTACCAGCTAAAATATGCTGGCTCCTTATGGTGTGTTGCAGCAGATTTTGCAAACTATCACAGGGTGATGAGGGTTTTCTCTACAGCTTTGGGAGAACACTTGTAACATAAATACACGCTCCCCCCTCTGTACTTAGACTGCAAAGATACCAGGAGTATAGAAATTACAGTCTATGACTTCAGGTTTAAGGAGAGGAGACAAACAGAAAAGATACACTGCAACACCAAGTACATACCAAAAGCTACTCTTTTCCTACTTTTGGGGAAAGATTAGCTCTCTCATTCTAGAAACTTGTTATGCACAACTGCATGGAAGTATCTGCTGTAGCCCAGATAAAGTGTAAATACCATACCAGTGTGTGGTTCTACAAAACAGTGGAAGTTTCTCACTGTTACAGCACTTTTCTGCACCAGCATATCAGAGATCAGCTCTGCAACAAGGACAAAGCTGAAGATATGCCAGCTGAGAAGTGTTTTTATTGCACCACAGTGTTTTCCTCTTTATGCCACTGACATCCCTCTGCACACATATTCCCATACCACACTGGCTAATGAGCATGTTTTGATGCCTAGCCCTGACCTTCCCTCCTACAGAAGATTGTTCCCTGTCCCATCCACATTGGCCATAGAGGAAAGTTACTCCCTCCCTTTACTTTGCACACCATNTTTTCACACACATACTTTTTTTAAAAAAAAAAAAAAAAAAAAAAAAAAAAAAAAAAAAAAAAAAAAAAAAAAAATCTACCCAGATTATAATGTCAGCATTTTCCTCTCCTAGCACAGCGGAACCCTGCATTTCACACATCCTGTCATCTCCACCCCAGATCTCCAACCTGTTGAGGTGATGTTGAAATTTGATTCTGTGCTCCCATATCTTTGTCTCTTTCTGGCATCATGCTTTGCACAAGCGCAATACAGAGAAAAGTGTGTTATTTCTTACACTGTATCATTCAGGAAAATACTGGATAGGACAGATTCCAGCAGAACCACAGCTCCCTCACCCTATAAGTCAGACACCTGCTGTGCAAGACCTCGCTTTTCTTTCTCATCTGACTATGGAACAGAATATTTTTAATAGTAGTAGTAATAATAGTAGTAATAGTAATAATAATAGTAATAGTAATAATAATAATAATAAAGTGTATATACCATGCTAATAGACTATATTTCATAACACAGAATATAGAACAGAATTTCAAAATAAAATTATATTATTTATATGTATAATTGATCTTGTATATGCATATGTATTTATAAATAGGCATAATTTTATATTTGTATACTATTAATATTTCC
>VYXD01010090.1:46765-62663 GCA_013397195.1 Hylia prasina | reverse complement strand
CCCAGCTTAGTGTCCTCTGCAAATTCACTAATGAAAGACTCAATAGCCTCATCCACATCATCAATAAAAATATTGAACAGAGCTGGCCCCAGCACAGACCCTGAGGAACACCACTGGCAACTGTCCCCAGCTGGATGCAGCACCATTTACCATCACTCTCTGGGCCTGGCCATGCAGCCAGTTCCTAACCCAGCACAGAGTGCTCCTGTCCAAGCCCTGGGCTCAGCTTTTCCAGGAGTGTGCTGTGGGAGACAGTGTTAAAGGCCTTGCTGAAGTCCAAAGAAACAGCATACACAGCCTTTCCTGCATCCACCAGGTGGGTCACCTGGTCATAAAAGCAGACCAGGTTGGTCAAACATGACCCACCCCTCCTAAACCCGTGCTGGCTGAGTCTGACACCCTGTCCACCCGTAAGTGCTGTGTGATGAACACTCAATCACTCACTCTGCGCTCATTAATTAAAAAGGGGGGTTGAAAATAGTTCACAGATCTCTGACATGGTTGCTTGGGGTTTGTGCCTTATTTTCATCACATGGTGTTATACAGGGCTGTAATTGCATCACAAAAGTTTCTGTTTCAATTCATATACTCTGTCTTAGAGCTCAACTAACCTGAGTAGAGCCATCACCAGCACTTCAGAATTGCAGTTCTGGATGAGCTCATTTTAGGTCACTGCCTGTGATAGTAACTGCACTGGGAGGGCAGCAATTGTGTGCACTGATGTTCCCAAGTGAGAAAACAAGGTTTTCTGCAGGAAGGAAAGCTGCTGGTAATTGACCCAACAGGATTGTGCTGGCTGCTTCAGAGTGCATAGACAGAGCACCCTGCATCTGCAAAGCCAAGAGACTGCTGTGGTGAGGAGTTATTGCTGGCCATTTCTCCTCCTATTCCTTACTTGGAATAAAGGCAGACATCCAGGCAGACATCTGCCTTGGTTAGTATGGACACCTGCTGGAGGTGCTGAGCATCTCTCCATAGATGATCCACATCTGGGTAAGGTGGCAGGGTCCTGTCATTAATGCAGTGAGCTGAGAAGGTGTATCATGTCCTCATCCTAAAACTAGCGTGGATTTTTTTCTGTGACCTCTGGCAACTCACTAACCCACATGCTATGACCCTTCATCAGCCACAGCAGGCTGTGTGGCAAGGATGAATTGTCTCATTCCAGATGCCAGTGCCAGGAAATCTAGGGCTTATGGAGCTCAGTGGAAGCTCATGCTCTCCCCTCCAGTACCCCTAGGCAGCCTGCCATCCTATTAACACCCATGCCACTAGCGGACCAAAAACAATGGGCAAAAGTAAAAGCATCCCACATCCCACAAGAACTGAGCCTTCTGCAGAGAAACACTGGCTGTGAAATATGGTGTACAAGCTGCCAAACAGGAGGGAAAGGAATCACTGTCCTCCTATTTGGGAACACCTGACTGCTTAAAGAGAGGCCCAAAGGTCCTGGAAAGTGACCACAACATCAGAGCAGAGATGATACCACCTCACAGAAAATGTGCAGATACCAAGTGACCACATGGCTTTGCTGTGAACTTCTCAGCTTCCCCAGCATCCCTCCTGCACCACATCGGTCAACCAGGAACAGACCAAAGCTTGGCTTTTCCCAGGGATGTCCTCTATGAGATAAGATGTGCACAGACTCGGTCTGAGCCTGTTCCCCTTTTGTTAAGGAGTGGCAGATGAGCTGCAGTCTGCTGAGTGGTTTGTTTCTGCTGCCCAGCTCTGCCCTTCCTTTGACCCAGGCTGCAAGGAAGCTGAGTCACAAGCCTACAGTCTGTGCCCTGGCCATGCTTGCTCTCTCCTGCCCAGCTGAGCAGGGTGTGCCAGCACCCACACAGACTCTCCCTCAGCCCCCACCACCAGTCATGAGCCTGGCCTGGTGCCAGAAGTTTTGCCAGCTGAAACACCAAGGTGAAACGCCACACCATGTGAAATCCTTCAGTCCTCACAGCAGGATAAAAGCTGACTTGGGAGGTGATGAACAGGCTGGGAGGAGGACAGATGCAACCAGAAAATACTTCTGTTTTTAGCAGAAAGCTGGCCATACACTAAGGACCTACCACTAGAGTAGCTGGGATGAGAATGAAAAATGAGAAAGGCTAAGAATGTTCTGTTTGACCAGGTGTAGGTTTGAAATCAGAACTAATTGTGTCACAGGAAGAAAGGCAGGATCAGGCCACTACCACAACAGGCTTTTTTTTTTTCAGCAGTTCCCCACAGACTGCCATTAGCATGTCTGCTTCAAGGGCTGCTCATCATGGCTGGAACCAGCCAAATTTTTAAAGGTATGTTTCTCAGAGGAACATGTGCCCAACCAAACTAGCTCCTGCTATGCAAAAAGTTAAGCTGGAACCACTTTTGAGTCAGGAAAAATTCCTGGCACAACCAATATCTTCCTGAAAAAGGCAGCCCCTTGAAAAAGCAGTATGAGTTAAAAGATTAATTTTCCTTTTAGACTTCATGACACAAACGAGACTTCACCCCATCAGTTAGCTGGAGCATGGAGTGATTAGTATCTGAAAGGTCCCAGAATGCCCTAGAAGAGCTCAGTGCCTGGCCAAACCTTGTTGTGTCCCACACTGCCTCTTCCTCCTCTGTAGCACTGTGAGGGAAGCCTGATTCAGGCAGCCTTCAACCATGCAGGTATACAGCTGGTTCTTCACTGAGGCTTCCTCCACCTCAACATCTGTTGCAAAGGAATGAGCACCAAAAATCTGGGGAGCCAGCTTCCCACCAAAAAGCCTGTTTGTCAGTCTGGAATACTACAATCCCCCCTCAGAGAATTAAGTATGAGCTAGACCCACCTGGCTGACACAGTTCTCTGGGTGAAAGGGCTCAGTGAGAAACAGGTGTCTGCAAGTCAGTATTAATGGGCTGGTTCCCTCATGAGACATCAGTGATCTGAAGGGCAGAGTAACAGATGGGTCTGTGGGGCAGTGCAGCTTACAAACACCCAGGCCTCAAAGTCAATGATAGGACTCAAAGTCAATGACAGAAGGTGGGTGGCAGTTTCTTCCAGACTGCAGGAAGACAAATGGTCTGACTTGCAGAGAACTGGTGTGACAAGTGGAGCTGGGGTATTACAACACACACCTAGAATACTGGTGGTTAGTAAATAAGGAGTTCTCTCATGACCATGCAGAGGGCTTTGTTTCCCTGTGTTTACAATAACAAGGTAGCAGAGCTGCATCAGTGTAGGCAGGGTCAGAATGAAAGCCATTAAGCTTTGGACACCAGCTTTCTGGCACTAAACTGGTATGCTGCTATTGGGAAGTTCCTTGGAAAATTGCAAATAAATATGGAAGCGAATAAGTTGCTTGTCTGTTGGGTTGTTATCTGGGGGGTTTTTTTAGGTTTTCTGGAAACACTGGAACTGTAATGTTTGAAAAGCAAATTCATTTACTAAGGCAAGGCAAAGCAGTATCAGAACATGATCCACTTGTTTAAGAATAGTCCTTTAAGAGGAAAGTCAAATAGGCAACTTCTCTCTTATACCCCAAAGCTTCTCTTTATGTAAGGAAAGGTTTTTAAAGCAGAATCTGCAAAGCATCATATCTGCATTCCTGGAATATCTGTAATTAAATACACACAATATTTCAAATGTACCCTTCACTTACCTGCCAGCCCAAAAATTACTTGTGGGGGGCACTACATGGATGCCATAACATTTCATCACTTTTGGAGAAGATTTCAGAACAAACTCACTCTTAGTAGACCAAGCTCTGTTGGTCATTCACCACAGCATCTATTTGCATCCTGCTCAGCAGTATTTCAACACTTGTAATCCTGCTTTTAACACTGACCCAACATTCCTGCTCCATAGGTCAGAAACAAGAGCACTACAAGAATCCAGAAGAAAGGAAGGCATTCTTTCTTCTGGGAGACTAACAGGACACAAGCCCACAAGGAGCTTGATTCAAACAGGAAAGCTTGAGGAGAGTGGTCTTCTGCTCCAGCCACCTGAACTGCTGGCAATCCCTCTACTGCACTGCTAGGATAGGTGTTGCAAATACTGCTCTGCCTGACCAGGGCAGGGCAGACTTACCCAAGTGCACGAGCAGGCATTTTTCTGGTCATGTAGGTAACACCAGGCTGAATTAAAAGGGGTGACCAGGCAAGGAGTGTCCTGAGCTTGTTTCTGAAGTAGAAGGTTGTGTGGGACAACCTGAGAAGCAGGGATTTAGCCATCACTGTGCACTGTAAAAGTTTTGTCTTTGTCTAGTAATCACTAATTACCAGAAAACTCCTACTCTTCTCAAACTCCCTTTGAAGGTTCAACACCCAGCCTGTAGCACATATGATATGTGCTATACTCATATGGCATACTCATTTTCCTTTGGACATCCTGAAGGAACGTGGGGGAGTAAGGACCAGTACTAAAGACCACCCAACTCATTGGATTTATTATGACTGCAGTTATTCATCAACTTAGAAGAAGAAGAAGAAGAAGAAAGAAAGAAAACCAGCACAACAAAATACCTAACTTCAGGTCAGAGCTAGGATCAAAGTTAGAGTATGATTGATGAAATGCAAACCAGATAAGAGCTTATGAAAGTTTAGAGACATGGTAATGCCCAGGAAAAACACCCAGCTTTTAGGTTACTTCTAAACTTTTCATACCCTGTCTGGGCCAGCTAACAACCTGACAGAAGAAAACCTGTTAGTTTTCCCCATGAGAACCTCAAATTGTCATGTTAGGCAGCCGCCTTTCCTTCACAGGTACATGATGCCAAAGAAAGCAGCACAGACATCACAAGGATACTTCACATTTACACCCAAGCATATCAGAGCAGAGCTAACTTTCTGCTGGTCCTCCCTTTGTTAGTTTTGTTACTAGGCTGCAACTAGCAATTAATGTTAACACAGAAAAAGTATATGAAGATCAGTCCACAAGGTGCCTTTGGAAATTCTATACTGCTTCATGAGAGGCTTGAAACACCCTTGAGAATCCAGTCTGTGTGTTTTCAGAGTTGTGACCACACAATTCTATTTTGTATTAAATTCCTGTGGGTTTTGATAGAACAGGATATATCTGTGGCAACAGCAGGTAAGTGTCAGCTCTTGCATGAAGTATACAAGTAAAGAAGAGCAATTTAAACAAAAGCCCAAATAATGAGTATGGGAAAAGTGTGTAATAACAACTTAACAAGAAACCCACTTGAAAGCAAGCAGGAGACTTGGCACTATGATTGTGTGAAATTATGTGAGTGAGATTTTTCTGAATGTACAGTGTGTAATTTCCCTCTATAGGATAAGGACACTAGGTTGTTTCTAAGAAAAACCTATGATGCTTTGAAACCATGGTGCTTTGATCTCCAGCCTGTGGCCTCAAGTTATTTCCTAATGTCCTTTAAAACACAGAGAGTGGCTTTAAAACATAACTGGATCATGCTCTTCACCCACTCACACTGCTAGATGTGAGTTCCTGGGCTCACAAAAGGCAGAGGCTCTCTGCAAATGACATATGAAGGCTGTAGCAGACCCGCAGTGCATCCATTTCTGTTCCCCTCAGTGCTGAGGTGTGAGGGCAGAACTCCTATTTTATAGGGTGCCTCAAAGAGCTCCCAGTGCAAACACAAAAAGATGGAGGGTGGGGAAAATCTTTGCGATGACAGGACTGGAACCATGCCGGAGCCAAGTCATGATTCTGCCACAGATATCCTGAGGCTATTACCAGCCTTTCACGCAGTTGCCCGTCAGTAACAGGCTGACAAGAGTCTCATATGTTGTGTCTTTGGGGGAATCTCCTTTTCTTCAAAGAGATAAATAACAGTAGGGAAGGTTGTAAATATGAAGGTGGGGCATTATTTACTTAAGATATCTGACTGTCTCTGTCACAGGAGTATTTAGTCCTCTGGAAAAGAAAATAACAAAATGAGCCAGTGTTTCCTCCCAACCTGGGATGAGGCAACTATGGTATTATTTTCTTCCCTCCCTTTTTGGCCTGGTAAATTTCAAAGTTTGAGAGACTTGTTTCAGTGAATAGATGTGACCTAGACTCTGCTTTTACAGTAAAGTCTGGATCTCAAACATGCCCTTTATCATATTCAGTTGTTTAGTAGAAATAGTAAGCTATATATAAAGAAATAGCTGACAACACCCTTCTGGAGAAAATATAATTAATATTTTCTTGGTGAAAATATGTTCATTGGTGAAAAAACTCCATCACACAGATTTTGTGTTATTTTTTCACCCAATACTACATCTCACACAAACTCACAATCATGACAATGATCATGATTGAAGATAATGGTATTGTACTTATCCTCTACCCTGCTAAAACTTTAACCATCAATGACAAGGTCTGATTTCAGAGTTGTTGTTCATGCCATGTGGATCCTATCAATGGGAGAAAGTGACAACAAGGAAACAAGCTCAAAATAACTGCTCACATTTAAGAAATTTGATAGAACCCACTTTTCCTTCCTTGCTTCACTTGCTAGCAAGGTAACCATAAAGCTTGAGTTCAACCATGCTATGCCAAAAGAGTGTGCACACTTTTCTGCCTCCTTGTTTGTTAGGTTCTAATGTGTAGGCTTCCCAGTCCAATCTTGTGATCACAATTTCATTGCATAAACCCTCTTTTAGCACTGAGTAGCAAATGGCAGACATATCAGCTGCTGCACACAGACATGCACAGGTAACTTCACCTTTGCAATGCCGAGTACCTTCTGTGCACCCTTCAGGGCTCAGCTATCATTTGCAGCCCTGCAGCCTTCCACCTGAGCTGCTGTGTCAGTCTTTCTCCCTTCTCCTTCCTATGCTGTTGCCTTGGTCTTCCACTTGTAAATCTCAGTAGATTCTCATAGAAAGCAATTGCCCATAGTCCAAGAATCTCAGCTTTCTTCCCCTTGTGTTTTCTATCTGTTTTGTAATGATAGTTTGTATTAAGGGGAAGAGCAAGAGTTAGCAAATAGAAAAGTAGATAATAATCATGTAAAAAAACCATAAGCATTACGAGACATAAATAGGAACAAAGTGGAGTGACTGACACACACCACCTGTGACTGCTTACATGTGATCCTGTCAGCACTGACAGCATCATATACAGGAACAACCAAGAGGTAGCTTGGCTGGGTCCTAATGCCAAGGGCAGAGCTGACAGAGGAGAAAGTCTGTCAACAACAATTATAGTCACTTTCCTCATCTTCACCGCTTACTGATTCTGGAAAGGACACTCTTCTGGGGGCCACATTGCTTCACTTCTTGGCTGGCCACTTGTCAGGCACTTTCTTCTCTTTCTATTCTTTTTTCCCTACAATAACTTCAAGTTGATGTGTGGACCCCACCGATAAAATTCTGTGCAGGTAAACCTGTGTCAAGAGATGTGATGACAGTGTCCCCAGACAGCTGGCTAAGTCTCAGCCCCTGGTAGAAGTGGTGGGAAGCAGAGTTACAGCCCACCCCAGTAAAAGATACTGACTTCTATGTATTTATGCTTGAGTTATATTTCCTTGATTAGAGCTTAACTTTGCTATACAAAGCACCATCTTATTCTAGGACATAATGCTGCATAGACCTAAGATTAAGCAAGACTCCATTATATAGACTATATGGATTGCATGGACATTACATGGACATCGTCTGAATATTCACTGGGTTTGATTTTTGTCTAATTTTAAGTATTCAAGCTAATGCTCTTCCAAACCAAGTCTCTCCCTAAAACAGTACTCTCACTATTATTTCAGTGGTTCAAATAAATATGACAAGTCCTGGTGCTCTGTCATCTGGAAGTATGCACCCTCCCTCATTCCTGCTCTGGAGCAGGGACTTTATGGAGCAGGAATGAAGGAAGGGAGGTAAAGGGCTGCAAGACACAGACACAGATCTTTAAGTTGCTGCAAACCTGCTTATCTCGCCCTACCCGACGTTTGACCCGTGCTTTAAGCAGAAAAAGATCTTGGTGCACTTTGACGAGCCTAGCACCTGACCAAGCAGCCGAGCAGGCTCAGCACGCCCGGGCGCGGCGGCGTGTCCAAGCCAGCCCGCTCCGGTGTGCTGCCTGCTCCCTCTGCTGGCACCGCCTGCGCCAAACGCCCGCCTGGAGATGCGGAACAGGGGGAAGAGAAGACGTCAAAACAGCCCTCGAGCACGTGAGGGTCACATTTCCTTCACAGCACGATGAGCCATCAGTCCTGCTCACTCGTGGCAGCAGCCTGCAGATCGTGTCTCTTACGCGCGTCTTGGAGCTGTTTGCTCTTCATTTACATCCCCCAAAACCCCCGTACTTTTCTCTCCAGTTATTCACAGTACCAAACAGTCACAGTTTTTTTAGTCACTTCATTTTTATGGGCCTCAAAATCTTTGAAGTGAGCAATAGAGTAAAAAAGAAACACACTTTTGACCTCATGTAAAAATCCTCTGCAGAAGGCAAATATCTGCAATACTTCTGTCTTGTCCTAACTGTGCACAGCAGACCTTTTCAATAGTTCAGGATCAGCTTTTTAAAATCACATCTAATACGGGTGGTCTATTCATACAAGCTTTGTGAAACCAGTACAGGACAGAAAAATACTGTTTGTCTTCCAGTCAGAGGAAAAGTTAGTGCTGACTTCAGCCCTTACAGGACACTGGAAACATGCTGTGCATCCCCTAATAAAGGGATAAGAACTCATATCTCCTCAGACATCATGTAATTTAAAGATGAGAAAACATTATAAGAAATAAAGTTCTGTTAGGTTTACCTTTTACNAAAAAAAAAAAAGGTGAAAATTTAAAAAGCTGTCCTTGAAAAATTAGAATTTTGGGACATAACAGTTCTTTTAAGCCTTACAGCAAGTTATTTTAAAAAGCCATGTTTGCTGTTGCATATTATAATCAACTTGAGTTGTGACTTCTGTAGCAATTACAAAATCTATTGATATTATACTTCATCAGCAAAAAAATGAGGACTGGTGTTTTAAAACAGCATTGTAGTTACATAAGAAAGACTAGTATTCTGCTTATGTTCAAATTTATATATAGCAGCATCTTTTCTAGACCCAATGTTAGCATCATATCACATTTAATACTAGACTTCCCTGGCATGAAAGCCATGCATGGCTTTAGCTTCTCTAAAATGAAGAAACATCAGAACATTAAAAGGATCTGGATATAGGCTGTGCACAGGAAACAGTAATATTGCTAGAGTAGGATTTTTGAGTGCTTTAGAAATTCTGTTTTGGAATATACTTCATAGTTTTATCCACATGGTAAAAATGCTAAATCAGAATCTGTGATTAAATCTAATGCACTTCCAACATCTGAATCTAACAAAGTATTTCTGTATATCTGTATCCATCTGTATTTCATAATATTGAAGCACTTTGCAGTAAAGGATTAATCGAAGTAGAATTTACTTTTCCAGTCCATGTGTAAAAACATTTCTGAGGACTCGATTACAAAGATTAACTTAATGGTTAACTTCATTTTTTTTTTCATGATTAATCTGTTCTCTTCTGACTCCACTTTGAAGCAGGTTAAAGAAGGTTTGGAGCTGTTTTGAATAGTGATACCCTCGGAAATCACACTTACAAAGAAATGCAGCAATTTAACATTCTTAAAGTTCTGACATTGCCTCCTGTCCAACATGACTTAACCAGTAAATATGTTTTCTGAAAGAAGAAAACACTCTGTAAGAGGAGCAAATGACATCAGATGTTGTATCTGTTACTTAATGAAATTATTAGATTATGGCTGATTTAACTAAGAAAAGACCATATGACTCGGATCTCTCAGGGCAGATGAAAAAAATCAGGTTATTTTCGACCAAGTCCTCCTGGTGAAAGCAATGCAGATTTAGGAAACATTGCTCAAGAGCACAAGTCCCGCACACTGACTGGACTCTTTCTGAAGATACACTGGCTGCTAAAGTGTCAGTACCTGGTTAATAAAAGCAACGTAACCTTTTGCACTCTTCCTGTTCACAGGACACAGGACTGCCGAAAAATCCAAGCACTTCTTGCCTGCACTTTCCCTTGAGCCACGAAAAGCTGAATGCTCCTCCGGCCCCAGATCACCAAGCGAGAAGCCGCCCTACTCCCCCGTCAGCCGCGGCTGTTCTGGGCCCGTCACCTGCGTCCCTTTGCAAAGGCCTTCGTCCCTCACCTGTGAACATTTTCACAAAGTCGGCACTCGACATGCTCATAACCACATCAGCTGTCACAGGAGGCTTTCCGAAGCCGGCGCTCCCACCCTTGGTCTTCAGGTCAATATACCAAGTGCCTCCACCGTCACCTGGACAGAGCGCGAAGCCCGGTGAGAAGGCAGCAGAGAGTGCCGTGCCCTCCCTCCCTGTTGCCCCCGCCAGACGGCCACAGCCGTGCGCGTTTGCAGCGGCTCCCTGGCATTCCGCACACCGGCAGATGTTCCGCAAGGAGTCACCTCTTGTCCCCTGGGACGTCCCAAGCCCCACGGGCCGGGGCCACGGGCAGCAGAGCCCGGAGGCTGCGCTTTGCCCGCAGAGCTGCTGGCAGCCGGCGCTTCTCCCGGGCCCCCGGCAGCGCCCGGTCAGTGCCCACACCGGCCCCGTGTGGGGCGGCAGCGCCGGGACACAGGCTCCTGCGGCACGAGGGCCGGCAGCTCCCGGCGCCTGCTCAGGGGGCCTGGAGCAGGAGCGGCACACAGAACGGAAGAGCAGCTGCTCTGCTTTGGGACCAGCTTCCAAAGTGCTTCTGTTTAAAAACACCCAGTGCCTTTTGCTAGGCAAGGCTGCACGGGCCATGCTCTTACCAGACAGCTCAAACTGAAAGACACCCTGAGTACTTCTCACATACTCTTCAGTCACTGCCCCCTGAATAACTCGGAATGTCTCTGCAACAGGACCCGATGGCTTGGCTGCAGCAGACTCTGTCTCAACCTTGCCTCCTTCTGCTCCTTCCTGCTGGGATTCACTTAATTTCTTCTCCTCTTTGGATGCTTGGGCAGCGTCTCCAATAAATTAATTCTTCTGCAAAGGCTTCTAAACTGTAAATCAATTTACTTAATTTGTAGCCAACTTTCAGAACTCTCTAAACACGGACAAAGATTTAGAAAGGAGACATTGTTTATTCTGCCCGAGATGCAAGGCAGAGATTTTCCACAAATCAAGCCTACCAAGGATTAAAACGTGAGCAAATTCACACATTGAAATCTACATAAACTTGCCTATGTAATACATAGTTACCCCCTGCCTACTGCATAATTGCTTAACTTGTGTGACCTTATGCAGTAGGTGTCACTGCCCCTGCATAGGCCTTGTCGGGGGTCTCTAGTGGTCCCTGGTGGTCGCTTGGGGAGATGCCCCCTACTCAGTTTCAACCAAAGTTCAGTTCAGGACGTGCAGAACTTCAGACTGAGTGTCAAAGAAGATGTCATCTTCTCAGACAATTGCCAGGCAGGTCATAAAATACAAAATATTTCCATAAACACTAAGCAACATCTGCTTAACCCACCTGATAGCATCTTTTTACATTTAAAAGAAGGGTTAAAGGGGAGGATGATGCCATCAACTTTCATCTGGATCAGAGATCAAAGGAACGGATGGGGCAGGAAATTCTGTTTCAGGACTAAGAGCTTAAAGATCCAGACAATTCTCCCTAAAATACAGAGAATTCTGTTTATACACATGAACTTGACCAGCATTTTACTTTACCACATGCACATTTAACCATAAAGGAAAGGTTTTGCAATTTACAAAGCAAATCAAGTTGAACAGGCCCTTAAAATGCTGTTGAAGTCTCTCAGGTGTCTTCAGTATCCAAAAATACTTAGGTCTGTTCTGTGAGTCCCTACAAAATAACTGGCATTCGGAGCCCAAGGAACTGACACCATCTGTCCCTGGCAGAATGGTCCTAGTGTGACTGCTCAAGGACTGTTTCCAACAGAAAGAAACACTTCCAAGTTTGCCTCCTCTGCCCCGGCCTTATCCCTGTTTCGACACTCCTATAAAACCATTTCAGTACTCTTAGTTGCCCTTCAACTTGACATACAACAATTCTGAAAAAGCAGAAACAAGGCTTTTCTAAAAAAAACTCAAAACATTTCTGCATTTCATCTAAGAGACTTTAAATCACGCAAATTTCATCTAGGATGCAAGACAGACTGGTTATGATACAATTTAGTAAGACTGGTCATATGGAGTCAGTAAAGACTGGTCATTAAAGGAGTAGTTCCAGAAAGAGAAGGGCACTTCACATTCTCAAAGAAAATGTGATATTTTCCATTTGATTTCTTTTTCCAGCAATATTCACCTGTGACCTTCACTATAACAAAGGATTCTTCACAGTAAGGTACTGATTATAAACCAAGAGTGTTTCAAAGTCCTGTGGTAGGTAACATTCTTTCACTGGCATTAGGTACAGAGGCTCTGCAGCCACTTCCATAAATCTCACCCTCCAAATGAAAAAAGGGGTTTTGGCAAATAGCTTGAATGGAGTCCAAATTCTTGAGAGAAAAACAAAACCAATCCACTTGAAATCCAGAGGATATTCATTATCACTAGAATTGATCAACTTGTATATACAGTGGTTTTCCTACTACATCTTTCTATCTTCACTGCTACCATCAAAATGAGAAACCTTTCAAAGTTGCAAAGAAAAAAAGGTTGAAGTTGAGAAACCATGTCTTTTGGTGGTATGTAGTAAAAAAAATAGTGATGAGTTGCAGAATTCCAGCCAATTTAATTAATATTATTTAATATAACTATATAATTATTTTGTGACTAAGAAATTTAAACAAACACTTGGAAAAATTCATCTCAACTCTTCTTCACATGCCTTATTTATTTCTAATAAATTCTTACTTTTTCTACCAAATTTGGGAATTGCTTTTACTAATAGTTTGCTCACGAGTATCCTTAACATTTGTTATTAGATATCTAAATGTTGTTTAATATTCCAATCAAATAGTAGTGAGTTTAAAGTAAGTATTTCAAATATTATTCTTCTGCTAAAAAATATCTTCTTAATATGTTGAAATAACAGCGCTATTCACAAGGGTGCACATTTGTTAATGAATGGGGGAAACAATATCACGCAGACCATGGGGTGAGAATACCAATGAACTGTGACCCATGCGTGCCATGTGATCTTGCCCAAGTGGTTTTCTGTCATGCTGGTTTTGAGGTTTTTCTAGGCCTTCTGATTTGTCTTTCATATTGGAGTCAGAATTTTTACTTTCCCACACTTTATACTATAAACAATAGCTTTGTTTTCCTAACTGTCCTTCGTTGTTTACATATTTTTAGGTAGGCAGAGAAAGTTAATTGACTCCCAATGTGGTTTGGGAGGTGAGATTTCATCCTCCAATCCACAGGCACCTTTGGAAATGTATAAAATTGAACTTTTTCCTGCTTTGCTCATCACCATGCCCTTGTGAAGTTCTTTCATGTCATGTTGTGGCAGTTTTCGTCAGTTTAACTCCCTTCATATTTTCCTTTTTTCTACCTGTTTCCATAATCATATGGAGATATAGTCATTAAAAGAAGTGCTCTAAGAAGAGTGATGATAAAATGTGAAATGTCACTCAAAAACACGGGAGGCTTGAAGGGGGGCAAGCAAGCGTGTTGGGACTGTCACATGGAGGACACACGGTGTTTTCAGAGCCCATGGCTGGCCTGAAAGATCATCTCACTGTCTCCAGGACGCTCAGGGCCCGGCTGCCCCTGCTGACAAGGGCCCTGCTCGCCACACGGCTGCATTTCCTGGTGCCCCCGCGGGCGCAGCCCGGCCGAGGGCTGGCAGCGAGGCGCAGCCGGCGCACGGAGGCGCTGGCACAGCGCGCTGAGCGCAGGGGCAGCGGCAGCCGCCGGGCGGGCGTCGCCGCAACGCGGCACGGCGGCGGAGCGCAAGGCTAAAGGCCGACAGGCAAAATACCGAAATGAAAGGAGTCGTTCCTGAAAGACAAGGGCGCTCCACGTTCTCCGGCGAGTAGCTGCGGGGTCAGGAGCTAGCGCCGGGTGAATGCTGCACCGTGGGAGGGAAGGGCATTTGGGAGAGCCGAGGGGTGTCCTCCCAAATGCCCCCCAGGACTGTGGGGTTTCTGCAGTGTACAGAGCAGAACACAGGACTGCAAGCACAGATGCCAGGGCGCTCAGCCCACGGTAAACCCGTGCTCCGCTGCTCAGCACCCAGAGTGAGAGGGGGTGAGCTGTGGGGCAGCAGGTGTGCAGGCACCGGCAGCTCTGCTGAAACCCAGTGCTCGAGCCTTCCACCTTCTGTAGCACCTGTTCAAATCCTTTCTGCCCCTCATGCTAAAAAAACCTTCCAGGAGGAAAACCGACCCTCCTGATACAGAAAAAAACCCATTACTCCAGTTCCCTTATTACATAATGGAGAGAAAAAACCCACCCCAAAACAAAACAAACACTCAAGGGGAAAATCGTTGAACCATGATGCCCAGGGGTTTCTCCTGCAGGTACTTGAGAACACAGCTGAAAGTGGTAGCTCTCTACACACAGACATGATGGCTCACTTCCATGGAGGACACGGCAAGCATGAGGCTTATGGTCTGGAGATGCAGCCACGGCAGTCAGGCTGTGCCTTGGTCATTTGGGCAGAGTGGCTGCAGGGAGAATGAAGGACAAGCATGCCTGAAGATCTTTAAAAAGCACTATCATTTCCATCCTGCAGGATGTTAGCCCTGGGAAAGCAGATGTTACAGTTGCTAAGTGTTCAGACAGCCCTTGGCCCTTTTAGCCTACTCATGCCTCAGTCATGAGGAGTCTGCAGCCCTGTGACACTGTGAACTGCAGTGAGGTGAACCAACAACCACCATTATATTAATACATGGACTAGTCCATCTGCTCACTTTGCTTTCTGTTGAAGGCAGTAAAACCATCTGTCTCAATTCCTCCACCAGGTTCAGACCTACCAGGTGATTTCCCCTTCTGCCATCACCTCCCGGCGAAACCTGAAGCCCTCTCAGGGTGCTGCAAAGAATCTCTGTGAGAGCTGAAGGTGGAAAGACAAGCCAAAGGTGGAATCTGTTGGAAGATTTGCTAACCACAGTAACAGGTGGTCAGTATGGCAAGGATGGGAGGAGGTCAGTCTTCACTGGACAGTAGGGGGAGAAGGACAAAAAGTTACATGCGCAGGGCACGGAGACAAGGGTTGACCCCGCAGTTTGTGAAAAAAGAGAGGTACTAGGGGAGAGGATAGAGGATTGGTGTGGCTGGATGAACAAAGACAGAGAATCCTACTGCAGGCTTTCTAATAAACAGGGAATCACAGTCATTACAGTTGGAAGGGACCTTTGGAGATTATCTACTCCAACCATCCTATCAAGGCATGGTGACCTAGAGCAGATGACACAGCCTCCCTGGGCAGCCTGTTCCAGTGCTCTGCCACCCTCAACATAAAGAAATTCTTAGTCATGTTTCAGTGGAATTCTTATGGTTTAGTTTATGGCCACTGCTCCTTATTCTGTCTCTGGGCACCACTGAAAAGAGTCTGGCACCACGGTTTTGGCATCCACCTTAGAAATATTTATATGCTTTAAGGAGATCCCCTCTCAGTCATCTCTGGACTGAACAGGCCCAGCTCCCGCAGTCTGCCCTCAGAAGAGAAATGCTCCCAAATCATCTTTGTGCTCCTCCACTTGACAGACTCCAGTAGCTCCTTGTCTCTCTTGACCTGAGGAGCCCAGAACTGGACACAGCACTCCAGAAAATGAGATGGAGGCAAAGCTCCGGTGATTTGAGTGCAATTGGAAAGAAACCAAAGCAAAATTTAACACACACGGCGGAAAACGAAAGGATGCGGAAAGCCTACCAGTTCCCCCCCTCATCCCGCGCAAGCCTTTTTCCAGTCTCAGGTTAGCCCCCAGCCCACGAGCGCGCCAACCCCGCTGTGCCCACAGCCCCCGAGGGGCAGGGCCTCCCCAGCGGGGGGAGCGCCCCGGCCCCCGCCCCGATCGGCCGCGGCGGCTGCGCAGC
>VYXD01010090.1:26627-46755 GCA_013397195.1 Hylia prasina | reverse complement strand
CGCCGCCCCAGGGCTTTTGGGGCTGGGCGCGCTGCGGCAGGCGGCCGCCGGGATGGTCGCCGGACACCCCTGAGCGTGGTCGCCCAGCGCGGCGTGCGGGACGCGCAGCCGGGCGAGGGCGAGGGGTTGTAGCGGAGGACACACCTGTATCCGCGGGCCTGCGGGGCCGGGCCGGCCTCGGGGCGTCGGGCAGCCCCCAGCGCTCCGGGAGTTCCGAGCAGTTCGGGTCGTACAGGGGACTTGAACGGTGCCTTTTGCAAGGGAAACAGTTATTGGAGGAGTTTAATGTAAATTAGACAGTGTATCAGTAATTTCATGGGGCATTTATATTAAAGTATAATTACTTATTATTACTACTACTACTATTGTTGTTATTGCTGCTTTTGTTATTATTGTTGTTATTGTTGTGTAGAGTTATTTTCTTCTACTACTGTCTTACCTGGCAGTCAAATTTTCTTCCTGTAGAGGATCTTAATTTAGAGGTGTTTTCTGCCTTTTGGCTTTTCAGAGGCCAGCACTGCTAACAGCTGAGAAGATAAGTTATTATTTGCTCCTGTGTGTTACAAACAGTATTATTAAGTTCATAATATCTATGTAAGCTGTTAAAAGTGTCCCTGATGTGACCTGAAGGTCTCTATTGGTAGTCATCTGGGGTAGGAAAGGAACCAATCTTAATGTTTTTCAAGATTGCAGGGCACTACAAAGATGTGCATTTGATGTTTTCTGTCTAATTAGCTGAATTCAACTCTGTGGAAGTGATGCAGGTGTGACCTTCACAGTACAGGTCATAAGAAATTTTAGCCAGGCAGATATGCTTTATAAACTTTAAACTATTGGTCTGCTAAGTGAACTAAGAAATAAATCCTTAGTCTTGCAAATATGACTAACTAAGCACCACCCTCTGAGCCTGACCAACCAACCAGTTTTTTACCTGTCAGATTGCACATGCCTCCAGATCATAGCATCAGGTCTTAAATATGAAGGAATAATATTATGACAGCGTTGAAAGACTTGCATCCACCCACTGCATTGAGCAAAGGGCCTGCTTTTCCTACCAGCATGTAGAAATCTCCGGGCTTTTGATGCCCTTCACAAGCTTCTGCTGCAGGTGAACTTTGGTTTTCCTGACACCACCCCAACATGCCCTGGTAATGTTTCTAATTCCTTCTCTGTGGCCTATCTTTGCACCCACTCCCTGTATGATGTTTCATGGGAGCTGAGTCACAAGTTCTCTGCATAGCCCTGCTAGTCCCCTGAAACACCTTCTTGTGTTCCGAAGTAGATCCCTCTAGCCTCAGGCAGGGCCTAAAGCCCTATCAACTCTTCTCTCCTGTTTTCTGCTCCAGAACTGCCTCCTGCTAGACCTCATTTACCCCTTCCATGACTGAGGTGAATTGTGTTGACCTCATACTGCTTGGTTGAAGGTAGAAACTATATTCTGGCCTTACTTCACTGAGTTTTACACTTTGACTATGTATTCCAGAGTTGAACTTTACTCACTGTGTGTGTGACTGAACTCACGGCAGTGGTATTTTGTGGTTCACTGTTCTTTTAGATATTTTTCTTCCTGTGCCTAAGACTCTTCGAAAAATAATATGTGGATAAAAAAGCTGTTTGCAATGGCACTTTCAGGTCATGGTTGACTTTCTGAGATCCTGTAAGATGCCTTAGCCTTGTCTCTTCAGAGGAAGAGGCATCTCCCCCTTTCTGCCCCATTCCAATTTTCTGCCTTTGGAAAGCAAGCATCCTCCTAGAGACCATTTAAGAGATGGAAATGCTCAGATTAGAGGGAAAAAAACCACATCTGAAACCAGAGGGGGAGAAACAACACTAAGTTTGGTCCAGTGTGAAGGGAAAATTAATGGAAGCTCAGAGTGTAAACTTTGTAACATTAGTGATGTGACATTTGTGATGTGTGCAAAAAGTCACTGTTGCATATATTTTATATGAATTCTTCAACTGAGGTTAAAAACCTGAACCTCTTGGGTTATGCTACAGTATTACATAAAGCAACATGAGCTTTATGCCGAGCACTGAAACACACATTCCTTCATATGGAAAACCTGTTGTCTAAAAGGCTTTTATCATCGAATATGTTTGTGGAATTGATATTTCTCTTCAAAAATTCAGTTACATTGTGTTAGCCAGACATCCTTCTTAGGCTTTAAAACTTGTTAATTTCTCTAAGCTGATTTGACCTGTTTATTCAGAGGACCCACTGGACTACACACAGTTACTGGGAAGCTGTTGAGTGTAGAAGATTTAAGAGAAAAATTGCCATTTCTGAAAATAAAGCTTTTGCCATTTGCATATAGCATTGTGGTTCCAGACTTGGTACTTTATACCACATTGAGACATTATTTTTTGTATTTAAGAGCACTGTGATTAATAGATAACAGAGATCTGTGTAGGTGTGTTGTCTTATTGGAAACTGGCATTTTTTTTTTACAAATTAATCGCTTTCCATTGTTGCAGAACATAGCAGCTCTGTTGTAAAACAGTGTGTTGGATCTTTTTACAGAAAGGGAGAAACGTAACTAGGCGCCCTGTGTAACCTTCTTTATAGTGTTTGCAAACTTGGGGCATGGTCCTACATCTGTGGTACTTTTCAGTAGCTACAGCTGTCCCTTTTGTGTTCCACAGGCTGTTTTCTTAGTCAAAGGATGAAGGCATTTACCTGGCTGGGAGACTGCGCTAATTATATTTGCCCTTATAGTCTGACAAAAGTCAAATGATTAACAGCTTCTGCTTTATTCTTCTCTTCTTTACTGTGCACTTCCCCCTCCACCTTTAGGAAACTGGCAGGATGCACTCTCTTCATCACAGGTGCAAGCCGGGGCATTGGCAAGGCCATTGCTTTGAAAGCTGCCAAAGATGGCGCCAACATTGTGATAGCTGCCAAGACAGCTGAGCCCCATCCTACTCTTCCAGGAACTATCTACACTGCTGCAGAAGAAAGTAAGTTGTAACGGAGGTGCTGGGCTAGGTGTATACCCTTGTTTAATTACCGTACGTGAGTGGAAAAATGCATAGAGTCTTAGTTCCAGTTCACCTTTACTAAAATAAGCTTAGTGCTTCTCTTGCCTTGCAGGAAGGCTGTAATGTTCCTGTAGTGAAGATGTGTGTGTCTGTATATAAATGTAAAAATGCTGTGCTACTTGAGATGTATGAAATAAACATTTACAGTGCTAAGATTTGGTTTTGGCTTCCCTGTTCCTCATACAACGTGCTAAAAGGTCGCGATTTGACAGTGTGATTTTCAGTGCCATCTTGAAGCATGTCATTGCTGAGAGATTCTCAGAAGGTTCATATTAGTTGTCCCATCTGAGAGCAAATTTTTAAATGTTTTTTATTGTGCAGTTGAAGCAGCTGGAGGAAAGGCTTTGCCATGCATTGTTAATGTGAGGGAAGAACAGCAAATCATTAATGCTGTGGAGAAAGCTGTGAAGACTTTTGGAGGTAAGTTAAGGTGTGGGGGAAGGCAGGCATTAACAGGCCAGATTTTTCAATCAAAAAAAAGAACCGCCTGCCTTACTCTTGCCTTTTTTCTTTAAATGCTAATGTGAAATGGCTTACTTTAAAACCAGGGATTGATATTTTGGTGAATAATGCAAGCGCCATCTCTTTGACGGGCACTTTGGAAACAGCAACGAAGAAGGTCAATCTTATGATGGATGTCAATGTACGAGGAACCTATCTTACGTAAGTGCTGAGGGAAGGAAGCAAATCAGTTGTAACAGAATGTATGATGTTATTTCAGTTTTTCTGAGAAATTTTGTAGCTGTCTTGCTGCCCTAGAATTTGAGTGCTGATACTCTGCGTGTGCTCACAGGAAATTGCTCAGTTATTGGTCAACTGATTTGAATTAATACTTCCAAGAATTATTTGCAAGTTGGAGTAAACAGAAACTTTATTACTGCAGTCATTAAATGTTTACAAGCCCTCCATGCATGTAGGAAGAAAAAAAGCAATTTGTTTCAAACAACTTTCAAATGACTCTAGCTTGGCTTTGTTAAATGCTGATGCTCTTTCATTTCAAGCAAAACGACTAGATTTTTGCATACATCAATATCTTACCTGTCAGTTTTCTTCTCATAAGCTTCTTTTTCATCTTTAGAAACATTGTATAACTCACCATACTTAAAAGAGAAATGTAAACATGTAACTTAATGATCCAAAGTGTTCTCCACCTACTTTAGGCTTATCAATTCTATTATTTATTTCCGTGAACAAACCAAGGTTTGATTTCATAGTTCCCAGGGCCCTTATTTTGCACATTTTTGGAGGTGGGTTTAGCAGGTTGAATCTGTATTATATTCACAGGATGTCATTTAAACCACTGTCTTTAAATAAAGACTTTGATTTTTACAGGGCTTATAAAAAAGCCTGTAGGATGATGGAGATTCTCTAAATTCAGATATTGCTTGGTGTGATCAGAAAGTTTTCTGTCAAAGTATTACTAGAGAATTATAGAATAGTTTTAGAAGGCGCTTTAAAGGTCATCTAGTACAGTCCTCCAATTTAGAATAGATTGATTGTCATTCTCCTTTGTGCAGATCAGTCTGGTTGCCAACTCCTTTTAAATTGCTGAGTGCATTCAATTGTATTGTTCTGGCAAGTTCCATCTTCTCCTTACTACCCAATAGCAACAGTGATTTTCTTGATGTTACATCTAGCTATTTCAAATTAATGGGGAATTCTTAAAGTGTATTTTTGGTCCTATTCTGCCTTGAAAAGATTAAAAATCAGATTCTGAGTGCTGCAAGTGGAAGAGCATAAGAAAAATCAACACCTCTCAAGGGAATGGTCTTTGTCACTGCTTGTGTAATTCTCAGTTGAGAAACCCTAGTGAAGCGTTTTTGTCCTTTCTTTTCCTTGCACGTTGATTCTGATTGTAACTTGTAGAGATCTGCTTTCAGTTTGATGTTCAGAAAATTACAATACTTTAAAAAAAAGATGTGGATTTTTTGCCTGTGTAGAGGTGGTGCTAGGGCAGATGATCCCTCCTACAGAGTATGCCTGTTGACATAGAATCATGGAATTGTTGAATGGATTGGGCTGGAAGAGACCTTAAAACATTGTCTACTTCCAAGCCCCCACCACAAGCAGAGACATCTCCCACAGACCTGGTTGCTCAGAGCTCATCTAGCCTGGCTTTGAACACTTCATTGGGTGGGGAATGTACAATTTCTTATGCAACCTGTTCCAGTGCCTTAACACTCTCAGAGTAAAGAATTTCTTCCTAATATCTAATCTCAACCCACCTTCTATCAATTTAAAACTATCTCTCCTTGTTCTCTTAATCAATGCCCTGTGGAATGTCTCTCTCCCACCTTTTTATAGCCCCTTTAGGTACTGGAAGGCTGCAGTAAGGTGACTACAGAGCTTGCTCTTCTCCAGGCAGAGTAACTCTGAGCCTATCCTTGCAGGAGAGCTGTTCCATCCCTCTAATCAACTTGGTGGCCTCCTTTGGAGTTATCTGAAAAGTCCAATGTCCTTCCTGTGCTGGGACCCCAGAGCTGGATGCAGGGTTCCAGATGAGGTCTCACCCGCAGAGCAGAGGAGCAGAATCCCCTCCCTCCCCTGCTGCCCGTGCTGCTTTGGATGCAGCTCAGGACACGTTTGGCTTTCTGGGCTGTGAGTGCTCATGGCTGGGTCATGTCCAGCCTCTCTTCCACCAGCACCTCCAGTTCTTCCCACAGGGCTGCTCTGGATCTGTTCATCCCTCAGCCTGTGTTGATACAGGGAGTGATACTGACCCAGGTGCAGCACCTTGTTCTTGGTCTTGTTAAACCTCATGAGATTCCCATGGGCTCACTTCTCAAACTTGTCCAGGTCCCTCTGGTGGGCATTCTGACCTTCAGGTGTGTCAATAGCACCACTCAGTTTGGGATCCTCTGCAAATTTGCTGAGGGTGCGTTTGATCCCTTTATCTGTGTCATTGATGGAGACATAGAGTAACACTGGTCCCAGTACCAACCCTGAGGGACACTACTTGTCACTGATGTCCATCAGGACTCTGAGCCATTGACCACTACCCTCTGGATGCCACTGTCCAACCAATTCCTTATCCGCTGAACAGTCTGCTCATCAAATCTTCTCTCCCCAAGTTGATAGAAGGATGTTATGAGGAACCTTCTCTAAATGACACTTGCAGTACTCCCTTGTCCACTGGTGTAGTCCTTCCATCATAGAAAGCCATTTGGTTGATCACGGAGGACTTGCCCTTGGTGAAGACCCTCTAACTGTCCCAAATCACCTCTCTGTCCTAGGATCACCTTCTGATTCTAGGAGGATCTGTTCCATGATCTTCCCAGGCACAGAGGTGAGGTTACAAGGTTGGTAGTTCCTGGGGTTCACCTGTCCACCCTTTTTAAACATCGGTATGTTTCCCTTTTTCCAGACAGCTGGGTCTTCACCTGATTCCACAGTTTTTCAAGTATGGAAAGTGTTCATCAGCCTGTTCCCTCAGGACTGTGAGATGCATGTCATCAGGCCCCATGGACTTGTGTATGTTCAGGCTCCTCAGATCATCAGAAACCTCATCTTTACTTAAAGTGGGAAGCATTTTGCTCCCCTAGTCCCCATGCTGCTGTTCTTTCACTTAAGAGGTGTGGAAAGAGAAGTTGCTATTGAAGACTGAGGCAGAAAAAGCTGCTGAGTCCTTTCATCAGTTGTTACCAGTTTTCCAGCCTTGCTTGTCCTGGGGTGTGTGTGTATACATTTTCTTTGCTTTCCTTTTCTCACTGACAAATCTGTAGAAGCCTTTCTTGGTATTCTTTGCATCCTTTGTAAAGTTCAGCTTCCTTTTGGCTTTCTTCACCCCAAACCTACACAAGTCTGTGCCCATATATTCTTCCTAGGCTACTTCTCCCTGCTTCCACTGGCTATGCATTTGTTTCTTGTCCTTTAGTTTGATCAGCAGTTCTTGTACGCATCCATGCGAGTCTCTTGCCTTCTTTGCCAATTTCTTGTGCCATTGGATCTCTAGCTCTTCTGCTCTATGGAAGCTGTCCTTAAAGATCTGACAGTTCTGCTCCCTTGTTTCTGAGGGCAGCATTGCAAGGGTTCCTATTGACTAACTCCTTGAAGAACTGGAATTTTGTTCTTCTGAAGCTCAGGGCCCTGTCTTCGCTCTTTGCCTGACCCATTTCCCTCCAGACTGTGAACTCCATCAGTGCGTGATCACTGCAGCCCAGGCTGTCTCCCATCATGGGGTCCCTGATTAACTCACTTAGGTTTGTGACCATCAGGTCCAGTATGGTATCTCTTCTGGCAGGGTTATTACCTGGATCAAGGATTTATGCTCCATGCATTCCCGGAATTTCCTGGATTGCCTACAGGTCACTCTGTTACTTTTCCAGCAGACACTGGGGTGGCTGAAGTCTCCAAGGAGGACAAGAGCCTGCAAGTGTGGTCCTTCCTGTAGCTGGAACAAGAAGGTCTCATCAATAGGCTACCCTTGGGTCAGGGACGTGGTACTGACACCATCCATAAGGTTCCCTTTGTTGCCTCAGTCTCTATTTCTTACCCAAAGGCTTTTACCTGCTCATTGTTGGTCTTCTTCAGTTCACAGGTTGTTCTTTAGAGATGGTCTATCACACTCAATCCACCTCTTGATGTAGAGGGCAGCCCCTCCATCTCTCCTTCCTCTGTTGCCCCTTCTGAACAGGCTGTAGCCATCAATGGCTGCAGTCGAGTCATGGGATTATCCCATCAAATTACAATGATGGCAGCTAAGCTTCTTGGTTCCTGTGCATTAAGAAATTGAGGCATCTGTTAGTGAACCTGCCACTGAAAAGAATTGAGATCCCAGCACAATTAAGGAGGGAAGGAAATTATTTACCTTACTACTATGGTGATTTTGCTATTGAAGGTGTTGAAGTTGTTCCCTTTGTGGCTGAGAGTATGTATGGGTCCTGTTGGAATATGTGAATAGTTGGTCACCAGTGTGGTGATGTTTTCACTCTGTGAAGCTTGATTAAAAATTCTCAAGCAGAGATCAAATATAATCATGTACAGTAGTGCCAGAAGTGAAGTCAAAAGATAGTTTCTGTAAAGTAAAAGTTCTGATTTACAGAGATGTGTAAATTCAAAGTAGAATTCTCTTAGAATAGAATAGGTTCTCAGTTTTCTTTGGAATATTTGTAATAGCATTCTGCTATGCAGTGTTATTTCTTCAACATGATTTTAAAGAAGAAATAGGTATGGGATAGGTATGGGAAGAGACTATTTTTATGACCAAATGATGCTTTGCACTGTTAATTTTCGTTGTTGCCTTAGAGTGTTTTGTTGCCTCTACCAGAACTATTTCAAGGAGATTATGGCTTCTGAGTATCTGGAAAATTAGCGTTAGTCAAAGCTGATGCACTGATTAGAGAATGTGGTCCAAGTCGCAGGAATGAATACTAGGCCTGAGATAAGTGATCTGTGACAGATTTTTTTTGTCATTCTTTACATCACTTAAATACTTAATACGAGAAGAGGCTTTGTCTTGGGCTGTTTTGAAAATACTGGTCTACTAGTATTGTTCTTACTGTAATTATAGGTATTCCATAAAATAAGAGGCGACTGAGATGTCTGAATCTATCTTTCAGGTCTAAAGCATGCCTTCCCTACTTGAGGAAGAGTAAGAACCCCCATATCCTGAACCTTAGCCCACCTATGAATCTGAATCCCATGTGGTTCAAAAATCATTGTGGTGAGTAGCATTCAAAGCCTTGGTTGCTATTTTGTGAGAAACATATAAGTACCTGGTGAAGTGTGCAGTAGTGCCAGTGCAGAATTCCAGATCTTATCTCTTTAGCATGATGTACAGACTAGAACTAATGGTTCCTCAAAGCATTTTGTACCTGACCTACAAGAAATTGTTTTTGTGGGAATATGTAGGGCAGGTTTCAAGGCATCATCCATCCTTTTTGTTTTCAGGGTAAGCCTGTGCTCTTCTATAGAGATTGTTAGGATTACATATTTTCTGCTCCAAATAGAGACTGAAACCCAAAATTCATTTTCTTACTGATTCAGCTTCATTTTTTTTTTACTATGGATAAAACTCAGTGTTGTCTTTTAATACAGTGATTATTTTGTGGTGGAAAAAGAACTCCATGTTATTTCGAAGTTAGTATTGCTCATTTTAAAACTGTAGGAAAAACTTTGCATTTTGGACACTTGTGTTAAACTCCAGCAAGTTCCAGTTCTTTCCCCAAGAAAGTTTCCTTTCTCAAAGTAGATAGGTAACAAGGATAAGGGCTTTTTTTGTCCCCACTATTTTTGTCTACGGGATACTAGTGTGGTCTTTAACAGCTAGTATTCCTTAGGCAACTTAAAAAATAATTATCACTCTTTTCAGTGTGCTGTGTATGAAAAGCATGAAAAAAATCACCATGCAGCTAGGTTTCAGCTTTATTTTTGGCAGAGCATACGTAGCCTTCGTTTTGCTTGCAGTGAAAAGATGACAGAATACAGTTTATATCTGATGGAGACGGCAGGTAGAAGGGAGAGATTTTGACTCTAGGAAAGTACTGTTTTTTCTGAAAGCCGTAAATTTTCCCTGTGATCCAATTATCTGTTTTATCTTCCTTTCATAATTAAAATTACATTTTACACAGAGTGTCAACTTACTTGTTTTTTCACTCCTTGTCTTAGCTTATACCATTTCTAAGTATGGGATGTCCATGTGTGTCTTGGGAATGGCAGAAGAATTTAGAGGAGAAGTTGCTGTCAATGCTTTATGGCCTAAAACAGGTAATGTTTTTTTTTCTTTATATTACTGAAATACTGACTTTCTGTATTTTGTCTGCTAAAGCTTGTTTTATTTGACACTAAATACAATTAAGACTTCTGGAATAGATTCAAGTGACTGAACAGTTCTTTTATATATTTTCTTTTTCATCCTGTATGGATTCTGGTTTTCATTGCGAGTTCTCACTAGACTATTGCCACTTTGATCTAAACTCATCTTCAGCTAGTTTGAAACCACTCAGTTGGTTGAAGCATGTGTGTAGTGTTTGACTTGCCTGTGCTTTTTCTGATGCACCCAGTGTTTTCGTTTGGACAGGATCATAAAAATAATTGTGTGCTTTAATGCGTGGGTATTGAACATCTGTGTATGTGGCACTATTTAGAATTCCTTGCTAGTTAAGCTGCAAGAGCTTACTGACAAAACAGATACCTCTGTACATGCAGAAATAATTTTTAAAAGGCCTGTTCCTAGAAGTTATGGTACAGTGCAGTTCTGTGAAGAGTCGTTCACAGAACCATGTGACTGCAAATTACAAGAAATTAAAGAGCTCTCTGGAAGAAAAATAGCTTAATGCTCCCATCCTGTGTTAGCTTCCATTTGTTTTGTGTGGGTCAGTGAGGATAAGAGCTGCTGTTTGAGGTTTGGTCAGCTGTTTGCCAAGGAGGCCAGTCTCTTTTCCCTGAATATATCTATGGGCAGAAATGATACTAGGTGTTAATATCAGAAAGAGAGTAAGTATCCTGCCCTTTAGTGATGTAAGCTCAGTCATTGTGTAAGAAAACATTACAACAGTGTTTATTTCCTTAATGAGTGCAAGGAAAGAAGAAGGAAGAGGAGATAAAAATATGAACCAGGATCCTTTTTTGAGGATGGTGTTCCAGTTTAAGGACTGTTTGTACACACACACTTTTCAATATTTTCCTGTTAGGAATTGCAAGCCCCTTTTAACCTTCAGTAGGAACTGGAACTCACTGATCTACTTTCTGTAAAGTGAGAAATGTGACGAAAACTTAACTATTTCAGACAAAATCAGCCACATTTCTCAGCTTGAATGCAGTAGGTTGTCATCAGTTGAACAGTTGGATTGGTGTGTGTGACGGACTTGGTCCTTATTCATTGGTCTGAATGCTTGCATCTTAAATGCCTCCAGTAAATAGATGCCTCATAGTTCTGCTCAGTCTGTGAGTTCTACCCACAGAAATATTTTGGTAAGGGATTGACTTTTAAAATTATAATTGTATCATTCATGATAATTATATCATCACAAAACCTGTACTGTTTGGAAGACAATAAAGTCTTCATCTGTGATGTAGTGAAGGTAACTACATGCATAACATAAGAATATGGATTGCCTTGTGGTAAAGTCAAAGTTCACCTTTCAGGTTTCAAGTGTGTGGGGTTTTTCTTATTATTTCTGAGACAGTTAAAAAAAATGTGCACTTGTTTCCACATGCTTGCTTCTTGAATGCCTCAGGAAAACCTTAGAAAATTTTCAACGGAGATTTTCCAGTATCTATGTCACCTGGAATAGAACCATGAAAAATGATTCTTTGTCTTTAGCTCCCTAGATCCCACCCATCCCTTCTGTTGTATCTTTAAAATGGCACTGCTGAATGGCTAAATGTCTCCTGAGAATTCAGTAGGTGGGAGTAACTTGGTTTCTCATTAACAGAGGTGACCTTTTACCTACCATAATGTGGTTTTCTGTCATGGATTGATTTGGCAATATATATTGCCTATGAGAGTTAGGGGTAGTAAAGAGATTCTCATTCAGATAGAGAGACATGGTGTGAAGCTGCAGACAACCAATTTGACTTATTTTTTCATGAAAAGGGTGTTACAAGAGTACCTGTGTCTTGTAAGAGTATGTATTGATATGCTGCATAGACATATTATGTGGATCCTCCACAGCTTTCTTATTCTGGATGTGCTGGGAAAAGCATCTACTACTATTGTGGAAATGAGTACAGTGACTTTATGGGTCCTGTTAAAAGAATTTTTTCTGCAGAGAGCAGCTGGTTATACTAGGTATTTATTTTGCAACGTTGCTCTTTTCCCTCACCCATTGGAATAAGTTGACCTCCTTTTTTCATGGCAAAGGAAAAGTGAACCTGTGAGAATCTCTCCCCCCCTTCCACAATGAATTTTTTTTTTTCAGAGGGGCAGCTAACTTTATAAGCAGAAGTTACATTAAGTCTTATGTTGCATAGTTGAAGACATTATTTCTTTCTAGTTTTGGCCTCTGCTGCAGCATTCCAAGTATCAGTAGTAGTACCTGTGTCTCAGATTGATCTGGAATTAAAGAATGACTATGATGGTATTAATAAAAGTTCTATAAAATCTGACATTCTTAATGTGGGGAAGTGGGAAACCCAACCCAAATATAGTTGTATCTTTCTCTTGAGCATTACATTTCCACTATGTCCCTGGTAACATACTCATACCTGCTAAAGTAAGAGAAGAACACTCTGGGAGCTGCTACTGTTAGAGTGCAGCTAATACTTGTTCCCCACAAGAACTTGTTCCCCCTCCTGCAGAACATGAGGCTTGGAAGTGCAAGAAGATTCAATTGCAGATGAAAACAGTATATATTCTAATAAATGCATCATAAAATAAATATTTTTCTATGTGAGATGCTGTAAAGAAATCAAAAAAAGTAATTAATCTTTTTATAAAATCAACGGTATACAAGCAGAGCTTCTTATTTACAGAAGTCATGCCTGCTCATTCAGTGAAGCCTCCATGAAAAATGATGTGACATCAAGTATAAAAGAAGAGCATAATGTGTGAACTCTCTAGTACAAAAAAAATGTGCTTTTGAAAGGTTTATCTTCCAAAAGTGAGAAAGTTAACTTCTTTATTATGGTCATCCAGAGAAGCAGTGTTACAGACTACTAGGGTGTCTGAAATACAGTTGCAAAGTTCCTAATTTAAAAGCCCACTATCATCTCATACAAATGTGTTTACCCTCAGTGTTAGTATGGATGCCAGGATGGGTTCATTAATCTGATTCTTTAAACACATGAAGGCATGTTGGTAATAAGAAGCCAGAGTTCTCCACTTATCTAAAAGTGAAAAAGGATATCTGTCAGAAGGGCAATCCCATCACAAAGAGTGCAGAGGAATAATAGAGGTGTCCTGGGACAGAACTGGAAGTCTATTGATGTGCATTTGAGGCAAACCCACATCACTTTATATGAAATAAATGTAATAATGTGTAGCCAGACTATGAGGCAGTACTGTTTGAAACCTTTTTGCTTCAGTCTATGCAGATAGGGTGACTGCGCTCAGAAGAATAATAATTAATAGAGAAGTGACAGACCTGTGGGCCTGAGTAGCTTAATGAATCCTCAGAATAAATATATTTAAGACAACAGAACTCGATAAATTTCATCATAATATTTGACAGAAATATTCTCTGAACTGTTGGTAGCTACTAAAGAAGATAAATCTTGCAGGGCAGATTCCACTTCAGAAGACCAAAAGAAGGCAGATTTACTGACTTTCTTAAAGATGAGAAAAGGACCTAGGTAGAGCTACATGTATGTACACAGTCTATCTATTTGTCACTTTTTATTTAGACATGTATTTATAGCAGTTCAATTGACTTGAAGAAAACAGCTGAGGTTGCTTAATGGTAAATGAAACCTAGAAGCTAACTGTCATCACAGAAGACTAAAGTAATGAAGTGCAGGAACATGCACACACTTCTGCACTCCCTAGAAGGCATTTGGACAGGAGCTCTTAGGCCAGTGCTGAAGACTTTTGTCCCTTTTCCCACTACCTACTTTTAAAGGTAAATGACTGATCCTGCTCAGATCCATGTGTCCTGCACAGTGCCTGGATTTTCTGTTTAAGGAATGTTGGGATCAATTTTGTATCAAAATTGCTGTTTGTGTGAAATGGAAGCACTGAAAGAAGACAAAAATTTTGCTTATCCTTCTGCTTCCCTGATCTTCTGGCCTGATATATACGAAGGGATTGGTGAATCTGTCTCAAAACTTGGGGGTAGAGTGCTGAGTTTTAAACACCAGATGGGAAAAACTAATGAAGCAGAACATATGAGGGAAAAATAGTAAGATGGCAAATGTCAAAAGCTGCCACCAGACAGCCTTGCCATGAAATAGGGTGAAAAAAAATTGCAATGGATGACTTAGTCTGGAAGAGCAAATCACAGACTTAGACAGCAACATGCATTAACAATATTAATAGCTCTCCCATGGGAGAAACATGAAGAGGACTAGTGGAATGGTGCAGAAGTAATAGAGTTGCTTATTAAAAGAATGAGAAGTCTAGGAGATGTGGATTTTATTCTTAGGTCTATCACATCTTTTTGTGAAATACTGAACAAATAATGTGAGGTTTTGTTATTTGGTTTCTCATTAACTTAGGAGAAACTTCTTAGTAAAAGACTAAAAGTAAGCATAGGACATTGAGTGTGATAATCACCAAAGCTAATTCCTCTTTATAACTGGTGTGTCATACATTCACTTTGAGGAAAACTGTTGTCCTGTTAGTTTTTCATGTCGTGAACAACTGGTGAAAAACTCGTGGGCTGATAAATACATAGAGGGATCTGAATGTCATAAAATATTCTGGCCTTTTTGATTCCTCTGATAGTTTCATGCATTTTTACTGTTGCTTGTAAAGAATTATTTGTTGGTTGGTAGTGTTTCACAGCTTCTGTCTTCCTTGAGTTTCCTTTTGCCTGAAAGGAAAATAAAGTTTGCTTACTTACAAAAAAATGAGAATTCCATGTCGTCAAAGTTAAAGCTTTGTTTTCTTACCCTCCAAACTTTCTAGCCATACATACCGCTGCTATGGATATGCTGGGAGGAGCTGGAATAGAAAAACAGTGCAGGAAAACGGACATCCTGGCAGATGCTGCATATTGCATTTTAACAAAACCAAAAACTTTCACTGGGAACTTCATTATTGATGAAGTTCTACTGAGAGAAGAAGGAGTTAAGGATTTTGATGTTTATGCAATTGCACCAGGTAAAAGAGATCTTTAAAGGTGAGAAGTAAGTTCAAGAAGGAGGGAAGGGTATATGGAGAATACTAATACAGTTTTGTTTCCCAGGGTTCTTAGATTAGTTTATAAAAAATGTTGCTTTGCCTCAGCTTTGAGAACCTGCCTTACTGGAAAGCCCATATGGATCCACCAAGAGTTTAATAATTAAATGCCTATTAAATTAAATTAAGAAATTCTGTAGTGAAAAGAATCCCTGCACTTTAGATGTATATAGTACCGTTTAAGAGCTCATGAGATAGATTTTTATGTTTTTCATCTCTGATGTTCGTCATTGCAACCTTAGAAGGCTTCTAGGTCAGATTTTAAATGACCAAAACTCTAAACATGTTGTTTCATACTATGTTTTTCCCTTAAATTTCCTTTCAATTTATAAACTGAGATACAGTACTACTTGACTGTAGTTTCAAATGAAATGAATTCCTACTGTGTAAATCCAATTTACATGTATTTTTTATTCCTTTTTTTTCCTGCCTCTTAGGTCACCCTCTGATGCCTGACTTCTTCTTAGAAGTTGAAATTGACACTACAGCTATTAAGCACAAAAGATATGGTAAGGAAAGCACTGTGAACTCTGTACAAGTCCATAATTTCCATAATTAATTACATTTCACAATAATGAATTTCCTCAGTTTTTCTGTTTTCTCCTGTGAATTTGGACTCCACTCAAGCTTTGTAGCAAAAACCCATTTCTCATTTGGAGAGTATGATTTATGGAAGTGACTGTAGTAAAAACTGGGAAAAAAATGACACCTCCTGCAGGACCTTCATGGTGTAAAGTCAGGGCATTATTTTGAAGAATTCTTTTTTAATCATCTAAATTGTGGTAGTAGGGAGGTCACAGGTAAGTACTGCTGGAAAAAGAAATTAGACTGCAAACAGCATATTTTGCAGGAATATCTCCTTTGCCTTCCTCATCTGTACAAAAGAATATGACATAAAGCCTCCATGGCTTCTTACATGAAATGTGCACAATTTACACAATTAAAATAACTGATCAATCAGGAATTTAAATTTATTGCAGAATTACATTTAGAAATGTACACCTGTTCAGATTCCCGGGTGGAGAAAGCATCTTTTATCAATGTTAATACTGAAAGGGTAAAAATAATAATTTGTTAAAAAATCTTTTCAAATAGAGTTCTCTCTTTGTATTTCTACATTCATTTTTAAAGTGGTTTCCCTTTGAAACAGAAAAGTAATCCTTCTCATAGGTGCTGCCCAAGAGGAGAAGAAATTAAGTGAATCCCAGCAGGAAGGAGCAGAAGGAGGCAAGGTTGAGACAGAGTCTGCTGCAGCCAAGCCATCGGGTCCTGTTGCAGAGACATTCCGAGTTATTCAGGGGGCAGTGACTGAAGAGTATGTGAGAAGTACTCAGGGTGTCTTTCAGTTTGAGCTGTCTGGTAAGAGCATGGCCCGTGCAGCCTTGCCTAGCAAAAGGCACTGGGTGTTTTTAAACAGAAGCACTTTGGAAGCTGGTCCCAAAGCAGAGCAGCTGCTCTTCCGTTCTGTGTGCCGCTCCTGCTCCAGGCCCCCTGAGCAGGCACCGGGAGCTGCCGGCCCTCGTGCCACAGGAGCCTGTGTCCCGGCGCTGCCGCCCCACACGGGGCCGGTGTGGGCACTGACCGGGCGCTGCCGGGGGCCCGGGAGAAGCGCCGGCTGCCAGCAGCTCTGCGGGCAAAGCGCAGCCTCCGGGCTCTGCTGCCCGTGGCCCCGGCCCGTGGTGCTTGAGGCGTCGGGGGGACAAGAGGTGACTCCGTGCGGAGCATCTGCCGGCGTGCGGAATGCCAGGGAGCCGCTGCAAACGCGCACGGCTGTGGCCGTCTGGCGGGGGCAACAGGGAGGGAGGGCACGGCACTCTCTGCTGCCTTCTCACCGGGCTTCACGCTCTGTCCAGGTGACGGTGGAGGCACTTGGTATATTGACCTGAAGACCAAGGGTGGGAGCGCCGGCTTCGGAAAGCCTCCTGTGACAGCTGATGTGGTTATGAGCATGTCGAGTGCCGACTTTGTGAAAATGTTCACAGGTGAGGGACGAAGGCCTTTGCAAAGGGACGCAGGTGACGGGCCCAGAACAGCCGCGGCTGACGGGGGAGTAGGGCGGCTTCTCGCTTGGTGATCTGGGGCCGGAGGAGCATTCAGCTTTTCGTGGCTCAAGGGAAAGTGCAGGCAAGAAGTGCTTGGATTTTTCGGCAGTCCTGTGTCCTGTGAACAGGAAGAGTGCAAAAGGTTACATTGCTTTTATTAACCAGGTACTGACACTTTAGCAGCCAGTGTATCTTCAGAAAGAATCCAGTCAGTGTGCAGGACTTGTGCTCTGTGCATGTCTGAGCAGTGTTTCCTAAATCTGCATTGCTTTCACCAGGAGGACTTGGTAGCAATAGAGATGCTAAGATTTCACTGTGGTGGCATTATGTTATCCTGTGCAAAGGCTTTTTCCAATTCTTTTGACATTCTGATGGTTCTCTTTCTTCTTTTTAGGTAAATTAAAGCCAACTCTGGCCTTCATGTCTGGAAAATTAAGGATTAAAGGAAACATGNGCAAAGCGCAGCCTCCGGGCTCTGCTGCCCGTGGCCCCGGCCCGTGGGGCTTGGGACGTCCCAGGGGACAAGAGGTGACTCCTTGCGGAACATCTGCCGGTGTGCGGAATGCCAGGGAGCCGCTGCAAACGCGCACGGCTGTGGCCGTCTGGCGGGGGCAACAGGGAGGGAGGGCACGGCACTCTCTGCTGCCTTCTCACCGGGCTTCACGCTCTGTCCAGGTGACGGTGGAGGCACTTGGTATATTGACCTGAAGACCAAGGGTGGGAGCGCCGGCTTCGGAAAGCCTCCTGTGACAGCTGATGTGGTTATGAGCATGTCGAGTGCCGACTTTGTGAAAATGTTCACAGGTGAGGGACGAAGGCCTTTGCAAAGGGACGCAGGTGACGGGCCCAGAACAGCCGCGGCTGACGGGGGAGTAGGGCGGCTTCTCGCTTGGTGATCTGGGGCCGGAGGAGCATTCAGCTTTTCGTGGCTCAAGGGAAAGTGCAGGCAAGAAGTGCTTGGATTTTTCGGCAGTCCTGTGTCCTGTGAACAGGAAGAGTGCAAAAGGTTACATTGCTTTTATTAACCAGGTACTGACACTTTAGCAGCCAGTGTATCTTCAGAAAGAATCCAGTCAGTGTGCAGGACTTGTGCTCTGTGCATGTCTGAGCAGTGTTTCCTAAATCTGCATTGCTTTCACCAGGAGGACTTGGTAGCAATAGAGATGCTAAGATTTCACTGTGGTGGCATTATGTTATCCTGTGCAAAGGCTTTTTCCAATTCTTTTGACATTCTGATGGTTCTCTTTCTTCTTTTTAGGTAAATTAAAGCCAACTCTGGCCTTCATGTCTGGAAAATTAAGGATTAAAGGAAACATGGCACTAGCAATAAAGCTGGAGAAGATGCTTTCACAGCTTAATTCTAAACTGTGAGGGGAAGCCCATACTAGCAGAACAGTGGCCTTTCATATATAACTGCAGTGCTGTTATAAATTTGTAATCCTTGTTTTTCTAATGCAGTATAAGAAACATTCATAAAACATGAGATTTTTATATAAGAAATAACTGACTGATCAAGAAGGTGTCCATGATTAAACTAATTCCTTCTCAATAATACACTTAGGTTCCAGGTGTTTTCTTTATTTCTTCTCCTCTGGATCAATGTAGGACGTCTGAAGTAAGTTTTTTCGCACGTACTTGATAGTGCACATATCCCATGGAAAAGGTGGGGAGAGCAAATGTCACCCTACAGATCAGTGCTAGAAGTGCTATGCCAAATTTACTAAGCTGGCTTAGACGTAGAAGTAATGTGGTCAGTTTAAGACAACTTTAATTACATCTGGTAAATTAATATCTCAAATTTTTAATTTCTTTCATGAGTTTATTACTTACACATGTTCTCATACCTCTGTATTGCACTGAATTAGGCTGCACAGCTATACTCAAGTGGTAAGCAGGTTTTCTTATGCAGAGGTACACTCACACACGTCCATGCTCATGTGCTCTCTCTCTTCCCCTACCTCCTTACATCCTTGCAGCCAGTCATTTCCCCTTCTTTCCATATGGCTGGTAAAGATTTAAGCTCACTGGTAAATGATGCATGCCTCCACTTCGTAAGTGCCCCAGTGCACACATGGGTTGCCACTTCATGTGACAGCATCTGCAAAGCCAGATGGACCAATCTCTTAAAACATTTATTCATGATGACCAAAAAACTGCCCAGAATCTGGATCATTCACTCTTCTGAGCAAGCTGAGAAGGTTGCAAGACTTAGGATTTTCTTAAGTAACTTAGAAGCCCAAAAGTTTACAACTTTTTCAAGCCCTTGCTTGTTTAAAATTGCTTATGACCTGCTCAATGCAGGTCACATCTGTATTGCTTTCATCACTGTTCACAGAATCACAGAATGGATCAGTTTGGAAGGGACCACATTGGGTCATCTAGTCCAACCTCCCTGCTCAAGCAGTGTTGTCCTAAAGCACATTGCACATCACTGAGTCCAGATTGAACCAGATTAGTCCAGGTTCTTGAGTATCTCCAGTGCAAGAGTCTCCACAACCTCTTTGGGCAGCCTTTTCCAATGTGCAGTCAACCACACAGTGAACAAGTTCTTCATCTTATTCAAGTGGAAATTCCTGTTCATCAGTTTTGCCCATTGCCTCTTGGTCTATTGCTTAGTATCACTGAGAAGAGCCTGGATCCATACTCTTGGCACCCTCCCTTCAGATACTTGCAAGATATTGGTGAGGTAAGGCAGTTGAATTCTGGTATAAAACTAATTCCAGGTTGCTCTGCAGTCTCTGGAATCCTGAAAAACAGTAAGATAGGTTTCTTTCTCACCATGCACGAGGGACTGGGGATGCTGAAGAAGGGAGAGAGGAGGTGGCTTATCCCATGCTGGGCATTATGGTAGCATAGGGAAGGGTGGCTCTAGCCAGGGGACTGTGACCACTCCCAGTCCAGCCTGCACACTGGGCTATGCTCAGCTGAGCCACCAGCACAGCTGTCAGCCTGAGGCTCCATGAGGTCTGTGTGGCCTAACTACCTACCAATGCCACAAGCCCCAGGGGCTGTGCCCAAAAGCTTCAGGCTCCACTGCTCGGTATCTGCTTGCTATTGTGGTGTCTGAGTTGGTCATCACTCAGTCCCTGACTGCTGGACTGCTGACACCAGATTACTGCCAGTCTGCTCAGATCTGGCAACTGAAGGGTAGCAGAAGTGCTGGCATGCACCAGGACATGGAAGCAAAGGCTGTACTTGGAATGGGAGGGAAAGAAGATCCAGCGCTGGAAACCAGAGTCCTCTGGAGACCAGACAAATGAAGGGCATT
>VYXD01010090.1:8557-21587 GCA_013397195.1 Hylia prasina | reverse complement strand
AAAAAAAAAAAAAAAAAAAAAAAAAAAAAAAAAAAACCACAAACTAGTGAGACACTTAATTATTATTAATTTGAAGCCAGGAGACAAGTAATACATTCAAGAGCAAAAGGGTATGACTTCGATAAAGCAGTGGTGAATATGTAAGATGTGTATTCTTCTTGGTAAAATCTTGTTATATTCATTCAGCATGTATTGACTGAAGCCAAGAGAAACTTTTAAGCAAGATATACTGGTAAGTGTTTTGGCTTTGCCTCTTGTTTTTAATAGATTAAACCCATGGAACCCATAGGGAAAGAATCATACAAAACTATTTAATATTAAAAGATTGAGTAGCATTTCTCAGGGATTGGTGTTGGCACCACTGGTCTTAAACATCCTTGGTGCTACAGAGAGTGGGATCGAGTGCACTCTCAGCAAGTTTGCCAATGACACTGAGCTGTGTGGTGCCATCAGCATGCTGGAGGAGGGGGAAGCCTTCCAGAAGGACCTTGATAGGTTTGAAAGGTGGGCTTATACAAACCTCATGAAGCTGAACAAGGCCAAGTGCAAGGTGCTGCACCTGGATTAGGGCAGTCCCAAAGACAAACACAGGCTGAGCGGATAATTAATTGAGAGCAGCCCTGAGGAGAACAACTTAATGGCTAAGAAGTTTGACATGACCCAACAATTTGCATTGCATTCCTGGGCTGCATCCAAAGCAGGGTGGCCAGCAGGGTGAGGGAGGGGATTCTGCCCCTCTGCTTTGCTCTGGTGAGACCCCACCTGGAGCCCTGCATCCAGCTCTGGGGCTCTCAACAAAAGAAGGAGCTTCTGGAGTGAGTCCAGGCCACAACCCCTGCCATGGCAGAGGCAGGCACTAGCTTTAAAATCTTTTCCAACATAAACCATTCCATCATTCTGTGACAAAGATGATGATTTTCTGTTTTGACAGAGTAAATAAAGAAAGCCCAAGTGGTACATGTCACTGAAGACTACATCCATAATGTCTAATCCTGCTAGCATTTAGCACATATTTTCTTCTAATGTTTCAAACTTCTCACAGACACATAAAGCTGAGAGTTTCTCTTTTCAAGATTATGAGAAAAGACACATTTTACCAACATGACAGAATTGTTTGGTTCATGGGAATTGTAGTAGGATAAGCTGCTATCAGAGTTAGGAATTTGACAACATTATACAGGTTTTCTAAATTCTATATCTATATAGGATATTCTTTGATTGCATTTTGAAAAAACATTACTATTTCCTGTTTCCTATATAACTCTCTCAGGCTGTTTTGTAGCAATATTGTAGTTCCACCAGGCAAATGGGCTGTAAAAAATGTGCTGCATGGCAGAATGCTTTTGATTTAAATGTAGAGCAAGAAATTTCTGTGAAATAAAAACTGTACTAACAAAGCTGGCACTTGGCCACAATTGACTGTTCTGGTTGCTGCAACCTGTATCACCTGCAAGGCTGTTTACTTATGGAAACAGGTGGAGCACAACTTGTCCCTTTGCTGTCCTCAGGAGCCTCTGGTACAGAATATATAGACTAATCTCAGCTTCATGCTGCAGATCATTTGTGTCATTCCTACTTGTTATAAAAGGGTGACTCTTACAAGTGTAGTGCTACAGCAAATTGCTGTAATATTTGGAGAGCATTCCAGTTTCGTACTTTACCTCATCTGTTCCTCAGCCTCTTCATATGAAAGCATAACTGTCAGCTTTGTCAGAGAAAAAAATCCAAGTGAGGGAGTGAAGGGCTGAAGGAAGGCTACTCTCTTCAAAATATTCCACTAACATTTATAATTAGAGTTTACTTTCAAAAAAGCAACAGAACACTTCTTTTGCTTACATCTTGAAATGAACTGTCAATGCAATGCTATCAGAGGTGTGGCATCCTTGGTCTTCAGGCACATATGCAAGGAGGAGGATATAATGCTTTCCCTCCTCATTCCTTGGACAAAGGATTAAGACTATCTGACTTTTGTGTTAAAATTTAGAAAAGCAAGTTAAAATAACACTTACTATGCATCCTAAACACAGAGCAAGTGAGTATTTGGTTCATTGAAGGTTCTCTGTATGGTTTTGCCTTTGACAACATGCAAATCAAAGGTTCTAATTTATTAGAAATTGACAACAAAATGCAAGTGGACCTTTCACTGCAGTAGAGAAGATAGCTACCAGACTACAGAATTAATTAGTCATTCTTTGGGGTTAGTGAATCTGAAGCATGGGTAAGAAACACAATTAGAATGTGATATGAAGAATAAAGCTTTGAAAATGAAGATGTTGTGAATCATTTACTTAAAAGAATATGAAGCAAAATTAAAAGCTAGAATCAAAGAGAAACTTTATATATTACATGCTGTTTATTTTGCTAACTGGTGGTTTATTTCTGCAGTGATGGTACAGTAAGTTACAATCTGTTGAGCAGAGATGCTGAAACCAAATATTTTCAGTGCATCATTTCTAGCATCAGAACCAGAAATACCTACCTAATTGCCACCTTAAAACTTTAGCTTTTAGACAAATAATTTTTATTTTACAGTTAGCACACTGTTTAAACCATGGGCTGGAAAAGAAGGAACAGTGCAAATAATCTGTAAAATGTCACATAGAAGAAATACTACTGTATTTATCAAACATTTTTGAAACCAGACTGAGAATTACATTCTGGTTTCATTGATCATAGCCCTCCTGAAATATAACTATAGGTAGCACTATGTGAAGAGTTATAAATAAAAAGCTAATGCTTCACCTGAGAGCTGAGCTACAGAACAGAGACTTTAACTGAGTCAGTTAGTCCTTCTCTCTGCTGGTGTGTTGGACCCCAATGGAGAAGACAAAAATGTAGTATATTTGCACCATTTTGTTATTTTTTGGCTTCCGTAGGGCTTATTTACTCTTGCTAAGTATGTTAAAAGAAATGAATGTGGATTAGTTAGTCTGTTTGCACTTTACTAAAAGGTGAGGGTGAGAAAAGGTGTTTCAGATCTTAAACGATTTTCAGTGGAAAAAGGGGTTAATACAGGGTAAGTGTTGTGCAGTGAAGAAAGGAATTTGAAAAAGAGTGCAGCAAAGACACTGCAGACTGTGATTCTTTTGGCAATCACTACCATGAGGCATGTTTGAAAGGGAAGATTTTTCTAGAACAGGAAACTAACAGGGAAATTGGTTCTGTCTGCCAGACCACTGCCCTTCTGATGAAAAATAACATTAATGGTAGTTGGAGAGATTTATTGCCACACAGATCATGCATTGAATCAAAGCATTACTCTGTCACATCTTTTAAAAATACCCCACACAGACAATCTCATTGCAGTGTTTCAGAAAAGAAGGGAGCCCCTGAAACAGCCCTTTAAGAGGCCTCTGGACAAGAGAGCTGCTTTTCCAGTCACTCCAAATATGCCTGCCATTGAGGTCATCATCCAGGTCTGACTTTGTGTCTTGTCTATAGCAGATCTGTTACTGCAGGTGTTCACAGACACTGGGATTGAGGAGTCTCTCATAATCAGTAAAATGAATCTAATTTATAACCATTGGCCTCCTGAACTCAGACAGATTTACTATCATCAGCCTTGCTTTTAGCGTAGGAATGTTTGTTGCCAAATTGGCATGGGTCTATGGCTGGAGACATGGGCACCTCCACATGTTCAGGTGGCAGCAGGATCTAGGATCTCTGCCATGAGCACCTGACTGAGCAAGGAAAAAAGGGCAAGAGAAAGCAAAGAATAGGCCCTGCTTGTAGAGGTATACAAATAGGTTGGTTTCCACTGAAACAGCAACAATAGCTCATGAGAATTTCTGTTAAGACAAACTACACACATTTTGCTGAGGGGTAACAGCAGCCGTCATGTTAGGATGGGTGTATCCAACAGCTGTTCTCAGTTACCTGCATTCTAACACTCATGACTTATTTTAAAATCTTCCTTGTGATCATTTCTCTCTGATAAGAAAAAAATTATCTGAGCTTTCAAACGTGCTCAAATATTCACTAACAACTGTAATTTCTCTTTCCTAAGCTTGGATTGTTGAGAGGGTTCCTACATGGAGTTACCTCCTCCACGTCTTCTGTAAAAGGCCAAGGACTTTTCCTTTCTTGCTTGCACAGCAACTGCTGTACCCACAGTTTACCTTCAATATATTGCCTTGTACCTACCTCCAGTAGTTGCACATTAGCTGATGTGGCTTCTCTCCAACAGGGATGCAAATGACTGCAGGCAATGTTTCAGCTTAACTACAGCTCCCTTATTTCAAAGCTGCTTACAGTCCATGTTCCATTTCATTTTCTGAATACTGCTGGAAGTTTTGGTCCTCACCCTGCTAGGAATATAAATTAAAGAAATAGTGCATCTTTTTTTCAGGCAGTCAACCTGCCTGACTTAACACTGCCTGACTTCAACACTGAACTTGCTTACCACTTACTTCGGCATGTTTTCTAAATGACAGACATAGCCCTGTCTCATGCAGCCTCTACAGTTACCCAGAAAACTGTCATATGTGGATCATCTCTGTGTAGGGCATCTCTAAGAACCATGAAACATGGTCTCATATGGAAGCAATACACAGAGATAAATACAGCACCATTCAGCAACTTCACAGTCCGTCTACTACTGCCTGTCTCTGTCAGTGTGCCAGTCATTTGAATTAATATCCAGTGAAAACAGACATGTACGGATTATGCTTCAGTCTGTGACTGAACAAGTTGCCACGAGCATCAAGTGGGCTGGAATTTTCCTATGTAGCTCTTAAATCCTTAAGCAGCAGAGGGAAGATCAATCCTTCACAATTTACCACTCAATACTGAGTCACTCACTAAATACAAATCTTCATAGTAACACAGAACAATTCCAAGTCAGTCATCCATGCACAAGAATACTTGCGGCTAGAGGCTTAGCTCCTACAGTAACCCCATCTTTGTCATTTTGGCTTTTCTTGTGCCTCCTTTTACTTCTGCAGATTTGCACTGATAATACCATACTCACTGTGCAAATAGCAGAGTGCAGGTTCTTTCTACTTTTCCTCTCAAGATGCTGCTGCTAAGACTTACTTTCTGCATGTCTTGGTTCAGCCGATACATTTTTTTCAAGCATTGTTAGTCTATATAAAACAGCAGAGATCAGGTAATGATTAGATTATTGGAGTTTTCTGTTGCTTATAATGAAGTGCTTCAAATGAAGCACTGTAAAAGGCAAACTCCTCTTAGTTTACTAGCTACCAAACCATTCAGCCCCATTAAGATCCAGTCCTGAAAGCTGTTAAGAATTCCTGATTGAAAGTGGAACTCAAATTTGAGTGCAAGTGCACTGAAAACTTGAAGAAGCCATCAGACTCAGTGAGGAGAAAGGTAAACTTTTGCTTGGTGCTGTGCATTATATATGTACATTTGTATTTGTGTTTTTCTTAAACTTGGTCTTCCAAATAATGAGAATGAAATAAAAATATGTGCACAAGGAAAGGCTGCAGGATCAGTAAACTAGTCAGTCTCTAACACACTTTTTTTCCAAGTGGAATCACTCCTTTTTAGCACTCCTGCAGATTCTGAGTATTAGATCTTTCTTATTTTTATGTATTAACATATGTCTTGTTCCTTTTTATGCTATTGCTAGGAGCAATACTCCATGATGAAAAGGCGTCCTATGTAATCCTATTGTTGTGTAAATCAACCAGTGACTCAATTGGTAACTTCATTCAGCTTAGTACAGGCCAAATGTCCTGACATTTGTCACTTAAATAAATGGCCTAATTTTATTCTGAGCACGAAAAGCTGAGCAAATAAAGCTAATTACCTTAGTGAGGTAGGGCATCTGGCAGAGAAGGCAATTGTGCCAGTACCAGTTTCATTTTTTCCTAGAAGAAAGTGAGAACAAGTTTTTGCAAAGAAAAACAGCCCCCTCCACACACAGAGACACATAATGCTGTGTGTGAAATGCTCACAGCCATTTGAAGCATCATGCAGCATGGTTGCAGAAAGTTAACAATGGTTCACCAGGAGTGGGTATTTCTAAACTAAGAGATGTTCTTGTTAATACTAGACAAAGTTTTCCCTAGTGATAGGCAAAGCACTGCTTCATCAGCCAAATGTTTCCTGCTACCACACATCCACACAGCTATCAACTCTTCCAGACATAGTTCCAGAGACAATTCAGGCTGTGAACACTTCCACTGGGTGAGACCAACAGCTTCAGCCTTCTGATCTGTGCAGAAACCTCTCTGGGGAAAGGGACACTCTATTTACAAAGAATTGCCTGAGAGGCAGTTATAGAGCAGTTATTTTATAGATCAAAGGGAGAAGACAGGAAATGTGCCAGCAATCAGAATTACTATCTTCTCATCTATGTGGTATTCTAATGAACAGGTCAAAGAAAAATTGTTAGAATATGTTTTAAGCTGTCTGCAGCTCTTATCTGAACATTATTTTTAAAAAAACAGTATTTAAACAGAAAAATTAAAAAACCCAAAGCAACAAACCCACAACAAAACAAGCAAACACAAAATAAAAATAAATAAAAAAAAACTTTCCAAAACAAGGACATAAGCCAAACCACTTGAAAAAAAATCAATTAAAAATTCAGGAGAAGAGGAATTCAAAACAAATTAAGAAACCTTGTTTTTTAGAATAAACATAAGGACAGCCCTACCACAGTGAAATAATATCAAATACCAGCAGGACTGTCAAAAATTAACAACATGATTTATTTTTGACAAAGGAAGTCAATCAATGATAAGTCAGTGAAATACAGCGAATGAAGAAAGCTGTGATGCTATTGCCTGGAGCAGTGATTTAAGTTTATGAGTATTCTTGATGAACAAATATTTATTGGAGCATGCGAAATATAAGATAAGCATGTTCAAATACACAGGATCAGAACTGAATCAAACGACTTCACAGAAATATTAGCAATTGAGTCTATTAAAATAAAACAAAAACATTACACAAAAGGATGATACAAAACTGTGGTTTCTGTATGTGATTGGGTTGAAAAAAATCAGTCTACAAGCAGACATAATGTATGTTAAAATTAATCTAAAACAAAGGGACAAAATGCAACACAACCCCAAGCCCAGGAGAAGCTGGTAAAACAATTTTCTTTGTTACCTAACTGACACCACAAGATTATAAAATAGTACTTCTCATTAAGCCAAAGAGAATCGTTATCTGCTGGCTTCAGTGGGTTTTATTACAAGAAAAATCTGCCTTGGTCTGTGCAGTTATTTCCATCAGACACTGTGCAGGCCCAAAGGTCTGACCACAGGGATCTAGCTGTGAGCTGGGACTTGTCAACTATGTCCTGTGATAGTACCCTCAATTAGCACCCTCAATTAGCTGTTCTGGCAGCACCCCCAATTAGGCATTCACCACTTTGCTGGTAAAGCACTGCACTCCTGAATCTTCAGTCAGCATGACCTTCCAGGCTCTAATCTGGGACCTCTTCTACTTCAGGTTTCTGCACATCCTCCATAAGTTGCACTTTAGTTTTTGCATAATCTTATATTTAGATTTGGATTCTGAAGTTCAGCTGTCTGTCCACTGCGTTTGGCCATGTCCAAGCTCCTCTATTTCCCACTCCTGGTCTAAAGAAGCTGCTTACAAGAACCCAGAAAACTGAAACCCTCAGGTTCACACCTAAACCCTTCAGAACACCTCAGTTCCACAAACAAGCTAAGGATGAGTTTTCTTAGTATTTCCAGACCCGTGGAATAATAGAATGTTTTGGCTTGGAAGGGACCTTAAACACTATCTAGTTCCAACACCCCTGTCACGAGCAGGAACAATTTCTACTAGATAAAATTGCTCACAGCTCCATCCAGTCTGGATTAGAACACTCCCAGGGATGCGGCATCTGCAGCTTCTCTGTTCCAGTGCTTCCCACCCCCGCAGTCAAGAATTTCTTCCTCGTATCTAACCTAAGATTACCCTCTTTACACTTGAAGCCATTCATTCTTGTCCTGTCACTACGTGCCCTTGTAAAAAGTCCCTTTCCAGCCTTTTTATAGGCCCTTTATGTAGTGGAAGGTGCTATAATTTCTCCCCAGAGATTTCTCATCTCCAGGTTGAAAAACCCCAACCCTCTCTCTCTGTCCTTGTAGGAGGGGTGCTCCAGCCCCTGCTCATTGTCATGGTTCTCCTCTGGACTCATTCCAACAGCCCTTATGCTGAACACCCAGAGATGGGTGCAGCACTCCAGGTGGGGCTGCACCAGAGCAGAGCAGTGAGGCAGAATCCCCTCCCTCTCTCCCTGCTGGCCATGCTGCTTTGGATGCAGCCCAGGATACGGTTGGCTTTACAGGCTGCCAGCACACATTGCTGGGTCATGTCCAGCCTCTCATCTCCCCCAAGTCCTTCTGCTCAGGGCTGTTCTCAGTCCATTCTTGGTCCAGTCTGTGTTTGTGCTTGGTATCGCCCCAACCCAGGTGCAGCACCTTGCACTTGGCTTTGTTGAAGTTTATGACATTTGCATAGGCCCCTCTCTCAAGCCTGTCCAGGTCCCTCTGGATGGCAGCCCTTTCTCTCCAGCATGTTGACTGTACTGCACAGCTTGGTGTCATCAGCAAACTTGCTGAGGGTGCACTGGCTGTGTCACCAACAATTACAGTGACCATCCCTGAGGAGCACTACTCATCACTGGCCTCCACTCGGACATTGAGCCAGTGATCACCACTCTTTGAATGCAAGCATCCAGCCAGTTCCTCACCCACCAAGTGTAACATCCATTAACTCCAGCTCAGAGACAAGGATGTCATGTGGAAGAGCAAAATGCTTTGCACAAGTCCCAGACAGATGATGTCAATCACCCTTCATCCATATCTGCTTCCTTTATCCATAACTCCATGGTAGTAGGACACCAAATTTGTCAGTTGTGATCTCCTTCTCAGCAAAGCCATACTGACTTCACTGCTTTCACTTTAAAAGGGAAGTGAAAACCGTTAGAATGACCCTAAACTTCTTTTCATGCAGTGTTCTTCCTTACAGCTCACTGGAAGCTGAATTTCTTTGTTCTAAGAACAAGAATTCCTTTCTCTCCACCCATAGTGAGATGTTAAAATTTGTCTAAGAAAGCAAATAATCTGGCTCCTTTCTTTTTATAACAGTGCATTTCCCTTTTCCTCAGGTAACTGATATGGTGCACTTACAGTCCTCTTCCACATTTTTCTGCTAGTGAACATGTGTTCTTCAGAAACAGGTAACTTGTTCTTTTCCAGCACATATTTTGTGAAAGTGAGCAGGAATCAACAGATTTATATTTACAGTCTTACGCCAACAACTCTGTGGAATTTTATTGTAATACCACAGTGTGAAGACAAAGCAGCTGAAATGGGACTGTAGCTGAAAAGTTTTTTATAAAGCAGTGTGCAGTGGTTCTCTTTGTAAAAGCAATTCAGACCAGTACTGATGCAACTAAAAGCAAGCTTCTTGTCTTTCTTTCAAGCAAGACATTTCAATGATAAACCTTTTTGTGAGTCTCTGTTACCTAATTTTGTATAGTGGCAAAAGGATTATTTAATTATTTTGCCAGTATAGCTACATTTAAGTGAGCTGTGTTCAGCTATAGGGGTAAGTAATCTTTCCAGATTCCTTAATCTACATCATTCATGGCAGCAAAACATTTTCAGTGTTGAGCACACCAAAATAACAGACAATCTCATGATCAGGTTATTTATATTTTGACTATGTTTCCACATTGCAGCAGTGGTAAGGACAATGCTCTGTACTCACTTTGTAGATTCTTCATGCTTTATCTTATGTATGTATTATACAGAAAACCAAGGGAAAAACATAGAGAATAGTTATGCTATGGTCTTCATAGTAACATAACTCAAAATAAGTTGATATAAGGGGAACACTGATTGTAACATCTGCACGACTAAATACAGATGGCTAGAAAAATTTGTGACTAAGCCAAGTGTCCACATGTAATTTCTTATTTCTGTTTGATATCTCACTGATGCAGATCTTAAAATTGCTTTTAAGAAAACCAAGCCCCCAGAAAAGCAAAACAAAAAGCTGAAATAAACTCATTACCTTCTTCAAAGTGAAGTTTTTAATAAGTCTGTAATAAATTATCTGTCAGTACAACTAGCATAAAGGCTAGGCTGACAAAAATCTCACTACATAACATATTAACTAAGGTGCAGCCTCCCTTTTGTAATTCACATACTTGAGCATATAAGAAACCAAAGGGCCAATGTAAACATGAAGATTAATTAAAAAGGCTCCTGCTACATTCTTCCTTCATTTGATATGCTGAGGCTAACTGCAGACAGGCAGATCACCTGCGCCAAGCACAGAACTCACTGTTTCCATTTCCCAGTGTCTTTGAAAAGGAGACACTCTTATTTCTACCAAAATTATTTGTAGAACTTTGAACCATGTGGGCTCTTAATAAAAGTTCTTATTTTAATGCAGTCTGAAGCATCAGATTATGAGTAACCATTTATGCAGAAGAAATTATACATTCTTTAAACACATTGTGGGCCACCTAGCGTTCCCATTGCAATTTTCTTCAGAAAGCTCTATTTAGCTGGTGTTCTTACAACTGTGAATCATGACTACAGGATGGGCAAGGAATGCAACAAAAAAGGCATTTCTGTGGGGTGAAAAACACCAGCCCATGCACTTCTTCGTGAAGGATGTACCAGAAAAGACATTTCAAAGCAGGTAAAAATGGGGTACTCTGCTTCAGTGAGACTAAGCAAAGCTGGCATGCAAGACAGTCTATGAGGTGCAAAGGACACTGCTGGGCTTCAGTTCCAGCTCAGCTGTGTCACCCTGAGCAATTATTTCTATGCATGTTCCTCTGCCATATTTTATCTATCTGTATTGTGAACTCCACAAGACATACCCCACTACTTTCAATACAGCTATCTGAGAAAATAGCCACATTTCTAGTACAGGATAAGAATATTCTAAAGCACCAATGATCATTAATCCCACCAGCTTTAATATGTCCATAAATCATAGGGAAAAGTGAGTGAGTTTTCTCAGCAAATGTTGAGAAATAGTGTCTCTTTGGAAAAAGTTTTAAACAAAAATCAAGGTACCATATATTGAAACCAGGTTCCCCAAGCTTTAAAAGAAGGCTTGCAGCTTCAAATAAAGTCTTCATTCAAATGTGCTTAATTATGAGTAATAGTCATAAGGACTGTTGCTGCTGTCTTGTACAAGTGTTTACAGAAATTAGCTGCAGCAACATTAACATTGGCATGTTATTAGTGCCTATATGCACTGTGTTGTTAAAGAGCACACTAGAGGTTGAACATATCTTCAAATACATGAGAAATACTTCAGACCCTAAAGTGTGCACCCTCCTGTGTTTTGCTGTAACCAGGATAAGACTTCAATTTTACAGGTTACTTTCTATAACATCTATCTTGTAATTATGACATCTGTGAAGGAAATAGTGTAATGCAGCATATCTGTCCATGGTTTACTGTCTTGCAGATCTCTCAAGACAGAATATCTGTTACCCGAGTAGGTGAAATACACTTCAGACCTTCACAATTTTTTTTTCCCTTTGCTTAATGTGTATTTAAACATTTCAAGGTGGAATAACGTTTCTCGCATGCCATGATACCCTCAACAACTTCTGACCCCAAATGCTACCACATTTAAAGCTTGTGCCTTGGAGCCCAGCTTAGGCTTTGAACCTATGGCAAGATCTACCACCCAGATGAAAGAAACATCAGTTTCTCTCTTCTCTTACTATCTCTTTTCTTACGAGATGCAGACATGCAGCTTTATATTGAAGGGAGAGGAAAAGGGATGGTTAGAGGGCATTTGTGAAACAGGAGTTGCCTCTCTTCCACCCTCCAACCAGTGTGACTTTTGCAGGGTAAGAATCAATGCCTGACCATGCCCTCAGTGTCATGCTGGAGATCACCACAGAGCAACTCTGCCAAAGCAGCAAGAGATTTGAATGTCCTATCACTTTTCATACAGATAACTGACCTGAAATAGTTTTGGTCACAGCATCCTTATGAACTCTTTAAAAAAATTCCAAACCAGTACTCGTGTTGGAAACACTCTGAACAATTTCTTAGTACATGCCTCTGGCAAAGACACACATGCCCATCTGTAATGGTCTGTCCCAAAGAACCACTGAGACTGGTCCAGCTCCCTTCTGGGAACTTGGCAAGAATTAGACAAAAAAAGTAACAATTTGTGATGGCACAAAACACTCTGGGTTTTGTTCTCACTCAACGTTATGCTAACAGGAATTAACAAGGGAGCTTACAACACATAAGGTCTGACTTTTTTCTGAAGTGTTCAACAGTGAGGTGAAGCACAGACCATGGTGACACTCTAGTCATCTTGGAAGGACACAGTTTCATAGGTAAAGGAACAGGTCAGCTACCTGTTCAGTGTTGTTCATGTAACATGTGCTGGAGGTCCCACTGCATGTGTACACGCAACTCCACTGGGGATTTAAACAAATGGCAAGGTAACAAGAAATAACTTGACTTCAGATGAACAGTGAATCTGCTTCAGGCTTGCAGGATTTACCCTGAACATATCTATGACTATTTTTGCATGCACAAAGGTCTGAATACGCGGACTTACTGTATTTAAATTTTAAAATACTCACAAATATGAACTAAGTTACAACCATAAGGATTCTCTCAAAATCACATGTATTAGTATTTAAAACTCTTCAAAATATTGTTTAAAAAGCTCCTAAATAGTTTCTTTAATCTTACAACTTCTGGCTGGAGCTTTTCAAGAGACATTTTCAGGTGTTCCCTCCGGAACATGAGAAAGATAAACCATTTCTCTCTGTCTCCCTGAGATTACAGCTATGCTACCTTGGTTTTAGCCATCTTCCCTGCCCACTGCTGCCAAGTAACTCTCAGTCACTTTGACAATAATAATACAAGAAAAATACAGGTAATTGACTTTTTTCTAATGCAATGTCCCTTCGAGCCTTCTCAAAAATCATTCCTATTGATAAAACTGACCACATTTTATTATACAAGTTCTGAAAACACAGTTTGAAACCAGAAGTAGGAATATAAACACTCTCCTCTCCTCTCCTCTCCTCTCCTCT
>VYXD01010087.1:190152-237422 GCA_013397195.1 Hylia prasina | reverse complement strand
TGCCCTCCTGCAGGTCTGGAACCCCTGCTGGTGCCAGTCTGGAACCTGCTCTGGTGCCAGTCTGGAACCCACTGTGCTGCGGGTCCAAAACCTGCCCTGCTGCGGGTCTGGAACCTGCCCTGCTGCAGGTCCTGCTGACGGGAAACCACGGCAGGATAAACAGGGCTCAGGCAGGGGCTGCCATTGCCAGATCTTGTGACACTGCACCTGTCCAAATTCCCGTGTGAAATCTTATTTCTCAGAGACTGGAGCATGAATGTGTTTGACAATTGTTGGTTAGGGCTTTTTTTTCACATATGGTTTAGTATCCATCCTTTCCTGCCCCCAAAACCTGTGCTTTACAGTGGAGGGAGATTTTGGGGGACATACAAAAGGCTCTTGTGAACTCCCAACCAGAAGATTCTCCTCTTTGCAGACAACCTTGAGGCAGACCAAAACCTTTGGTACACTCTTAGCACACAGGCACTTACCAAGCACTGTCTGTCTCTTGCTTTTCAAGACCAAAACAAAGACAGAATCAGCATAATTTCAGTTTCTTTATTCTGCTTGCATGCAGGTCCTTGCTTTGGTCAGGTCGCTGAGCTGGAGGACAGCAGAGAGGGAACATCTCACTTGCCAGCTCCCCTGCAGGTCCATCATCCAGAGTCAGGGAGAGCTGAAATCAACTAGCAAGGGGTGCCTGCCCAGGGACACCCACAGCTCACAGAGCAATAAATGATTGTATTTCTTTGCCAGAAAGAAGATGAGGCATGTGATACCTCCTGTAAGAACTGGTGTCACAGATATTTGTTCCTTTTATGTGAGAATAAAAAAAAAAAAAAAAAAGCCAGAAAGACCTAATAAATCACAGTATAAATGCTACTATTTGAAAGATCTGGCCTAGAAATTACTTGAACTTTCATGAGTTTCACATGTTAGGGGTGTGGGTGATTTAGGTTAGTGATTAATCAAGACACAGGGTGTGATTGGACTTTTAGGATTTGAAAGGATTACACATGCTTGTCAAGTGGGTGTTTAATCTCTCTTCAGTTATAACTTCAGTTTGTAAATGTTGAAACTATAAATCATCACACTCTTGGTCCATGGCATAGGACAAACTGTGCTGATTTCCTCCCACCTCAGCTTAGATTAACTGCTTTTCTCCAGTGCTATTAATGCCCTCCAAAATTATGACTTTTCCTTTTTTTAGCCCACACTGTTGTGCACACACACACATATGCAGGCAGGCATGTGTTTCATAACAGGTTTTTGTGCTTCTGACTCAGAGCTGAACTATTAAACCATAACACATGGCTGACATCTGGAATTGTCTCAGATGTTTTTGCCATTTGAATATTGGTAGCCATGGTTTGCTACTCTCCTTTCCTCCAAAATGTAACTTTCTTTATTCTCAGCTCATAAAAACAGACCTAGAAGGTTTGACTGAACCTTTTGGTGTCCCTTGATCAATATATATATATATAAAATATTTTGTCCAAGCCTGCTTTAAAGGCACATGTGCTCAGAGAGTTTAGCAGAAAGATCTTACTAAAGAAAGCCTCTGCTTCATCCTTAGGCTTAAAATGGTTGCACATCATGAGAATATTCAGAAAAATCATTGTTTTTGCACAGCAAGAACCTGTGGTTGCTAAGAGTCAAAAGCAGTCACCTGCTAGCTAGCAAAATGGGGTAAGATTTGCAAATGGATTGGCTTGGTGTTTGGATATAATTATTTACATTAATTCCTCCAAATGAATGCTGCTCATTTGGCTAGTTTTAGAGCAAGATTAAAATATGCTGGTATTTGCTGTAATGTGGAACAGTTTGTCTTACCTCTGTCTCACAGGGTGTTGTGTGCTGTTCCCAGGGCTGTTTACCATGAGCTAGTACAGTCCTGCAGAGATTAGGATTTTGCATTCTTCTTTAAATATTGTAGGGTTGCCGCTCAGATTTCTCTAATTAAGGATGTGTTAAATTTCACATTGATACAAAGGGCTCAATGAAAACATCTGTCTATCTGCCACTGTGGCAAGTGTCAAGCCAAAAAACTAGGGGAATTCTTCCTGGCTTTGTCTTAGAAAATCATCTAATCTTGGTTTTTAATTCAGCCCTACAAGCACATTTTTAAATTTGAGGATTGCCTGATTTTGTACTGACATTGAGAAGGATGTAACACTGCTTTCACTGATGCTTCATGAAGAGAGGAGGAGCATTGTCTGAAGCCTGTGCTGTTCCCTCTAAGAGTAAACACAGCATGTCTTCAAGGTGAGGGGCTGCAAAAGAATGGTGACTGCCATCAAGGTGATCAGGGGGTTTCTGAGAGATGGACACATGAAGGTTTTTTGCAGAAGTCTTTGGCCATCAGCAAGAAGTGGCAGTGGTGGTGCAGCACTGTGATGCCTTTGAAGGCATGCATGTTGTAGCAGAGAATTAATGTCATTTGGTGCAGATTTTTCACGTGATTCACTGTAAGGCCTCTCAAATTCAGCAGGGAAGGCTTCACCTGCAGCACTTTGCCTATGGCACAGATCTGACACGTATAGCTGGCTCTAGTGATCACTTGTCTGTGTGCTTGAGCAGCCAGCTTTCCATGTATGTGTTTTTTGAAAATCTTTTTTTAGCTGATTTGTTTCAGATCTGGCTATGTATGTTCTGTTCACGGTAGCTGAGTAAAATTCTCATGTCAGAAAATATTTTGTGCTCTGGCTCAATCAGGTCTCTGTTACTGCTTTTTAGTAATAACACCACGCCAAGGGAGTCTCATTGTGATGGGCTGTGACTCTTAAACACATGATGGCTGGAAGAGCATTTTTCCCAGGGTCTTTCATCCTCACAGCTGCACTTCCCCACTGACTGGACAAGTGAGTACACTATTGTACTTACCTGTCATGATTAAAGTGGAATCCTTTGAACTCCTACAGACTGGTTTCTTCATCAAAAGCCTCTGGTGCTAATGTGGCCCTGAACAATATGTATCCTTGCAAGGTTTGTCAGTGCACATGGATGCATAAGCACAGGTTCACTAAAGGTAAGTCATATTTGACCAGCCTGATTGTCTTCTGCAATGTAACAACTACCTGGATGGATGAGGGGAGGGCAGTTTACCTTGGCAGGATATTGTTTACCTTGGCTTCAGCCAAGGCTTTGACAGCTTCTCTCACATCATCCTCATAGACAAACTCAGGGATGTGGGCTGGGTGAGCGGACACTGAGGTGGATCGAGAACTGGCTGAACAATAGATCCCAGAGGGTCAAAATCGTGGCTCAGGGTCTAGCTGGAGGCCTGTCCCTAGTGGTGTCCCCACAGGTTCAATGCTGTACTGTTTAACTTAGCCATGACTTGGATGAAGGGGCAGAGGCCTGCTCAGCAAATTCTGAGGACACAGAGCCGGGAGGAGTGACTGACACCCCCGAGGGCTGTGCAGCCCTTCAGAAGGACCTCGGCAGGTTGGAGAGAGGACACCTGAAGTGCTGTGTCCAGTTCTGGGCTCCTCAGGACAAGAGAGACATGGAGCTCCTGCAGTGGGTCCAGCAGAGGCTACAGAGCTGATGAGGGGTCTGGAAGAACTCTATTATGATGAAAGGCAGAGGGAGCTGGGGCTCAAGAAGAGAAGACTAAGAGGAGGGCCCATCAATATGCACAAGGATCTGAAGGGAGGATGCCAAGAAGATGGGCCAGGCTCTTCTCAGTGGTGCTGAGCAGTAGGAAAGAGGCCATGCGAAGACACTGATGCACAGAAAGTTCCACCTGAACATGAAGAACTTGTTCACTGTGCAGCTGACTGTGCACTGGAATAGATTGCCCAGAGATGTGGAGTCTCCCTCACTGGATATACTCAGAAACTGCCTGGACACAATCCTGTGCCATGTGCACTCAGATTACACTGCTTGAGCAGGGAGGCTGGACAAGAAGTGACCTCTTCCCACCTGATCCATCCAGTGATTCTGTATGTTAAAGTGACCCTGGTGGCTGATTTTACTCAAAGCAGAGTATTTTACTCAAAGCCATGGCCAGAGCACTACCAGCCCATCTGCAGCCCAGAAAAGGCAAGACTACCCAGTCCATCTCCTCGAGCTGGTATGCAAATGTGGCTGTGTTTTAGCTGCTGACAGCTCTGCTAATGGATTATGTGGGTACACAAAAGTGATGTGCTATAAACAGCAATTAAAACTGTGTTGTCAGAATGTCAAAATCAATCTCAGTTTTTGATATGGCCAGACATACTACTTTTTTTCTCATTGTAAGGATTAGAGCCTATTCTTATGGATATCAGGTGCATCTGATTGTCAAATTCTGACAGAGTATGGGACCCTGAGCTGAGCACTTCCTCACCAGATCTCTGAGTCAAGGTGCTTTTGCTGGAAAACTTCAGCCAAAACACTTGGCTGTTTTTGAGCACAAATCCTGTTTGCCTAAACCCTGGTGGACGCCCTCTCCTGCAGTGACCCCTGCTTGCTTCATCCCTTGGAGTGGCTCTGGGGGGCCACATGCCCTGGAACTTACACCACCCCGTGTCAATGTCTCCAGCTGAAGTGTGTGCTGTCCCCACAGAGCCCAGCACTGTGCTTCAGTTTGGGGTGGGTGGTTTGTGCTTTTCCAGTCTGGGGTGGGATAGGAGGGACTGTCTTTGTGTATGGCCCCCACTGAGGAGCACAGTTTTGGCTTGCTCCTCGTAAAATGAAAATTATTGCTTCCCACACCTCCTTGCCCCTTGCCCATCTCTCCAGGCTGCCTTGAAAATGAACATGTTGTTTCTGGAGCACTCACGTATTGTAGTGGCATGGAAGAAAACAGGCAGAAATTAATTAGTCTGTCTTCAGAGCAGGGTTTTGGGGATTATAGAAAATAAGCCTGTTAATCATTATGGAGAAGGTAGAATGGTCTGAACTGGGTCTTCACTCACCCTGGGTGCTTAATGACATGTTTTCACTAGAAAAAAATGGTAAGATCACGTTAATTAAAGGCTATGCCAGAATGCATATGTACAAGAGGGGTAATTGAAGAATGCTGACTGTCTGCCAATTTGACATTACCTAACTAGCTTGATTTTTCAACCACAGTAATATTCTCATATTTATGTATTTTTTGGGATGCCATATGAAAGAAAAGTATTTAAGCAAAATAGCATACTGAGCAGAGTAAATTACCACAGCAGGGTTTCTTGTTATTTTGTGCCTGATGGAGAAAATGAAAAAGGACAGTAAAGGGAGCAGGGAAGCAATGGTTTGTGCATCATACATAAAAAGGTACTGTAGCAGTGGTGGTCTGTCTGCTCTAGTAATGAAGCCAAGCATTTGGAATAATATGGTTTCACAGCAAGACAGGACAGCTCTGTTGAGCTGAATCTATATTAGATGGTGTTAGCTATCTACACGAAACTACAGAAAAGGTAAAATCTTGATTTTATTAAACAGTGGGTCACAGCAGACAGGATCACCTTATGGGTTTTCTAAGTTCCTAGCTTTCCTTGTCTCTCTCTTGTTACTCATTAGAGCTCTGCACAGCTCTGTGGGCTCCATGCAGCACTGGGCTTGCAAATTCATGGTGCTAGCCCTCTTCCCCAGGCTCCTTCCTCTTGTGCTGTGCTGTCAGACACAATATTCAAAGACATCACTCGCTTTAATATCTCTGGTTTCTCTCTCTATATGTCCCTGGTAGAAAAAAGACAATTCTGCCATCCTGCAGCTAAGAAGCCCTGACACAAGAGTTGCTTTTTCAACAAAATGTAATTGGGTTTGTAAACCCAGATCTCAAAGTATCTTACACCATCAGCTCCTAATCTGATCTCTGTGACTGTTCCCTTCTTTCCTTGGGCTGGCACCTTATGGCTCATTTCTTCACACCTCCCTTGAATCTCCCTGTGCTGTTTTCAACTAGGTCAAAAGCTTTGGCCAGGTGGTTTCCAGTCAGAATTACTTCTGCTGGGACATCTCTGAGGAAAAAGAAAAACCTGATTAAACACTGGAAAATGAAACCACACACAATGTGATTGTACCTGAACCTGTTCAAAGGTCAGCTGATTTTTCAGATGATTTTAAACCATTAAATTGAGCAAGGGTAGATATGCATCATTACTTGATCTTATCATCATTGCCCTGGATGCCTTTGATCTCCATTTGTCCTTCCCCTCTCTGTTTATGCTCTTTCATGCCTTTCTTCAAGTAGACTGTAAGGCCCTTGGGACAGAGATCAGTGGTGTGTCAGTAAATGGGAAGGACAGACTGACTCCCTCATCTTGCCCAGTCTTAACTGTGGGGAATGGGTGAACACTGCAGTGCTGACAGCAAGAATGGGTAAATCTTGTGAATGGGTAAATGAGAACTGAAATTCACCTCTGGCAACACTATGCAGGGGGACTAAGTTTGCCTGGGCATCTTAATCTGGATTGCCTGGTGGCCAGGGGAGTAGTTGCTTGGGGCAGCATCCAGGAGCCAGCCTGGCCAGCACTGTAACCTGTTACTGACCAGAAGCTTTGGCCAAGGGACATCAAAAATCTATTGCAAAGAATAAAAGAATCATAGAAACATCATGTGTTTGCAGCCTTAGCTTTTCTATTGTTTCCACTCCAATTTAATTGTATTTAGTGCTTCAGGGAATAACCTATGTGAAGAAGTTGTTTTAATGCTAAATTAGGGAGGAACAATTGTGAGAGAGACAGGTGTTTAACACCTGGCACAATGCAAAGGCCCAAACTGAACCAGAAATGCTGCTTACAGTGCAAATATAAAACAACTGTAGCTGTTTATCTTTCCTCAAAGGCTATTCTGTAGACTTTGTTACAGTGGTTAGGGGATATCTTCACTCTTCTTGATGCTTTGCTTCCTCCTTGTTTGGTTTTTGGCTCTGTCCCTTGCTGTGAGGAAGAACTGCTGTGTACCTTAGTGCTTGTGTGCATGGAATTATTAAAGATGAAATGTGCTAAAACCCAGAAGGAAAGTGGAAGCAGTGGCTACCAAGGCATTTAAATGGGAGATTTCTTCACTTGGGTTGGTAGCTCCTTGACATCTTTATTTCTACCCCACCACAGGTAGATATGAAAGACTGGACTATGTTTTTATAGTCAGAGGGGAAGTGTAGGTGAATTCATTATCAAGGAAACTGTCCTACTCCACAGGGAGGCTGAGAAACTGGTAAATCAAAACTGAAAATGGCTGTGAGAGGTTTGTCTGAGTTTGGTTTTTGTCCACCACTACTCAACATTTTAGTGAAGCAGAGACAATTCATTAAATTTGCAGATAACACCAAGGTTAGAGTGCTGTGATCATCTCTCAGAAGGGTTTTGAAATGTAAAGGATGTCAGTGAATTAAAGATACGTGCTGATAAGGGCTGGTGTAAATAAAGACAGTCTCAAGTTCTGACTTCTTGGAAGCTCTTAGATCAATGGGCACAGGTAGGGAAGTGCTAAATGAGCAGCAGTTTGGAGGAAAGTGTTCTGGGGCATGTAGAACATGTAGTTAGTTTCAAAAGCTAATATGAGGCAACACTGTCCTCCAGTTGCAGAGGGATGTGGAAAAAGTGCCAGTAAGGATAGCAGAGTGAGCTCTAGGAGGGTGCACTGAGCCTGTGACAAAGCAGCTCAGGAGCTGTGTCAACAGCAGAGAAGTTGGGCAGCAACTGGAAAAAGTCCATGAAGAGCAGGATGGGATGCAGCAAATAATGTTTGATGGTGAAAGACTGAGGGTTTTCCAGTGGAAAGAATGTGAGAATGAAGATGGAAGAAAGAAATGTTTTGCTGCTGCAGAGCTGCTGTGTAGTAAGGGAATGCCAATTTGTAAATACTGTGAAGAGTTTTCTGATTTTAAAATAGGAAATGCTTTCTGGTGGCAGTAATGGTGAAGTGCAGGAGCAGGATGCCTGTTTTTAAGGACCACAGGGAGACACATATCCCATAAATGACACTGGAGCAGCTGATTCTGCCTCACAGCAGTGGTAAGAAGTTCATAGCTTTTCAAATTATTTTCAGCTGTATCCTTCTATGAGTCTACAACACAAATATTTCAAAGCATTTTGCACTGAGGAAACTGAAAGAGAGGACAACCTGGCTTCAGACTTATCTTGGTATGTCAGGCGGTCCAGCTTTTCCCTCCACAGCAATAGGTGTCTTGGCTCATTTTCAAGGATGGTGTTGCAGAATGAAAGAGAAATATAACAAACTTGTATTCTGAGTTTCTTCTGCAGTTAATTGTGGCTGCACTCTGACATGGGATGAATGTTTGGAGTCTCACCACTTCAAACGTGGCTTTGTCATGAGCTCTAAATGCCACTGCTTCGGGTTGACTTTTATTTTTGTGTGTATGTTGACAAATGTAAAACTAAACTTCATAGTTTGTAGCTTGTCTGAATAAAGATAGCTATCAAATGGAACTTGTTCAGAACTTGGTTAAAGCTGCAGCTGGATTTGGCAAATAAGTTTTTGTGAGTTGGTTTCATGGTAACATGAACTGTGTAATTCCTACAGGGGGAACAAAAAGCTAAGAATAGTCTTGCTGAGAATGTGTCTTTGGTGGTTTTTCTTAGTAAAGAGGTAGATGAGCAAGATGTAGCCTATAAAAGAAAAAAAAAAAGAAAAAAAAAAAAGGAAAAAAAAGAAAAAAAAGAAAAAGATGTGTGAGTGGGTATATGGGAGAAATTGAAAATTCCAGGTGAGATCTAGATCTAGTGGTTTGAGCATGAAGAAAGGTAGACTGGTTTGGCTAACTCTTAATCCTCAAAGAAAACTTTGTACTTTAGCTGCAGCAGGAATTGTCACCTCAGATAACATTATTTTGAGCTGCTTCTCTTATGTATGTACTATAATCAAATTCTAAGTTATCAAGGGCTGTGTCAAATGTATTAAATAAACCTCTGAAATATGATGCTTCCAGATTCCAACTTTAGTGCAATTACTCTGGAGTTTTATGACAAAGAGTTTCAGACATTTTTCACAGGACACAGAAATGTCCAGCTGGAGAAAGAAATTTGAAGCATTTTCATTAAAATTGAAGAGTTCTATGAAATCAGGTTGATTTTCCTGGAATTTCACAAAGAAGGGGAACAGAAGAATAGTTTAGCATTTTTCTGATAAGACACTTTAATTATTTTAAAACATTTCAAGAAACTCCTCAACCTTCCTCCAGCTGAGCACTGAGTATTGCAGTAAAATATGTAATATTAGGATGTTTTGATTTTATTGATTCCAGAATGTTCAGATGACTGGAAAACAGATGATGCTGCAGAACCACTTATTCAAAGAGTGGTAACTTGAGCAGTATGCTGCAGCCTGATGGGAGAGAGACAGGTCTTACACAGCTCTATTTGAAATCTTCTTCACTTTGTGGTTTTTCCACATCAAGAAGATCAAAGGGGAGAACCAAATTTGCCCTAACAAGCCAGATTTTTAACCAGATAGTTAGAAACTAAGCCAAATGGTATTCAGCTTCCCCAGGCCTCCACCAACTAGCTTCTTCCAAACAATGAGATTCCACTTCCAGCTGCCCTTTTGTTCCTCTGGAACTGCTCTGGGTTATCCCCTTTGCCTGCAATTGCTCACTGAATGCAATCAACAGGGGACTACAACACGACTCCCAAAAATATTTCATCCAACACTGGATGGACCTCTGTTCTCCCACGTCTGTTCCTGAAGTGGCAGAGCCTGTGTGACTTTTCCCTGCTGCCTGCAGAGCTTAACACAGGGGAGCTGTGTGTGCTGTTTCTGCCAGGGATGTTGCTCAGCAGGTTGCCATGCTCTGCTCAAAGGGCACTTCCCCAAAGCAGTGATGGGATTAGTGTGGGCTGCCAAACCTGAAAGAAAGAGTCCCATAATAGAACAGGATTAGTTGACAGCTGTGGCATGTCATTTCCACCTCTTCTTCATCAGTACTAAGTGAACTTTGTTCATTTGCAACCCCAAGCTCCTCCCTGAGAATTTACAGAGCAGCTGGTACAGGAAAGCACTGCTTAGTTGATTCACTGGTTACAGAGTCAGCTCCAGCCCACAGAACCCCATAGAGAGGGACTGTGTGGAGCTGATGCGATTACTGTTTCATCACATCATGCATTTGAAATGTGTGCATCTAAAATCTAGAAAAAAATTACCTAATACTCCTGCACTACTTTCTTTCTTTGGGGATTGCAGCTTCCATTTGCTGAAAAATGATTGCTGAAGACATTTAATGAGACAAAACAGGTCCCCTGTTTTCCTCCCAGCAGTGAGGTCAAATTTAGGTTGTACTGTTGTTTTACATCTGCTGTGTTCCACTAAGCTTGCAGTTCTGTCAATCAAGCAAGTGTGGTTGTCTGATCAATTATTTCTTCATAAGCTTGTGCTGTCTACTATCCAAATCTGTGTTACTGTTAAGTTTAATACTGTTAATATCTTCCAATTTATTCCTCTCCAGATAAATTAGACGTTTACAGAGTTTTCATCTTCCTGCTGCCTCTAAGATTAAACAGCACCTTGCTTCAGGGGAGGCTGGCAGATGTGGAAATCAAACTGCATCTCCTGGGTAGATTCTCAGCTCCCTGGACAGGACCAAGAGTCACAGGTCAGTTATTCCTCACTGGAAAGAATGGAGAGACTGTAGAGCAGGTCTGAAAACTGAAGCCTCGATGTACAGGAGTGCAAGAGAAAGAGGCAGCTGACTGCAGGTTGGACTGTGCATTCCCTTTGCAGCAGCACTTCCACCCTGGTATCCCAGGTGTTCAAACGTGGGAGCTCAGGCTCACACACCCTCTGACTGACTTACCACTGCAGGCAAGAGGGTGGGATTCTCTCTCTGGCAGCCAGAACCCATAAACAGGTTATTTCAGTGAAATATTTTTCTTGAAAAAAAGAAGTGGGGTGCAAAGTCTAGTGTTGCTCACACAAATAAAAATAGTTTGAAGTTCTTCACCTTCACAGAAGGCAAGCAGGAGAATGTCTGTACCTTTCCTGTACCATGCCCTCTGGCCTTGGCACCATGTTTATTGCAAAGCACCCTGAAAGCTGGATCCCTCAACAATAGCACTTGCACTTGAATTAGGCCAGAAACAAGACTTAAACCTCAGCCCATTGCTTTCCTGGTAATTATTTTAAACAAAGACTACAGTACTGTGACTTCTTCTCTCAAAAATATTGGTCTAATTTTCATTCTGATATGAAATGTTTGAGATGTTTTAATGGAATAGGATTTCTGTCTAGCTGCCTAAGAGAGGTGGTCCATGGCATGGCTTTGTAGATCAGCTCTAGGGTGAGAGAGCTGTCAGGCCCTCACAGAGCTCCATATCACATGTTAATAGTTCAGATAAAGATTATAGCCTCCTCTGTGCTTGTTACAGTCCTGTTGTCTCTATTTTTCAAGTAGAGATGATGTGGTCAGAAAAAGATGTTGATTGCTAATGAGGCAGAGTAATTCTCTGTAGGTTCTGCTTCCTAAAACATATTTTTTGTTGTTGTTGTTCTTTTTTTCTTTGTTTTTCTTTCTCATTGGTTTCATGTTCTCCCTTCTCTGCAGCTCCTAAAGACCTGAGCTCTGTTTGGCAACCCCCTGTGTGGGAAGATGAAAGCAGTCTGTGGCCTTTTGGAAGGGACCCATGTGTCCTGCAGTACCTCTGGGAGAGTATCTTCTGCAGAGATGTCAATGAGATTGCAAATACCAGATAATGATAAAGAGAAATGGGGTTACAGCTCATATTGCCTTACACAGAAAACATCAAGTTATAAAGCCATAATTCACAAGTGAAAATATGTAATTAAACTTTGTCAGTGTTCCCTTTCTTGATTTCTCTTCACTTTTCTCCACGGTTTGATAAAGCACATTAGTAAAACAAATTTGATATGGTCCCTTCTTGTTGTCTTATATATTTGTTGAGGCTCATGTACTGCCAAACCTGTGTGTCGGTTAGAAATTATATCCATTGGAAAGTACTTAAGCAGACAATAGGAATTGTGGGAAAGGAATATGAGAGTCCTGAGTAATGAAAGTTTGGACTGAACTGTGTTTCAGCTGCCAAGGAGGGAAGAAAAAAGCAAACCACAGAAGTTTGGGTACAGTTTTTCTTTCCAGTGAAATGTAATAAAAAGGAAAATTTTACTTTGGAGATACCAAATGTATTACTATCATCTGAAATGAAATTTTATTATTTTTACACCCTAAAAATACTTACACAGTTTATTTAAAAATTATCACCCGCTTTTGTTTGGCTATCACTGTTTGACCTGAATTGTGAACAGATGAATTTTGGTCACCTCTGGAACGATTTATTTGGTTGCTGCTTGGTTTGTAGTCACCTGCCACACCCATGAATCTGTTTCTGTGGACTCTGAAACAAAAAAGGGCAGAAACAAAAAAACAAGGGGCTGTCTATAGCAAGGATGATTGCAATCATTTACAATGATGTTGAAAATCCATTGTCGAAATGATGCAAGAGATACAGATTTTTCTTTAAGCCACTTGAGGCCTTGGTGTTGCTGTTATCCTGCTTCATCATCCCTAGGAGGATTTGTGGTCCCTGCTCCTTGAAGTACCTCAGGTCCTTCCACAGCAAACTTTCTGTCTGCTCCTGCTGCCTTTACAAAGCAAGTCCTCTGTGTGTAAGATGATGGCCAGCAATTTGGATAAAAAAGCCAGATTCCCTCTATGCTTCAGTAAAAATGGTCCTAAGTGATTTAACATGGAAAAATGTAGTAGTACAGAGGACTGGGTTAAACAATAGCAAAGGAAGACATGCCTTAAATGAAAACAGCCCGCATGACACTGGAAGGAAAATGATCTGGAAGACGTAGTACATATAAACTCCAACCCATCAGCCAATATCTGGCATCAATTAGAAAAGCACACGGGACACTGGGCTGCCCCATGGGTTTGATATCTGATCCTGCCCCTCCTTCAGGATGGCACCAACCTCCCAGGGCTGTGTGGGGCAAGGCAGAGCAGACTTTGTCAGGGTTATATGAGCTGAACCCTTTTGCAGCTAGTTTACAGCTCCAGTTAGGTAACTGGTAGAGATCTTTGGTATGGTGGTAATAAAAAAACTTGCTTTTGAAGTCTGGCATTTTCTCTAATTATCTTTCTTGTGCTCATGCATGTGTATGTATTGTGTCTAAAGGTGAAAGAAACCCTGATTTGTGACAAACTTTCCTCTTCATATCCAGGCTGTCTGCTACTTTCCAAACAGGAATGGACAGGGTTAAGTGCATCTGAAGCAAGAGGGCAAATCTGTGGGGCACAGATCTGCACTGGAATGAAGCAAATGATGACAATAGCAGTCACACGTAAGGTGTCTCTCTGTGGAAGTCACTCCAGCCATTTTGTGACCATGGGTTGAGTCCACAAAGAAATTGTCATAAATCATTGAGCCTAAGAGTGGAGAAGAGTCAAAACCAGAGCAGAAGGGCAACTGAAGTTTGGTGCAGCTTCCCTTCCCCCCCCACCCAGTACACCTCTCAGCTCTGTTGTGTTGGTTGTGATGAGAAAACTTCCTTGTCGTTCTGGGAGAAGTACCTGATCTCCATCTTCCATATCTGCAGAGAGACAGATCCATTTTCCTTCTTAAGCTGCATTTTGGCAATATGCAAAAGCAAGATACCCAATTTCTCAGTGTTTCTCTGGGGCAATCACTTAGTGGAGCAGAGGCAAACACCTAGGTACCAGGTACCAAGGGCACAGCACCAGTGGTCCATTGTGAGAAGGGCACTCTCTGCCCACAAAGCCCTGAAGATGAGCCTTAGCTGGCCAGAGTGCTGGCTGCCAAAGGCAAGACAGCAGAGAAACCTGTTGTCTAGTCCCCCCATGGTTTTTCAGGAAGCAGAAGGATAGTTACATCTCTGGTAGCATTTCAAACACTTGCTTTTCTTCCTGAGCTGAGTCTCTGAGGCAGTTTTAGCCTCTGGAGGAGGACGTGGCACCAAGCACCGCAGCTGAAAGCATCCTAGGAGAGGTGAAGGATAAAAGACAGACTGTGAGATCATCCGATGTCTTTTGGATCCCACGAAGGCCTTGTAACTTAAAGGAAATTGGTTCTATTTTCAATTTGGTTAACACATATAATTTTTAAAAATAGCAAACTGGCTTCTTGTTATCTGACCAGAGAGAGATGATTTTTGAGCTTCACATATAAGTGAAAACCAGCCTTAAGCTGTAACTCCTACTTGAGGTATTGAGCTTTGCAAGTGAGCTGGAGCACTAGGAACTCAGGCCACTCTGTAATCACAGTGCCTTACTCATTCTGGCAGCCTGCCTTCCCTTTTCATCAACGCTTGGGATTTCATTAAAGCAGAAAACCTGTTGTGAAGAGACTACGGATAAAGATTATGCCATGCAATTCCACAATTCATCTTTCACTCAAGTTTAGCTTTTTCCCTTCTTCTACAATGACTCCTCATGCATAAATAATATCCGCATTCCTGCATTTCCTTGAAACTTAGATATTACTTCTGACTATATCATAATTTTCTAATTTTGAAATGTTTCTTGCTACAGAAGAAGGATAGAAAGCATCATTCTGTACTAGGTCTGAAGCTGCTTAATGTCAATGGCAAAAATTTCAGTTTCCACGTGTTCAATCCTATCACTTGCTGTCTTCTCCCTCCCCTTTCTAATTAGTCTTGTCCCCTCATCCAAAGATATATACTTGGATCTGTTTCTACCAGACCAAGCATTTTCCAACTTTCATGTGCAGATCTCTTTCTCAGCAGGCATTCAAAATCAGGCACAAGCTCTTCTTCCATACTTGTGTTTGACTTCTGAATGTGGGAGCAGGTTTGGGCTACGCTTTCATCATCTTTCCCTTTGTATAGATATCAAGAAAGAGAATACAGAATGAAGCAGGGCAGCCACAATGGCCTCTGCTCAGCCAGAAAAATACTAATGCACTGGGTTTTGTCATTTCTCCAAGGGAGCATAGGCCTTTCTTCATGTGCCACTGGACCTTTACCTCAGCAGGAAGAGAGCATTTCCTTCAGTGTGCTTGAGGCTGACTGTAAGGGCTTTCACACCCTTTAAAAGAAGCTGCTCTGTAGAGATGCAGCAAGTTCTGTGAACAGCTGGAAAAAATAACATTATCTCTTGCAAACTCTTCTTTGCAGAATTCTAAAGCCCCCAAAGGGCCCCAAAGCTGTGCACTTGGCAGCAGGAACTGCTGACAGGCTCCCAGCTCAGTCTGAGCACAGGGGAACCCTTTGCAGCCTCACCTATCCAGGCAGCTTTGCTCATGAACAAGGCTTCCATCGGAGCAAAGTTGTGTGCTGCCATTGACAAGCTGTTGGGAATTCCCTGGGAACCTGGGCATGATCCTCAGCTGTCAGTGTCCTAGGCACATGGGCTCCCAGTCCCAGCCTGGTCAGCTGCAGGAGGGTCTGCTCTGCTCATCACTGTGTGCTTGATTCCCACCAACTTTTGGAGAGCCCCTGGCAGGCAGCTGGCTGCCCTCTTCCCCTGGCCAAACCCTGTGCAAGGCATCAGCCATCCTGCTATTTAATATTCCAAATATGTGTGAATAATCCTCTGAAATTCGGTATCCCGTTATTTTCTCAGATTCTTTGTGGCTGCCACGGGTCATGGCCCTCCCCTGGGGAGATCCACTTCCATTTCAGACCTGAGGAAAAGCTTGCATGATGAAAGCTGGCCTGTTTTATTTCTGTAACTGTGTTAGTGAGCCTAATAAAATATATTCCCCCCTGTCCACAGACCTTGTTGCTTTATGTTCTATATCATTATGCCCCATGTCTGCTAGCACCACCCCTGCCAAGATGGAAGATCTCTGTTGTTTGTGCTGTGACTGGGAGCTCAGGCACACCAGTCTGCTGGTGTTATGGTTCTTCTGAGGCAGTCGTGAGAGAAACAGCTGATCTGGGGCTCAAAACACCTCTCCCCTTTCCTGGCTTTGGGAAAGAGCACACATTTCTGAGTCACACATGGTGCATCCTTGCCCCAGGGCTCCTGCCACCAGCTGGATATAGGTATTTGTTTGTTTACCCTGACCTGGCTCTCTACACCTGCAAGGTGAGAGGACTGCTGCTTGCTCCCTGGTTTGCTGCTGCTGTTGCTTCTTTTAGATGAAAAATCATCAGGTGACAACCTGCAGTTTGTTTTGGAATACAGATTATTTACATAGAAGCCATATAGGAGTTTCAGGTGGTTCCAGTGGGTGGTCTCCTATTTCAAAACTATTTTCCTCTATTCCTTGGGCTGGTATAGGGAGATGAGCTACTGTGCTGAGGCAGAGCAGTTTGACATTGTGGTTAAACTACTCCTCCTCTGCAGACTTTTCATCTACACAGCACCATATCATGTTGGTATTGCTAAGGTAGGTACAGCAAGTTGAAAAAAAGAAGTGAATTTTATATTTATGGTTCGTATGTATTTTCTAGTAAAGCTATTTGTAGGGAAAAGATTAATTACCTGGGTCTCAGTCTGCTGAGATTTTCCAGTCATCGTAGCCATAGATTCACAGGATGGTTTTGTTGGAAGGACCTTGAAAGTCACCTAGTTCTGACCCCCTGCCATGGGCCAGAACACATTTCACTAGAACAGGGCCCCATGAGCCTGATCTTGAGCACTTCCTGGGATGGGATACCCACAGCTTCTTTGGGCAACCTGTTCCAGTGTCTTACCACCCTTACACTAAAGAATTTCTTCAAAATATCTAACCTAAACCTGCCCTCTTTCAGTTTGAAGCCATTCCCCCTGTCCTATCACTGCAGGCTCTTGTAAAAGATCCTCTCTGTGTTTCTTGTAGGCTCCCCTCAGGTACTACAAGGTGCCATAAGTTCTCTCTGTAGCCTTGTTTTCTCCAGGCTGAACAGCCCCAGGTCTCTCAGCCTGTTTTCATAATCAGATAAATTTTAACTTTGTTTCAGGTTTCAGTTTTTGTTGCGCCATGACTGTGGGTTCTTCCTTCACCTTGGCTGTATTTTTGATGTATAGAATCAGCATCAGAATTCCTGACTTGCTGTCATTTCAAGTTTTTATAAAACATCTCAGTGTTTCTCTTGGGCTGTTTTTTCATGCCTGAACAAACTTCTCATTATGTCAGCTAAAGAAATAATGTGGCTCCTCCATGTCAGCACCAGAATGGGAGGGCTGTGGGTGAGTTTGGCTGGGGCACAGGTAGCTGATGGAAGGGGAGAGATTGAATGCTTGTTTTGGAGAAGCTGTCAGGGTGTCTGGTGGAATGGCACAGGGGAGCCAGGGAAGGAGGAGCCTGGGGGAGAGAGGTGGTAGGGTGAGGATAAAAAAAAATATTTGGAAATGCTGACCCAGGGAAAATGTCAGTGCAAGACTTGATGGCTGGGCTGACAGGTAAATGAGAAGCACCTTTTGAGGACAAGCCCAGCTGCAAGCTCCTGCTGCTGGATATTTCCAAACTGGGGCTACATACCTGCACACTTGGACTGGTGGTAGAGGAGACTGCAGTGGCCATGCAGAGGTGTTACAGCATGGGGACTTTCCATTCCCTCACCTCTCTACTGCCCATGTGGATCAAGCCTACTAGTGTCTGTGATCTTAGCCACAATTTGAGTGCTACCTTTTCAGGTTTTAAAGAGGAGTGAAGAAAGCAGAAGTGCGACATCACCTGCATCTGGTTTTGTGTGTTGTCAGAGAGCACAAACTGCAAATAAAAATGGGAGTGGGGGTGGTGGGGGTGGTGTGGAGCTGGAGGTGGAGGTGTTGCAGGAACTGTGCTGTGCTGCAAAATGTTCCTGCCACTGACAGTGTTATTCAGTGATAATGTCTTGGCACACTGCTTTTAGGCACTGGTTTATCCTCTCATTCCCTGTTGTAATTCCAGGATAGCTCTGGGAATTGACGGTGAAGGCAGAAGTTGAGGTGTGTAACACGCTCTACATTGCAAGCCTGAAGTGTGTCAAGCATTGAAAGGATCAGTGAACTGCTTTGAGTTCCTGGGCATGGTTGGGACTCCTGAGGAAATGAGGGAAGCATTGTCTGGATGGTCCAAGGGCAGCTCACAGGGGTAAAGCTTGTCCCCTGGCTCCTTCCTCATCAGCGGAGTCCCTGGCTTGCTTCCCAGGGTGGCACAGCCAGAACCTGTGCTGTGAGGTGGGGAAAGCCTCCCTGTGCCATGAGCTGCTCCACACCTGCGGGCTCTGCAGTGTCAGCAGGGCTCTGTGAGCACAGTGGTTAGCTGGCCACAGCCAGCTGTCGGGCAGGCTTGTCACTGCAAGGTGCTCCACGCCTGGAAAGCTCATCCTGATCATGTAAATTATGCACCACACCAGGGACTTGCTCTCTCCTCACCAGGCTCAGCAGGTAGCTCACAAGCTCTGGATTGTGCCAGTTGGACTATGTAGAGATCCTAGAAGTGCATTCCTGCTGAGAAACATTTCTTAGGGAAGCAGAGTTAACCTCTGGTGACTGCTGTAAGCTCCCATACTGGGCCAGTGCAATGTCAGGCAGTCCCAGACGCAGCAAAGTGCCTCACCTTCCCTGCTGGCTTAAGCTGGCCTCTCTTTTCAGGCAGAGAAACTGTATTTTTATTTCTGTTTGTATTTATTTATTTTTAAAACAGAGGGATTTCTGAAAAAAAGCACATGGGCTCTAATGTGACCCTTCCGTGTTTCTGTGCAGCGAGGACCTTCTTATTTCCTGAATGGCTTGCTCTGCACTCCAGTTAACTCACACCCTGGATTTCATCCAAGTACATTCTGTTTCTTGATACGAGGCCAGGCTTTGCTGAGTCGTGGTGCCATTTTCTTCTGCCTGCTCTCCTCCCAGTTCCTCTATTATCATTCTCATTGCTGAGTGCTGCCTGCACCCCTTAGGCCGAGGGGAGAGCAGAGCCCAGCCCCGTGCCTGCTCCTGACAGCAGTCGGAGCTGGAGCTGCAGTGAACCACTTCTTCAAGGAGCCTGTTGGCTGGGCTGTCCCCAGCTCAGCCTGTCACTGAGAGGGATGTCTGAAATCAGCTGAAGCAGAAAACATTTGAACTCTACACCCTGCCAAATACCTTCCAGATGTGTAAGACGTAGCCTCGCTCTGGACTCCGACTGTAGCTCTGCTAGCATACGTCTGCACATTTGTGGGGCACAGGGAACATGAAAGTAGATATTTTACAACATCTGCTGCCTTTTCCTAGTTCTCCCTCCCTGCTTTTTGCAGTTCTTTGCCTATATTTCACCCTTAAAAAAAAAAAAAAAGGCTATTAGTCTTTCTACTTTTCTACTGATTTATTGAATCCTCTTGAATCCTCTTTGCACATTTTGTACGTTTTTGTGCCAGCAGTGTGGTAAAAAAGGAGGGAAACAGAGAGACCTTGTTCTCCTGCCTGGAAATCAAATCTGTGCCCAAGTCCTTTAATTATTTCTGTATTGATTCAAGGTGGTTTTCATGCAAATAAATAATAATAATAGTATCAAATTCAATTGAAAAAGGGCTTTGATAAAAACAGAGATTTATCATGCTTTCATAGCAAGAATTACAGTCCTGCAGTCACCTAGGCCTGAGGAGTGTCAGGGCAACACTGTCCAGAAGAGGGAAGGGAGAGGGCGGAGAGGCCTAAGGATTAGGTTAAATGTGGAAGTGATGATACTTCTTATTTGAAATTAAAGAAAATTATTGAGTTATAAGGTCTTACTTTTAAGTACTCTTTTGGTTAAGAAAAAATAAAAGAGCAGCCTTGCTTCTTTGTTGTTCCCAAACAAAACAAGGTAGATTTGCTCCGACTTCTTATCTCTGACTCCACAAGTGGTGATTACTTCCTGACCTTTGTTGCTAAAAATTGTGTATTTTTGAAGAAATAATCACCTTTGGAGCCCATGGCTATGTTGGTGTCATTTGTTCTTGAAAATTAAGATCCAGGCCTGCGATATATTTTGATGAGAGACCACCTGGGAATCACAGAAGCCATCTACATGCCCCAGGGAGCTGTGGTCAAACTCCTGGCACGTAGCAGACCACAGGAATCTAATGAGTGGAAAGATTTCATTTGGTCCCATCATCACTGCTGGGTTGACTGATGGGGCTGAAATGCAGCAATACTCACATACCTATTTCTGTCTTCTCACTGTGACAAACTGGGGTGTGAGAAACCTGTCAGTCAACTCAGTGGGCTTTAGGGATGAAGATGTCAAATGGAGGCTGTCTGTGTGACTGTGCACATCACAGAACTGGGGGAGGGAGGCAGGGAGATGTGGTAAGACGGAAAAATGTGTTTCCTATGTTACAGTCTGCCTTCTTTTGTGCACCCCAGTTGGAAGAAGTCAGTGCAGTAATGTTCACGTTTTGCTACAGTGTTTGCAATTAATCTGCCCTAGTGGCACTTGGCCCTGAAGTAACTCATCATTTTGTTGGGACAATATCCCTGAGGGGTGCAGTTCTTACCAGGACTCTGTTTAGTCAGGTGTGCAAGCATCTTCCTGACATTGGGCAGGTGTCTCACTGACATATTCTGCACCAAGCATGCCTGGAGGGACCTACAAGATCCCATCTGTTCTAGCCTGGCAGCTAACCTGAAAGGGTGGTCTCTCTCTCTCACAGGCTTTTGATGACTGTGGGGGTCTTTTCTTAGAGCATTTCCTGCAGTGAAAGCCTCACCTTTTGCTGCTGGAGATGTGTGCACCAGACCTGGTTATAAATCTCATTTAATCTACACTAAAGCATTTTGACTTGATGACCTTAAAGGTCTTTCCCAAACTAAATGATTCTGTGATTCTCTGAAAGCTGTTTAGGTGCCATGTTTTTTAAATGATTTGTTTCTTAAATTGGCTTCGGATAATTGAGATGTTTCTATACCTCAGTTAAAGATGATTAGGGCAAGGTATGAACCGTATGCTGAAGAAAGAAGGTTTTAAGAACTAAAAGAATGATCTCAGTTCACCCCTTCTTCCTCGGGTGCTACAGATAGAGTAAAAAAGGAGGCCCTTATATTGGCTGCTCCTTCATCTCTTCCTATGATTTATCTAACTATATGTCAAAACTGGAAAGATCTAGATGAAACAGCTTTGCTTTTACAGAGACCTGTTCCTCAGCAGTTTAAATCTTAGAGACAATTTTATGTTGTGAAGCGTCTGGAAGTCCCCTTGGCCTCTTTCCAGCTCATTGTCCCATGGAACATCTTCCTTCCAGTGCCCCCAGTGAGTGACCTCTGACTCTGCCTACAGGATGAAGAAAAGCATCTCAACTTCAAAGCTCCCGAGCTCCTGCCTAAGCATTATTTGAACACGGAGAGAGAACAGGCAAGTAACAGCCGTGCCTTGTCAGTTGCAGAGGATACAACTTTATCTAACAAACAGTATCTCTGATACAATCATCCTGCGTGTCAACATCACCATCTCTGCTGGTGCCCTGCCTGCAATATCCCCGTGATAACATAATCAAGGTAACTTTTGTAAGCACAGTAGAGATAGTGCAGCAGATAGTAAAGGAAGCCAGACTTGCTTCAGTCTTTGTGTCTGTCTGCTCCTCCATTTACTCAATCACTTTTGGATCTGACGTACTTCATTCACATTTCTTTAATCTACTGCCTCGAGTACACCCTAAGCCACTTCTGTCTTCCTTCTCCAGTTTCTTAGGCTTATATTATTGCTCCCTGATGGCTCTGATCTCACGTTTTTTAGCTGTTCCAGGCCTTCCTGATATTCCCAGTGAAACTACAACAATCCTCTCTCTTCAGTCATTCTTAGGTGTAAATTTGATCTCTATGTTAGTCTGCCAGCTGACTTCCCTGGAGATTTCTGTACCCCACAGTTCTGTGTGTGTGCTGAGGCTGAACAAGAAGATACTGCAAAAATGGGAGATTACATCTAATTCATATCTGAAGTGATGACTGTTTGCAAATGAGAAGTGTTCATGTGTCGTGTCTGATGCTCAAGAAACCCAACAGCAAACTCCATGCCGCTCCCAGTCTCAGGGACTGACTTCCCGGGTGTTCTGGGAGCTACAGGAGTTGGTAAGGGAAATGATGCAGGACAGCAGGTCTGGGACCTTTGACTCTGTCTTCTTTCTGCTAGGAGTTTTGGACTGACAGGAGGTGAAAATACATTACCATTAGTGGAAAGAAAATCCTGCTCTAACCTTCTTTGTGCTTTTTGCCTTTATCAGACAGTGACTGTTTCAAGGAGGGACTTACCAGACTTCCTCCTAGGACTCAGTGAGTAGAGTGGTTAACTACTTTTCCAGAGGCTGGGCTGTCTGCATGACACTCACCTTGGTCATTGACATCATGGTCAGCTGCAGCCTGTGATACAATGTCTGTTGCCTTAAGGGGGGGCAGGTCCAACTCAAAATGGAACAAGTATTGCGAGTCACAGGATTTTAAACCTGTGATAATACAGGTTATTTATATTATTATATTGTTATCATATGTTATTTTTTTGAATAATAATTTACATTAAAATACATGACCAGTGCAGGCTTTTGTGGTTCAGCTATGGTGGCTGAGGTACCACTTCTTCAATCCATGCAAGTCAGACTGAAGGTCTGCAGCACAATTTGACTATCAGTGAAACAGAAGGCTCTTCAATACATTACCCAATATTAATGATCACAAATCTCTATCATAACCATATGGAGATTTTCATTTTACCTTGGTTCTTCCATGGCAAGGGGAGAGTTTTAGAACAAGAACAAGCGAAAGCTAGTGAAGACAGCAAAGAGCTGACTAAAAACTTTTTTTTTTCCCCAGAGGGAGTTGGCACTAAGTTTTTCCTGAGGTGGTGGATGATAGCTCTTGAGAAGATGATGTTCTTGCACAGCTGGTGGAATTATGACAGACTGATTACTGACACCACACAGGTCTGAATTTTTACTGCATTTTTATTTGTATATCAGGGCTTATGTTCCCATTTAAAATTTTGGATAATTGAATACCTAGCACATGTAAAATGCATGAGGAGTGAAACTCCTGCACGTAAGAAGCAGTCAGCTCAAATGCTCCTCAGGCTTATGGGCATCTGCAGCTTGAACTGTTGATTTGGTTTATTATTTGGGGAACACATGCCATTTAATGTGATGACCTCTGCCAGCAGCTTTATAAAAGTACTCACTCTGGTATAAATTATTGTCCACTTTATTATTTTTATTGTTGTTGTTGTTGTTGCACATATGGAATGGATGTATAATCCAGGTTTTTAGAAGTAAGTCCACAATCTGCTGTTTGGTGGTATTCAAAAGTACAGTGGGCAAATGCCCCAAGCAAATCTGTTCAAGTTGCAATTTACATGATTAGGAGATATTGAAAGCAGAAATACCTATTTCCTGATACAGAAAAGAGAAAGAATCCTATATAACTACTTACCAGCTGTAGCCACAGCAAATGAACAGTGCCTTCAGTGCCCTTGCCTGAACTAGCTTCAAACTTAATCCCGAGATATTCATAAAACTCTTGAAGGGGAATATGATAGCATGTTCTAGTTCAAGAATAGAGCAGTCCCACCCCTCAGTTAGGCAAAATAATGCTCAGTTAAAAAGCATGGAAGGATTTACTGGAAAAACAACAAATAGTCCAGGTTCGAGGTGTTCTGTGGTCTGGAAAACAAGCAGACAAAAACATTTCAAAATAATTCCCACTTCATCCTCAGAGCCCTGAAATGCAAAACGTAAATAAAATTTCTAGAACTCATCCAATAATTACACACTAATTTATAAATAGCAAAACAGACAGCAAATGAATTGCCAGCGATTTCAGAGAAGAACATGACAGGCTTAGAGAGCAAATGAAAATAAACAATGAGACCACGCTTCAAAAATGTTCTACATTATTGCTTTAAACAAAAACTCCCATACAGTTCAGAGAAAGAGGAGAATGAATTGTCCATAATGGCTCTTCTGGAGATGAGTGGACAGAAAAACAGCAATGAGCAGTTTCTTTGGATCAAATATTTTTAAATCTTTGGATAAACTTCTTTAAACCTTTCTAAGCCTTATTTTTTATTATTTTATAAAGAACTTTGTATGGTAGCAATGGTCCAGTCTGCTCCAGTGGCAGACAGTGAAAAGGAGAGGTTCATTCATCCATTTCATCCCTTTTATCAGTCCCCAAGTGCCACACAAAAGAAGTGTGATAACTTTGCTACATAAGCAGAGACCTGGTTTGAAAAATGGATTTACATTTGCTTAGTATTATGTGCATGCACTACCAGAGCAGTTATGTATTTATTTATGTATATTTTATGTGTAATTAGACATTTCCTCCATCTCACTGAAGCTTTACCTCCTCTTCTCATCCTCAAGGAATTTTAAGCAACCAGTTACTTGTAGACTCTTTTCATTCTCTCTTCAGTCTTTACACTGCCCACTGCCCATTTTTAGAATCAGGACAAAGTCAGAAATAACAGTCTTTGGAGTCCTGCCAGCTCATCGTTGGTCTTTTGTAGTAGTGTAATTGTCACACTTTTCTGTAAATTTCTAAATGTACTGAGCTTTTGTTTTGTGCAGGGTTGAAAACTTTAGTCAGCTTCTTCAGGAGTTTTTGAAACACTGAGTAAACTGTAAGGGAGAGAATTTACAGGGTTATGTATCGTTTATATGCAGACTGAGATTATGAATTTGGCTTTTTGGTATTATCTTTTCAGTTAATGAAAACTACTTTTTTTTTTTTTATCAAATAAGAAAAAGTACACACTGGCTACAGCTCTTAGTATATCCAAAGACTGTAATTCCAAGGAGTTAGGCATTCAGAAAGCCCCATCTATCCCCAATTTCCTCTCCAAACCCTTTCACCTGACTTCGTATCTCCAAAGCCCAGTTCCAGCAAAACTAATATTCCCATCTCTCCTTTCGTAATATGTGGAAACTCTCAGGTGGAATGGCTTAGCCTTGACCTCTTTTGCAATTTAATGCCTTGTAAGGCAGCTCAAAAATGTTTTTTATTATTTGGAAAGTGATTTCATTGCTCCTCCAACTGAATCTAAAATGAGCATGGCAAATCCAGTGTTTTAATGAGGAATGTTATTGACTTCCATTCTGAAATTCACCTCCTGGCAGCCATTAGGATCTTTCAGCAAACACCACCAAAATGGCATTCTCTGTGCATCTAAGGGCTTGATCAGCAGCTGGTGCACGAAACCCTCTGTAGCCTCCAGGACATCACTGCCCTGCCAGAGAGCAAATTGACAGAGACGTGCTTGTTCAACTTGCTTGTGGCTAAAGGCCTAGAAACGAGCTTTGCTCTGTAAATGAAGCTCCTTTTAACTGGAAGCGAGGGGTTTTAGCTCTGCATGTCAGCTAGCCATAAACAAGCAGGTAAGGAGCACATGTTTTGGAATACAATTTGTTTCTGACCGCTGATGGAACAAACAGGTTGCCACAATCTTTCCAATACGCTTTCAACCATAAGGTATTTGCCTCCATATATTGTTAGACAAATGTCAGCTACATCAGGCTTAAGTGATTTCCCAGAACTCAGGGATGGGATGTGCATTTCTGATCTTCTTCCCAGAAGACTTCTTTTCAGCAAACCTTGACAATATTACGTACCTCATTATGAAGGCTTATTTTCATTTATGGAAGATAGTGTATAAATAATTGCCATTTATTAAGAGATGCAAGGACATTTTAGTGTGGGTTGTTGGTCTCAAATATATGCAATATTCTTCACTTTGGATTGTGCATTTCCTAGAATGCAGACTGAATGACTCTCCTTTAGGGCAGAGGAGATACTGAATAGCAGGCAGCAAACAGACCCATGGCTCTTTTTATTTTTATTCCCTCTCTTCCCCCTCCCCACCCCTGCAGCCCATGGCTGGTAATTCTCAGCCACAGGATATGAGAAATTAAGTCTGAATATACACTTATGCATATTTATATGCCTGCCTATCATTTCCTAGTCATGCACATATTGCCTCAAGTACTTCACCCAAAGAATTTTTGATTAGCCAAAGAGCAGACATTATTTCAGCTCTACCCAAATAGCCTACATGTCCTGGATCTGTGCTTTGTCTGGTTAAATAGAAGGCAAAAGCTTATTCGGGATGGGGAATTCAGAGCCAAGTTCTGAAGAGGCAGTAAAAGAGCATTTCCTAAATCCTCTTCTCGACAAGAGGCTCTGTCTTCTCCTCATTCAGATGAATGACTGTGATTTTCAGCTAATGAACCTGATTGATAAAAACAAAAGAAAAAAGGTAGAACCTGACATGCTGGTAGTAAATCAGAGTAAGAAAAAGCAACAGGAATATACACTGAACTCACAGGCAACAACTTTGTAGGATGTTGCATTCACCAGAGTATCTGATAAAACTGTTCTCTGTGGAATCATATTCCCTGAAATGAGTTGTTTATAGTAGGTTATAGTCAAGTTTCCTTCATGGTGAAATTTTCACAATAAAATGCTTCAAAACCAGCTGTAGTCCAAATATATATCCCTTTGGTGGCCAGTCTGGACAGTCCTAACTAGTAATAATCCCCTTAGTCCTTTGGCTTGGGTGGTGGGGACTTTAGGGCTAAAGTTGTTGATTTGATATGATGCTAGCAGGTATGTAATGGATAGACAAATATATCCCCTGGAAAACCAGAGAATTTATTTGCCCTTAGTTTTTTCTCTACCTTAGTCATGACATTGGACATCCAAAGAAAGACTCAGATGTTCTTTTCTGCAGGGCAGAGGAGAGGGGAAGATATGTGCCTGCAGCTGGGCCAGCCTGCAGAAGCTCCCTGTCCAGAGTGCAAGTATGCTTGGTTTTAGTAGCTGCTCTGTCTAGGTTTGCATTTGCCACTGTGTGTTACATTTGTTGGGGATGGCTTAAATCAGCTGGGCTGCCTCGCAAGCATCCAGCCTGCCTCGCCTCCTTTTCAAAACAACCAAATGATAATCAAATTGTAAGGATGGTAGGAGATTCTCGTGCAGGAATATCTGTGTTCCCTTAGATGAGCCTTTAATTTACTCACTTCATGAAGGAAAAGCATTTAATCTGACTGATTATGATGTTTGAGAGGCTTGTCTCATGCATGTAATTTTGGAGAGCTTCTTGGGGGATGTGTGGAATCTCTGATGGATAATGATGCTTNAGGCTCTTATTCACTGTAAGATAATAGGGCAGTATGGATTCCTGGATTTCTAGCCCTGCAAAAGTATAGCTCTTCTATTTTAATGACTGGGTCATCAGCCTTAATGGGATGGTCCGGCTCTTGCAGTGAAGTGCTGTATTATCAGCAAGGGTTTTTCCCCAAACACTTGTCTTTACCTAAAAAAAACTTACATTGTAAAGCTCCTGTTGAATGGAGGGATGCAGTCATTGAGTTGTTGGTGTGGTCATTGATGAGTGCTTTTCTTCTGTAAAATGATATTTTTGCAAATATTCTTTTGATTTATGTTTCTTTAAAAACATACCCAAACCCTGCAGTTTGCATAAACAGCAGTGCAAACACCAAACATTGGGGTAGAGATGATACCCACAAATTCTGATTTGGTTACTGTTGGGTCCGAAGAACCTTTTCACCGATTTTTCATCTCCATGTTGGATTTTTCTGCTGTAATTTGGGTAGAATAATATGGTAAATCAGGCACAGAAGGAGGATTCAGCTGTGACAAGACAAATTCACCTGAAACCCTCACTCAAAGGAACCAAATGACGTGAGAGCAGGGCCTGTCTGGTGTCTGCAAAGGAGGCTACTGGTGCAATGCTGCTGCTGTTTGCCCTGCTGGGTACCTGGCCTGGGCTGCCTTGGGGCATGGCAGGGCTGCACTCACTGGGGTGGGTCCCTGTGCTGGACAACGTTTTGGACACGTGACATGGATGTTGTTTGAACTCTTCCACTAGTCCAAGAGGCTCCTGCCCTGTTCACTCCACTCCTGTAGAACCCTGTTGGGGCACAGCCCCTGGCAAGTGGACAGAAAATTGCCAACGAGCAAACCATGCAGCTATTGCAGAGCTGTGGGCTAGCTGCAGATGAAGTCATTAGAAGATTTTTTTTTCAGAACCTTGAGGCTTAAATCTTAGAAATTTCCTGGGTATTGCACAAAGCACCCAAGTTTGCACAGGGCTTCCTTAGGACTAACGCGTTTGATAAGAAGGGAAAGCCAAAAAAGTGTATTTTCTAAGATTGTGATAGTGAACTTTTGATTGACAAACTAATCCAGGACACAGCAAGCTGCCTTCAAAAACTGTGGTGAAAAAAGCGGATCACAGGAGAGGGATATGTGCAGGATGCCAGCAGCAGGAGGAGGATCACAGACACCAACCCACAGAGAGCTGGAGGCTGCAGCATGGTGTGAGTACAACTGTAGTTTCCTCTCAGTAAGAAATAGGGAATTTAAAGATCTCTGTGACTCCTGTGCTGTCTGTCAGCAGGAGACTCCTGCAGCCTGTGGGAGATGCTGCTGAGCAGTCAGGGCTGCCCCACAGGCAGTGGTCCCACCAGGCATTGTTTTCTGAGAGACAGGGTACCACAGGAATGGAAACCTCTTAGCAGGGTTATTGGTTAGGTGTTCCTAAAGGCAGTGAGCATGAGTAATGCTCTCTCCATATTTTTTTTTGTGCATCTCTCTTCAGTGAAATTTGGCACTTATTGAAATTGCACTTTTAGACTGGAGACCTCACAAGCTAAACCATCTGATTTTAGGGTATATGTAGCTATGACAGAGGAAAAGAACAGCCATATTTTACTTTTCAATTCATACAGTGTTCCTTTGTTCCTCCAGGCTCTGCCACCACGATTTAAAATGTCTAGCTTTTGCTTTTCTTGATTCCTATGGAGTCTGTGGTATTCCACATGAATGCAGCTAAGCTCAGACTGCTAGGAAAATATGTTACTCTGCATAATACAAGCTAGTTTAGAAAAAGGATATATGTGTATGGGTGTATGAGAGGTATAATGCAGCCATGCTTTCTGGTTGTTGCTCTGAAGTCTGCACATCAGAACAAGTGAGCTTGTTTTATGACTCCCAAGAGAGGTCTCGTGCAGTGTTTGAAGTATGTGCTGAAAGACGATGCAAACACTTCAGCTGTCATTGACTCATAAAAAAGCTCAGAATAGGAAGGTCTGTAGGAAATTGATTTTCTTTAACTCCTTTGTGAGGTGCCATGCAGAATATTGATCACTTTGGTATGAATGATTTAAATCTCCCTCCGGCATCTACTGGAAAGCAAACGGGTTTTCATCTGAGATAATTTTTTTTGGTCGAAACCTCCTGCTTGTCATTTGAATATTAAGATGTTTGGGATGTTCACAGACCCAAAGGCAGCAGAACTGTGGTTTCTCCTTGGAAATAGTTGCTACTTAAACTGCTGGAGATTTATTGTTTCATGCAGAGTTATGCCATATACAACTATTTTAATAGCTTTACAGTGAATAACTAGTGTGGAAGTATTACTCTAGATACAGTATGTTCTGTCTTTGGAGATAGACCAAGGTGACTCAAGATTCTCTTAGCATCAGCTTTATTAAGGCTCTTCATACTAAAATTTATCAGCTTGGAGCATAATTTGCAACTAATACTAATGATGAGAAATATGATAATGGAAAATCCATGTGGAAAACGAAATCTGTTTTAAAATATGTATTACATTATGTATTTACAAGTAAGTTACAGTTCTGTGTTAGAGATGAATTTTTCCAAATCCTTTTTTTCTCCCCTGCCCTCACAGGCAGCGAGGGTAAATTCACCAGTGCATAAAGTGCAGAGTGCTCTCTGGGTGGAAGGAGGGATAGAACTGTAAAGCATCTTATTTGCTTGGTATTTACAGGGAGTTATTGCTTTGGTACAATGCAATATTAGTGAATTTTTGGAAATTACACTGGGTGATTCACTGGGAACCAAAGAACTTTAAATAATGCCTGCGTAAACTTGCTGTCACAAGAGGAATATTTTGACTTGAAGACTGTTTATTTGCCTAAATAACAGATATTTCTAGAAATTTTTTAGCAAGATCAAACAGCGTAATCATAAATCAGCAGACTGTGATATCCATCTCCCCTTACTCCCAATTGCTCCATCATTTACATCACCGTGGTCTGCTAGATCATCACAGGTACTGTCTCTGTGGGACTAATCTATTCTGCTGTGCATGGAAGCAACAGGAAATGTTTAAAGAGCTTCCACTACGTGTGTATGTGTGTGCATGTGTGTGCTGTAGAACTGCCATGGAGAGGAGAGTGCACAGTGAGAGTCTTCAAGGAAGAGGGGGACTAGGGTTGGAAGTGGAGATGCCCCAGTCCCAGTGATGTGCCCAGCTGGATCCAGTCTGAAACTGTGATGCAGGCTCCTGTCCCCCAGGAAATCTTCAGGACATTTGGCTGCAGATCTCATCTACATGCAGCTCCTTGAAGTCTCTCTCTCAGCAGCACTTTTAACCTCACTTATTATCACTCTCTAGGTTAATGATGGGTATCTGATCTGCATAAAAATATTCTCTCTTTTGCCATGTTCATTATGGCCTCAACTGTGTTAAGTACCAGAAGTGAAACACAGGATAATCCCTTGCAAAATAAATGCCTATAACTGTGCCAAACTATGATTCTAAGGTGGTTGCAAAAGGGACGGATACACTGGAACTTGGTGTTGCCTTTGTCGCCTGTCTGTGACCTGCCCAGGGGACCCTGCTTGGCTGAGCAGAGGGGTACTCAGGGCTCCACAGCAAGACCCAGCCTCAGACAGTGTATTAGTAAGGACATCCCACCCACCTGTCAACCCAGTGTGGCTGTACTGGGCTGTTCCAAACACTGCCCCCCTTTCTGCCAGTCCGGACATCAATTCACCATTTCATTACAATCTAGAATATGCTGGAATACAGAAACTGAGGCTTCCTCTCTCCTGAAAGCTGATTTAACACAAGTGTCCTTGCCTTCCCTCTGCGTGCAGGGGCAGCTCATTCTGAGGAGATGTTGGAAGGGCTGCTCTGCAAACTGCTGAGATGGGCATGGCAAGAGGAGTATTTGCTGGAGTTGCTTCCAGCAGTGCTTCAGATGGGCATGGCAAGAGGAATATTTGCTGGAGGTGCTTCCAGCAGTGCTGTCATGTACTAGGACCACCTTCAGTCCTGGACTCTGGCAGTACCCTCACTGCACTGCCAGCACCAGGTGGAGCAGAACCAGATGTTGCTCCCCATGGCTTTCCTACCAGTCTTGTGAGTTCAGGGGGTTGCTGCTGCTTATTTCCAGGGAGGACTTGCCCTTGAGAGGAGGAAGTGTGGTGCTGAGTACAGCAATGATGTGTCAAACATACAAGATGGGACATAAACCAGCCGGGGATTCCTGACTGGAAATCTTATTGTGCCTGAAGGAGCTGCACTTTAACAATTAACACAAGTTGTACTACTCATCAGTGTTTAAAGAGTCAGTCTAGCTTAACTGTACTTTGGGTATCACCTTGATTTGTTTGGTTCAAAATGGCACGGCTACAGTTCTAAAACAGTCTTCTGCTTTTTGCTTAGAGCTGAATTCCTCTTCAGTGAACACAGTATTTTCTTCCAGCTATTTGATATTTTTAAGCATCTTAATTATTTCATAATAGATTTTACTCCCCTATCCTCAATACATGCACACAAACACACACTACACGCATGGTTTTACTCTAGTGATGAATCTTTGCTCTATCCTCGGTTTATGACAACCTTATTCCCATAAAATGAGATTGATGTCATAATATTCAAAACTTTTCAAGTTTCAGACTGAAGAAGGAAAACTAAGAAACTAGGCACAAAGCTCAGTTTTAAATGCACATCAAGGATTGAAACGTCTATGATTGTTCTCATAAAAACAGGAATCTCTCCTCACTATGCTACAACTCCCATGTTGCTCCTGCTGGTTGGAATGCACCTTTATTTCGCCCCTGTGGTTGCAGTGAGATGCTTCTAGAATACCATTGTTGAGTTACTGTTTACCCCATGGTGATATCATTCTAATTCAGCATTGATAGAAAATTACTTTGAGATATATTTTAAATGTCATGGGGCCTTTTTTTTCACTGGGACTGAGCATTTCAGGGTGCTGAGTGTGTTGGTAGACACTAGAATAAGATCTGGAGGGTGAAGTGCTCAGGTATAGATCTCTGGTTGCAATAGTGCATGAGCAGTTTTCCACACTGGAATCTTTCTCCTGGAGCAAGGGGACATCAATGCTGGTTTCTGTTATCTGAGCTACAACAAGCCTTTGGGACATTTTGTCCCAAATGGGGCCAGTGTGGTTCTTGTGTGTGTGTATGGTGATTCATCAGTCTTTGGTTTGGAAACCTTAATTCAGTTGAAGATTTAAGCACCACTGGACTCATATTTTTCAGCATTTTTGTGTTTAGTTGAGAGTAACGAATAACTTGGAAATTTATGTAAACAAAGCAGAAGTAAAAGTATGTAAGAACTTTTGTTTAATTGAACCAAGATTTTGAGTGTTCTTCTGTGGTACAAGTTAGTTGTGTTCAGTATAGAGGGAAACTTTGAGGGCTGAGAAAGATTGAGGAAGTTTATTAAAAAAATATGAATGGTACAGAGAGGATAACCAGGGAATGACTGTTCACTGGGATCTCACAGTCTGAGACACCCAGTGGAAATACCAGTCAGTGAGTTTAAAACAAAGAGAAGGAAGTCTATCTCTGTACAATGCATGCTTAAACTGGGGAACTCGTCATCACAGGATGTTTGGGAAGCCAAAGGTATGAAAGGGGTCACAAAAAGGCTCAGTCAAGCCCATGGCAAAAAGGCACATGTGAGAGCTGGGGTGTGAGCTCTGGCTCAGGAAGTGCTGGCAGCCAAGGTTGTGCAGTGGAGACATGCTGCTTTCCACTTTGCCCTCCTCTTTTCACTTTTTATGGCATCTCATGACATCAGCTGTAGGTTGTAAAACAAGGAGAAAAGAGGAACTGAGATAACTCTCACATGTTCTTCTCCAGTAGCTCTCCTGGATGATGCACAGGCTGAAATGGGTGGTAGAAAAACACACACCTATGTATTCTGGAAAGCCTGGGCTGCAGTTATTTCTGGCAGGAAATGTTCTGAGAACTGTGGTATCCGGAGGTGGTTTGGTAATGAAATGTGAGAGGAAAAGCAGCACAGTGGTCACTTATCTGCCACAGGGATCAGAGACCTTTGGGCCAGCGTGTGACAGCCTTGCTGCTGTGGAGAACACCTAAAATTGGCTCATTTAAGCCATTACTAAAAAAAGCACAGCAGCTCACAGGCAAGAAGCAGCGAGGACCACAGTTTGCAAAGCCCTCTGCACTCACAAGTAGCTGCTAGAAATGAGCCCCTCAGCCACGCACTGAAATCTCAACCTCAGTCACAGGAGGAAGTGTAGGAACCTGCTTTCCTTACATTAGCTGTTTGTATCACACGCGTTTCTCAGCCACAGCAGGAAAATATTCTTCAGCTATCCCTACAACTCCTTTAGATTGGAAATCTTACGCAGGCTTACAATTCTGGAAGCTCTTCTTGAATCTTTTTATTAAGAGCACAAAGGTAAAAATAACAGATCCGGATAAACAACATGGGGTTGTACCATCAGGCTCTGACATGACATGTTGCTCAGCCATCTTTTAGATAACTCCAAAAGAATTGTGTCTTCTGGACCAGATTAATTCTTTGTTTTCTGGAAGACTCTTAGTTGCTCCGCTTTCTTGGTGAGGAGGGTCCAAAGGAGATTTTTAGAACTTAGTCTGTTTTCCTCAGTGAAGGTACCTACCTGTCTCAGGAGTTATTGCTCAAAGAAAGATATTGGGACTTGGATGTCTCAAAAGGAAAGTAAAAAGCCAATTTAATTAAATAGCTGTGAGTGAGATTTTGAAATATATAATACCTGGAACAGCTCAAAGTGAACCTCTGTTCTAGGAACAGCCCATTTTAGCCTTTCAAACTTTTATTGCTGTAGCTTTTTTTTTTTTTTTCCAAATTGAAGTGCTGACAGCTAAAATGCTGCCCCATTTAGTCAGCTGACCTCAAACGCTTTCATTTCGCCACAATGAGCTACTCCAATTAAAAGAAAAAAAGAGCAGAAATAATGAATCTGAGAACATTTTTATAAGGGACATCTGACCACAAAATGACTGATGGCTGAGGCAGGGAAAAGAGATTTTTTCATTTAAAGGCCTGGCAGATAAGGAAAGATCATTGCAGATGCATGGAACATGGCTCTCAGAAATATAGTCCCAGCCTGCAGCCCCCAAATGAGTTTCTCTGCAAAGCTCCCTGTAGGACTGTCAATACATCAGTGGAAATAGTCAAGAACCATCTGGATGCAATGCTGTGTCATCTGGGATAACCCTGCTTGAGAAGGGAGATTGAACCAAAGGACCCACTGTGGTGCGTTCCAGCCTGACCCATCCTGTGATTCTGGGACCACATATGGGGTTTCTGGGGCTTCAGCAGTGACTTCTGTGAACTGTGACTCAGTGCTGAGGATGGTTGGCACTGACTTCCTGATGAGAGGTCTGGCTCACATGGTGTGGCTTCAGTAGGTACAAAATTCAGCTTTTCCATGTGTTGGTCTGGCCTAAGCATGGGGCAAGGAACAGCGTCGTCTCACGTGAATGAGAGCGCAGCTATAAATTTTTCTGTCTGTGCTAAAAGTAGAAGTGCTTAATGCTGACTGGGATGTGGCAAGCAAAAACAGGGTGGGTCATGATCTGGGGGGACATCCTCACCATCCCTTGACTGCTCATGTTGAGCTGCACACTCTTTTTGGGTACTGTGCAATGGGGTGGGGTAGAAAACCATGTCATGGGTTGCTTTTAAGACAGATATTTACATCTCAAAGAGGTTTAGATGCTTAAAGCTCTGCCAGAATGGAAGGGTGAAGTTCTGCCCTGTCAGTCACAGAATTTTTTGAGAGTTCAAGTAAAATTGATATGCTTTTTCCTGAAGCAGTATTGGAGGGCCATATGTACATGGCAGCAGAACTTGGTAAAGCCATGTGCCTGGGCCCCAAGTAAGACAGCTGAAATTTTCCAGGTGAATAGTTCTGAATGGAAGAGTTTGTATAAAAAAAGAGATAAATAATAATGGCATTGGTCCAGGTAGCCCTTGACTGTGATATTTGACTACATTCAATTTTAAAAATGCATTTTTCAGTCTGGACCACTGGAAACATATCTGTTGATTCCTTGTGATATTTTCCCAGTTCTTGCTTTGCTGAGGAATCTGGCGCTTTGGGCTTGATTGTTTGTTGAAAGGGTTGTTTTTTGTTTGATTGGTTGGTTTTGCAATTTTTTTGTGTGTTTGTTTTTTGGTGGGGTTTTTGTGTGGGTGTGTGTGTGTGTGTGGTTGTTAGGGTTTTTTGTTTGTTTGTTTTGGTGGTTTGTTTTGGTGGCTTTTTTTCATAGCAAACTGACAATACCAATCAATCATATAACTCCTAAGCATGTGATAGCACCAAACTCTCAGGAACTTTCAGGAGGGCTGCAGAGGTCTGATCTGCAAAGTCCTGTTTGAAACAAAATCCCTTAGTAGCGCTCAGGAGCAAAACCCAAGGTTTTATAGGAACAGGTATAAATTTTCCATGAAACCAGTTAGCAGACTCTGTATGCAAACTTTGTTGTTGACTCAGAAACAGTTTTTAACAGTTTTTAATGTGATTTCTTGGAACACTTACTCTTTCCGAGCTTTTGAATTAGTTGATCTTCTGAGAACTGCACATTTGCCCTCATTTTGAACTCCTTAGTCAAATTCCATGAAATGCTAATAGTATGCAGTGCAGAGTGCTTAAAAAAAGGCATCTTAACAGCTGCAAAGCTTATATTTCTGCAAAACATTTTTTTAAATAGAATTCCCCATGTTCAATGTCTAGGAAATGTGGCCCAGGAGCAACAGGTTTGTGAATAAGGGTGGAAGAGAAAGATCTGTGAGCCTGAGTTGGGCAGAAGGGTTCTGTAGCCTGCTGTTAGAGCTTCTTATTCAATTATCTATTTTAGAGCTGCTTGAATAGAAAAAGTCAAAGTGAAATGTGGGCAGGAGAACATCTGTGCTACCATAATGACTATTCAGGGTATTTTTATTTGATTGTCAGTTTTAGTTTCCTTACAAAATATAATTTACATGTAATTTATCAGAGAACTTTATTTTTACTCTAATGAATTCTTTCCCTTACAATAAATAGAGATTAACCTATTTCTTTTCCAGAGGAACCCTGAATGTTAGTGAAACTTATATGACTTGAAAAAGACAAGTTCCGTATTTCATTGTTTTTGTATTACTTAATAAAATTAAATATAATTCTAAATGTCAGGTCCCTGATTCATTAGTCTTTGGGAAGGAAAACTAATTCTATAATTGCGGCTTCATTTCAAACCTTGATCACAGTGACAAGTAATAGTTTTTTCCAAATAAATAAAGCTTGTTCAGATGATTTGTGAACACCATGTTCATTGATATTTTTACTCGATTTTGGTTCATAATTGTTTGCAAGCACAGTTCCTGTGCTGTGGTTATCAGGAGAGAGGGAGGAAGGCACTGGCACTGTCAGGGGACTTTCAGACTGTGGGCTCACTGTGCATTTCCCATCCTTCCTCTGCAGCCTTTGCAGGGTGCTGCATGTTCAGGGGCTCTTGACCTGAACAAGTCCCTGCTGGAGCCCCCAAGACATGCCACTGGCAAGAAAAAAGGGGTTATCTAGCATAAGAGAAAGTCTTTGCATGCCAATGCAGGATTTCTCTTTTTTAAAAAATGCATATTTTTCTCAGCATGTGCTTGGCTAAATGGTAAGAGGGGGTGTGCTGGGGTGGGGGCAGTGAGGGCACTGTGTCAGCAAAGAAACGAGCTCCCAGGGTCCCCAGTCAGTGTTTTAGCAGTGAGTCAAACCTTGGTTTTGCAAAACTGCTTTCTAGAGGGAGCTTCAGTCATTATATGCCTCAGGAGGGAAGCGCTCCAGCTATGAGGGAAAAACCCATGGGATGAGCACGAAGAAGCTTCCTCACAGTTTGGCAGAAGTTTCTGCCTTCTTCCTTTCTTGAAGACAAGAAAATAGTTCCAGATATGCTTCTTCTGAGTTCTTCAAACTTACATATTTTTCTTTTCTTGATCTTTGCTTCACATACTTCCTGCCTGTCCTGCAGTTCAATGGAAAAATCCCATCAGAGGTGTTACAATGACCTAGAAGTTAAATCAGATGCTGTCATCCTACTACTTTTCCACCTCAATTATATAGAATGGAATTAAAAGTACCTTAGAATATGACCCTCACTCTTTTATGAACTCCAAACCACAGCAAGAATATTCTACCCAATGACCTCTATCTGCACATAATTACACTCTGAGGCATTCATAAATCATTTGCCAAGTTACTTTTAGTGCTATTCCATGGTAATCCTAAATACCTAGGAATTACCAGGGGTTATTACCTTATTTTCAGGACTTGTCAGCTAGATATGCAAGTAATTCTGTGCTCTGATACGTTCAGCATGCACTGCTATCTTTGATAAATCTGATTTTTAAATAAAGAATAAAGTTGCTTGTTAGATAGTGTAGAGATAGGTCTATCATTCCTCTTAAAAACTTCTAATAAATAAAGAACCATGTAAAAACGTGTGTCTGTAAAAAAAAAAAATCCATGCTTTCTTATGCTAAATCTCACTGTGTATTTTACACAATTTTATTATCCTATTAAATGATCATACTTGTGGAGTAAACCTCTTAATAGAATTTAAACTGTGCTTTTGCTGCATGTGCAGAAAAGAGTGAGTGGAAATAGTCACGTATGTGACTGCCATGTCAGCACAGTGATTTCATTCAGCAGATAATCTGCACCTCATGAAACATTTCTAGGGAAAGGGGTGTTACTCCAGGAGCCTGAAACAAACTGCTTCTTACCTCTGGGTTATAAGCAGCTGAACACTGATAAGGGTGTTGGTGGATAAAGTTACTAGCATGTGATAGGCCTCCGTGAAGCAAGTCTGGGGTATTAACCTTGTTTTCCACGTGTCTTGGGGGTTAGAGATACTCTGTGCAACCTAAGAGTAAAAAGTGTTTTGAGCTGAGGATAACCTGGGCTAAGTTATCCATGAGGGCTTCATTGGTCACAACCTTCAGGTCAGGCCAAAAGTTACCTTCCTGCTCCCAGTTTGACCTGCTGAATGTGGAATATAGCTCCTAACCAAGTGGTTATTGCACCTGGGTCATGACTGATTAGGAGAAATTTTCCCCTGGTCCTTTATCAAGGTCCATCTGACTGAGAAAAGCTGTCAGAAAAACACTGGGAAAAGCACAGGAAGTAGAACAGAATTTTTAATAAGCTGTGAGAAATACTCAGAAGCATTATACACTATAAGCCTTTCACAATATTATAGAAATTAAATACAAATAACCCTTCTGCTCTGTCCTGTGTGTCCAAAAAAAGTTGTTTTTTTTTTCCTCTGGGCTGCAGCACCTGTTATGCAACTGCCTTCATTATTTTGAAATCTAGTATTTGATGTGAAAGTGTATGGTTTCTTTCTAGAACTAGTTAATTCAGTGGCAGGTTGTAAGCCAAAGAAGTTTTACAAAAATTATGTAAATAATTTACAGAAATTATGTAAATAAACATTTATGACTTTTTAAACAGTATTTATTGAGACAGATTTATTGAGTATCGTTTCCCTGCTTCATTTTTTCTCCCCCTAAATTGTGTGAGTTCCTCTTAGTGCTGAATATCTTTTAAAATTGACACCTCTTTTTCCTATCTATAATCAAAGGTGTTTCTTTTTATTCTCTTTAAACAAGGTTCATTAATGGGGTATAAAACAGTGTCAGTGCTATAATACACTCAGGTCTTTAGCCTACCCTTCAGTAATCTCTATATCTCCACACGGATGAAGGAGCATGACTTCCTGTCATCCATAGTAATGTAATTAAACGCTGGAATATAGTGAAAAGATCTTGTTGAAGAGCCAAGTGCCTCTTAGGGACAGTAGCAATCTGTTTTCAGAGATATTTTTGCTCCTTGTTTATGCATCTGTCTGTATGTATACATGCTGTTCTCTGTAAGCAGGCAAACTGGCTCTGGACGTATTAGTCTGTGTTTGGTTTTGCCCACAGGCTCTCAGATATGGCAGCAATAATAACACCTTATATGAAGATGTGGGTTGGGGCTGGAAAACTCCAGAGGGATATAAATGTTTTGAAAACAATTGTACAATCTCAAATGACAAGTGCAAGAAAATTTGACTGCTCTGTGCACTGTGCTCCATAATTTTCCACAAAAAAAATCAAGATACTTATACTGCAAAAATCTAGGACCAGATAAGATCTTTCAGTAAAATCCTTTAGATTCATAACAAAGTGATTGAATGAACAGACATCTTTTAATTCTTCTTCACTTTCCTTCCTCTGTCTGTCCAGACTAAGAAATCTCCTCAAAGCCAAAATCCTGGCTGGTAAGTGGATTAGGAGTGGCAGATGTCTCTCTACCACTCTTCTTCTACTCGCTTATTAAAAATCAGTAAACCCTCTCTTTCATTCCACCTTTCCACTTGCTGGCATTTTGTTGCTGGGACTGCTACAGGTCTCCAACCACATAGTTACAGTAAGATATAGTCAAAGTCTTTCTAAGTACAAAAAAAGAAACAGCTCCATTGTGATAACTCTCAGGTTTCATCAATATCCTTATGCTTTTAGCAATTTGCATTCTCTTCTTTCATTAGCCCATTCTCATTTTTCACTTTGTTTCTCTTGAGTGTCTTCCTGGGTTTTTTTCCCCCATATGTTGCAACCCTAAACCTAAATGTTCTTAAAAAAATTACTGCCTTTTCTTCAAGAAAATGTACAAGATGCCAGCTGACTAAATAAGTTTTGGCAGCTGGGATGGGTAGTTTGGTTAATCCCTGGGTTTTGATCTGATCCAAGCAGATATTTGTAGTAGGAGCTGTAGTAGTAGTCATAGTAGTAGTAGTAGTAGTAGTAGTAGTAATAATGATAGTCATTATCCATCATCATCATCATCATCATCATCACCACCCAAGATGCAAATGTTACATTTCTAGATTTCCAGTACCTCTTCGTTAGGACCAAAGGCAAGTGAGAGATTAACACTATATTACAGGCAATGCTTAATTTTCTTCTTTTATTCCTTAGTGCCATTTACCTTTCAGTGTTCATTAATTTCTCTCTCAAGAACTTCCTTTAATACACACCTTTGTTAACATGTGAAATTTCACCAGCTCACTGTTAATGTGCTCAAGCCATGAGCTCTGTGCCACAGCATAGCAGACATGCACCAGTTCATGTCAGAAGACTGAATATGTCAATGACAGATAAAGGCACCTGGGGTTCCCCACTACACAGGAATCACCCCCACCTCGCTGTGGCCATCATCCCTGTGGTACCAGATGTTGTGGCATTAGCTGGGTCAAGTATCCCATGGGTGTATCCTTACCTACCACCTTCCATGGGCACCTGCTTTTGGCCACTGTCAGAGAGAAGATTTTGAGCCGCAGAGATCTTTCGGTATGGCCCATTCCAGATGGTCTCATACATGGTGCTAGGCAAGCTAAATAGCCAAATACCCTTTTGCTTTCAGCAGGCAGCTTTCTTTGGGTTTGTTCTGCACAAAACAGAGTGGGAAAATTGCCTACAGTCTGAGGCTGAAAGGAAGGGAATGGTCTCAGTTTTAACTCCTGTTCATTGTTGAGAAAACCTCACGATAGTAAGAGCATGGGATGGCTCAGAGGCTTGTGTAGTGCCAAGGCTGGAAGTCCACACAAAAAAAGCTGTCAGAGGGTGTTTCTGATGCTGTGAGCCAGGGAGCAGCACAGGACCCTTTGAACCATACCCAGAGCTCTTGGACAACATATATCAAACAGCAGCCGAGGAACCAGGCAGCATTCCTGCTTACTGGCAGCCTCTGCTGAAGTCACATAGCACTGAAAGATCCCAGGGATGAAGAAGGTGAACTGCTCACACACAGACACCTGCTGTACTGCCCAGGCTTAACTTTTCAGAGGAAAGTCCTTAAATGCAAAACATCTGGTATCATCTGTGCTGAAGACCAGCTGAGATCCAGGCAGATAAAATGAACATCTGCTTGAAAAAGGTTTCTGAAAACATGAATACAAGAAAGGTCATTCTTATGCCTGCCTGACTGAACAGAATACAAAAAAGGGGATGAAATGTTCTATCCACTGCCTCAGCAGTGTGATTGGGTTTTCATTTTTATTCAAGGCTCATCTATTGTGCTTCTCTGTCTCCTTTTCAGTGGCACATAATTCTCTATTTTTCAGGTTTTTTTGTGCTTCTTTAAATATGAAGGGTATCTCTCATTCAAAGGGTCTCTGCTCTGCCTGAGCAGTCATTTTGCCTCAGAGGTTTCATTTATTGAGGCTGGGCAGAGGCAAGGAGCACACTTTGCATTTCAAATGTCAGTGAGCCTGAGGATTCAGGGGTTGTAGCCATAATCTCTCAAGTATCACCTGCTGTAGTGTGTAGTACATGTCACAGGATGTGGGGATGATGCATGCTCAGATTCCTTATCAGTGTGACATGGGGGGCATGACACTGCTGAAATCCAGGGCTTTGGAAGTACTGCAAATGGTGCATTAATTAAGCAAGTTAAGAAGAAACCTTGATATACCTTTAGTTCATGTCTTTGAAATGCAAGACTTCTTTTCTTGTCGTGTTTTAATGCACTTTCACAGGTCCACAGCAACTGGAAATGTAAAATGCTTTTAGGGATTTGTAGGTTTTGGTGTGGACCTGTGAAATTGCATTTTCAAATTCCCAAATAAGCTAATGAAAGAGGAGTATAAAATGTAAGTCTAATAATACCACTGTTAACTTGTCTTAAATGCCCCTGATATACCAGGAGGTTCTTAACCCAAAGGCATAACAATCTGCTCTGCTTTCACTGTCACAAATTACTTTTTGGGGCAGACTGAGTTTGTGTAAATTAGTCTTTTGGGGGAGGAAGGGAGTCATGAGGGTTCACTAAGAAAGGAAGAAAAAGTCCAGACAGCTTAGCTTTGCCTTTCAGAACTATGGCATTTTTTTATCTCCTGAAATCTGTCACATGAAACTTAAAGTATTTTCCTTCCATACCAAGCTGTAACATGGCTGTGACAGAGAACACTTTGCCTTCTGACAGCCACAGGTTACATACATTCAGTGGCAGCTGATACTTTGACATCCACACCATGTAGGAGCTCGCTCTGGCAAAAAGCACTCGCTCTGGTGGCAGCTCTGATTATATCTGCTGCTAGGCTGGGCAAACATAAACATGTTTGTGTCTGAAGATGGATTTTGGAAGCAGTGAGAGTACCTTTTTTTCTTTTTTTCTTTTGTCACCCCCCCTGTTTTGTTGCAATTTTTTTTTTCCACCATGTAGGCTGAGACTCTACCTGTTGCAATAGATGAGCACTTTATTTTAAACACATTTTAAATTAAATATAAAATAATAGGATTAGACTTGAATAGTCTATATACTTTTCATCCGGAAGGAACTTGGGTCATCTTGGATTCTAATGAAACCACAATTCAGTGGTCCTGCTTCCTTTTAATTTCAGAGCTTTAACACTCTGGATAAGGATTTTGCCACAGCTGGTTTATCAGTTGGGTGCATTAACCAATGTAATAAATTATTGACCAGTGGGTGAGAGTTTAATACTTTGACACGCAATATGCTAAAGTATTAAAAAAACCCTCCTAGGCTGAGAAAGTCTTCCTTCCTTCTTGGTAGAATGAGTGCTTGGGGCTATTTAACCTTTCTGTCCTTCACAGTATGGAGGCCAAAAAAAATCCTCTAAGGATTTTATGTTCTTTGCAGTCATTAGTTTCTTGGCTACATTCTGTACTCATACTTTTACCTGCCTTATGTATTCCTATAAGTATCACGTACATCAGCTCTTGTGTATGAATTTGGCACTTCTTGTACATGGAGGTTATCTAATTAACAATAAGGAAAGAAATGCTTTAAAGGAGATTACCACCATTACCTGCATGAGTGTAACTTACATTACTAGTATGTTTTGAAAGCGTCACAGCAGAAATAACTGGCTACTGGATTTTATATGAAATCATCAGGTTTATTTACTGTGCAGGAGGGACAGTTACATAGATTCACATTTCTAATGAAGTGCTAATGGAATGAAACTCTGAAACATTAAGGAATTCCCATAAGGCGAGACATAAAGTTTGAGTGCATTTGTAATTGTGCTTATAAATATGTGCTTATGTGTCCATCACAGAGATTTAATCTAGAGGTTCATTTATTCAGGACAATGTTCTAAGAAGCAGTTTAAGCTGACTGACAGGTAATTGCAGGAAGCCCTACAGCAAAGCCTCTTCAGTTACAAGAAACTGCAGGGGCAAAATTGTGTCTCAGTGGAAATACTCTTTTTCTTACGTATTCACTAATTTTTTTTACAAAAATTTCTCTCTCCAGCAACAGCCGATGGAGACCAAGCAGGTTCAAGAAGCTGAAATTATTTTTCTTCCACCTTGAGGCACTATGGAGATAGCAAACCTAGTGAATTTACAATGTTACTTGATTTTTTTAACCTATTTCCACAGGTTGATTGACTTACATATCAGTATAAAAAATGTCTCTCCATCTCTGTAAAGAACTTTTTGTTAGGTAATTTGGTAATCACCAATCCTGGAAGAAGCTATATAAATGTAAATTTTATAAGATCATACAGGTACATCAAACATCTTTTGGTATAACTGGATCTACAGTAATAAAAGTCACTGTATAATTTGAAAGAAAACCAACCCAAAATATTTCTTTGTCACTTATACAGCTAATAACATCATGCTCAACATCTGCCTAGGTTTCTAGGCATTAGGGAAATTGGTTCTTTCTGGAGGCTATCATTAAGCCATGCCAAACAAGAAAATTTCCTCCTTTGTAACTTATTGAAGAGACTTTGTAAGCACTGGGAAATGGCATAGATTGTACTATGTCTAGATTGATTTCTTGTTATTTCTGCTTTTTGTAATTTTCTAGACTGTTAATACCATTACTTGTTAGCCTTCCAGTAGCTAAAGGGGGGCCCACAAGAAAGCTGGACAGGGGCTTTTCACAAGGCCATCTAGTGAGTGGCCTTAAGCTGAAGGAGGGCAGGTTTAAGTTAGATATTAGAAAGAAATTCTTTATAAGGAAATAAGGTGGTGAGGCACTGTAGCCTATTGCCAGAGAGGCTGTGGAACCCTCATCCTTGGAAGTGTTCAAGGCCAGGCTGGATAGGACTCTGAATAATCTGATACAGAGAAAGGCATCCTTGCCCAAGGCAGGATGTTGGAGCTAGATGATCTTTAAGGTCCCTTCCAACCCAAACCATTCTGTAATTCTATGATTCTGTGGATTCCACCTGACAAAACAGTAAGAGAGGCTACCTGCCATGGTGACCAGGGACAAATTACAACGGAGTGAGAATTGCATGTGTAGCTGTACCTCTTCCTTGGGACAACATGTAATGTTAGAAACAGCTGCATATGTTGAAATTAAACACTATATATTGCTGTGTATTGCCATTCATGTGCTTAGTAAGAATGATCATACATATTTTCCTGGAACACTAACAGATTTTATCAAGTGTAAGCAGTCATGTAGGTTGCAGAAAGTCAATTAGAAAGTCATCACTGAGCAATGAGGGACCTCATATATCCTTGTGCCTCTGCTTAGGCACAGAGACAGTCTTGTGAATGTACCATGGCCCAGAGAGGTCTGAGCAAAAATCACCTTTCCAGGAACCTGGGCACCTCCACCAGGGAGAAACTTGGACTTCATGTCCATAGCTGTCTCCTCTAAAGATAAGAGGTCCATTTGATGCCAAATTTGGCAAGTATGGCAATATTTGTCTCCTATTCCCACAGGAAAGACAGGAGAAGGTTCGCCTGAGGAGAGGCAGGATTGAGCCAAAAAGAAGTAATGAGGGATTTCCATAGGATGTAGGTGCTACAAGACAAAAACATCAGCACATGCATTGAGAAGAACAGATGACTGCAGGGGGATCACATACAAAGACCTGAGATTACACTAACCTTCAGGATCAAAATAAAAACATAGACTAAGACTGGACAACATCCCCACTACTGAAAATAAAAACAAAACCAAACCCAAACCAAAACAAAGAACAAACAAAAGAAACAGCCAAACAAACAAGCAAAAAGACAAACAATGAAAGGGCATAAGGATATGCTGGGTAAGACTTTAGGGCTAATGAAATAGACTGATTATTTATAATTTTGCTACTAATGCTTCTAGAAAGCAAAAAAACATTGTAAACATTAGCTTGGCATAATGCCATGTGTCCTGGCTTCTCAGAGTGACGTAGCTGACAGTGAGGATGATGGGGGGAGAAAAGAGATGGCTTCTCTACTGAAGGAATAATGTGAGAGCAGTTCACAGTCACACTGTGCTGCACTGGCACCCAGTGTCTCCAGCATCGTGGGTCATGCAGGTCACTGCCCTTGTAGATGTCCTGTGATAACCAAAGCACATAAAAGAGACCAAGATTTAGCTCATTCCCATTTGATTTACAGCTTTTCCAGAGCCTGGAGATGTCAGGAATAGTTTGTCATCTATGCTTACTCGTGCTAAGATCTCCTCATGGAAGGAAGAGTCAGCAAGGAGATCTGGATACAGACTTGGTAGACATCTAAATGAGCATGTAACAGAAAAGATAAAATAACAAGGTTCCTCTGCCAATTAAAAAGCTTGATTTTTTTTCTGAAGGAGGTGCCTGGAGTCACATGCTGTGGGGTATTTCATAGTAGAGAAAGTCCTATCAGCCAGCCATAAAATTAGCATTTGTTGCTCCTAAGAGAGAGTTCTGGGAGTGAAAAAAAAAGCTGAACTAAAACTGAAAGATGCAGAATTACTTGTATACATTTTTATTTCAGGTTAAGGTCTTGCTAGCTATGCTTTATGCAAAAAGATAATGGTATTATGTTGATGACAGAATTCCTTGACAAATCAGAGGTAGGATAAAAATACTGTGTCAATCTTTGGTCTGAAGTAGTAACAAAGTAAACAACTCCAATCATACACAGATTTCTGTTTGAATTTAAAAAATGCTTGTCAAAATTACTTGAGAATGAACATATTCAGAAGATTACCAAACTGAGATGAGCAACATTGTTTATTTTGTTACTCCAGGTTACTCTCCTGTCATTTGTGGTGTACCTCCTTCAAGCATGCAAGCCCGGTGTTTGCCAGCAGATGTTTATATAAAGTTGGCTATAATTATGAAAACTTGAGATGTTTGACTAAACTCTCCAATTTAGATATGAAGTAATTAAGTAAGGACTACTTTGTTTGACATGCTTGTGCTGCATAAAACCATGATAAAAGCACTGGGGTGAAATTAAAAGTCTGAGTGGAAAAGGAGACACCCTCACAGACAGAGACAATGTGGATAGAGTTTCCAGCTGCAGACTGAATGTTCCCAAAGCCAGGTTTACTTAGCTGACCTTGGAGTTTGGATTTAAACCCCCCCAGCCAATGCCTTGGGGAAGACATCCTAGCTACTGAAGGAAAAGTGCTGTGTGATGTTGTGGGGGTCAGAAATATTAACAAACAAGTGTTTCATCACTCTTCGACCAAAAAGTCATTAAGAATATCAGAGGCAGAAGAAATACCAGCTACTGTAAACTTCTTTGGGAGTCAGAAATTTTGGCTCTTTGGTGGTTGCTGGGTCTTGAAAGGAGAGCTCCTGCAGTTAATGGCAGAAGACATTAAGCCAATATACTTGGGAAGAGAAATGAATGGCAGAAAAGGGGAGAGAAGCATAGGAAGAGGAACATGGCCACTCTATTAACCCCCAAAATAGTGCTTTGCATAAGTGTGCAAAGGTAGGTTTAAAGTGGATATTAGCAAAAATTTCTTCACTGAAAAAGTGTTTAGATACTGGAATAGCCTGCTCAGGGAAGTGGTGGAGTCACCATGGTAAGATATGAGTTAATGTGGTACTTGAGGACATGGCTGAGTGGTCAGCAGAGTGGTTCCAGGTTAATGGTTGGAATCGATTATCTTTGAGGTCTTTTCCAACTTCAGTGATTCTACAGTTCCTGCAGGTTCCTGCAGGCCCAACACGGTTGTCCAACCATCCATATAGACAAAAGTCATAGGATGTTAAGGGTTAGAAAACACCTCAAATATCATGTAATCCCTATCTCCACCACCATCGGCAAGGACAATTCCTACTAGACCAGGCCACTCAGGGCTTTGTCCAACCGGGCCTTGAACAATTACAGGGCTGGGGCATCTACAGCCTCTCTGGGCAACCTGCTCAAGTGTCTCACTACCCTCATAAGACAGAATTTCTTCCCAACACTTAAATTCCCCCTCTTGCAGTTTGTACCCATTACTCTTCTAGCACTGCACTTCCTGAAGAACAGCAGCTCCTCTCTGGCTTCCCCTTAGGCCACTTTCAGATACTGGAAGGTTGCTATGAGATGCCCACACAACATTCTCTTCTCCAAGTTGAACAACCACAACTTTCTCAGTCTGGCTTTGTAAGGGATGGTCCAGTGCCCTTATTAACCTTTTAT
>VYXD01010087.1:148117-170268 GCA_013397195.1 Hylia prasina | reverse complement strand
ATGTGTGAATTACCTGGCAGATGACCACGCAGCATCCCGGCTGTACACACACGTGGTGTCCTCTGCTGTGGCTGGGGTGGTGAGAGTGTCCCTTCTGTCCCTGAAGCTCCTGGACTTCATGTATCCCTCCTCATTGCTTCAGGGACAGCTTAGTAACGTCACAAATGGTGTTCAGTGGGTTTGTTGTTTCAGCTCTCAGTGGGATACTTTTGGTTTTTACGTGGAATGAGTATTACTATTTCTGAGGGAGTGGCTCTATTACTGTGAGCAAATACTTTCACATAGGTTATGTTACCACACAGGTGAAAGCAGCTCCAGGATTCAGCACCACTGCTTGCCAGCAGCTCTTTCTCATTTCTGAGGTCAGCCAAAACACCTGTAATTGTGATCAACTTCATATTCTGTAGTGACCGAAGTCCTGGACTTCCCTGTTACAGGTTCTGTGATTGTGCATACTTTGATTAACAAGTTAATAGGTAAGTTATGGTCTTCTGGTTAAGCCCTAGACTGGAAGGCCAGGGGTTGGTGGGTGGGTTGGTGTTTCCACCACGTACAAGTCCTGTGACCTCAGGAGAGCCACTTAACATTTCTGTTTCCATTTTCCAGCTGAGAGCATTACTTTTATTTTACCTCACTGTGTTGCTGGGCATATTCATTAAGCAGATGGCATTATGGCAATGCAAACGTTGGAGGATCCTTATGAATATGAATCTCATCACAGCTGTTTTTTCTTAATCTCTGTGGCTGACTCCAAAATAAAGTGTACTTGTTGTCCTTTTTAAACAGTTCACCCTGTCTCCTTTTTGTCTGGCACTGAATTAAAAGGCTGAGCAAGATGTAAACCTCAGCAGGAATTGTTTTCTAAAAAGTTACATTCAAACAAAACAGAGATGCACTGTAATTTTAAGAAGAGTTTGTTTATATTCCAGCTTAGGTGATAGAAAGGGGAATGGCTTTGATTAAACCAACCAACCTCAAAAAAACCCTCAAAAACCAAAACCTCTTAAATTTCATGAGTCATTGCAGATGATGTCTCTTGGTACTTCTGACGGGACTGCTGTGACCAGAGGCTTGGGGCAGATCTGCCAAACCTTTCCCCTACAATGTGTTTCTGCAGGAAAAATGGTTGGACTTTTAAACTGAAAGTTTAATTTGAGAAAATTTTGTCTTTTAGGCAGAGAAAACTCAAAGAGACTGGGTTATAAAGAACAGGAGAGGGAAAAAAAGTCAAGATGGAAAGGTTTGTATGCAGTTCTGTTCCCTGCAGGTGCTGCCTCTGCCAGCCATCTCTGCTACCATGGCTTCAGTGGTGTTGCTAGTAGGAATTTGGGTCTCTCCCTCCACCACCTGGGGTCCAGCTGTTGTTCCTCATTCCTTGCTGACACCCAGCACTCACTTTTTCCTTCTCTGATCTCTGCTCTGCAGGGCCCCATGAGCTGGAGGAGACATCACTTCATTCTCCCTTACAGCTCGCACATATCCATCTGCGGAGAGCAACGCCTCATGTGCAGGAGCAAGCAGAGCAAGCTCATCCTCTGTGCAGCGCTCTGGCTGCCAAAATACCTAAATGTGCTCCATGTTCTTTAGCTCTGTTCATGTGCAGTCCTTTCCCAAAGGCACAGGACTGTCCTCTAGGACCTCCTTGAATAGAGAAGTTTGGTTTGTTTGTTGGCCCTTTCTGGTTTTGTTTTTTAAATTCCTGCATGTTGTGATTTCAATAGTGATAGAGTATAAATAAATCTTGGCAGATCTTCAGCTAACCTAAGCAGACAGAGCTCTAGTGACATTGGTGGGCAGGGATAAGTCACCACATCTGAACACAAGTACCAGAGGCTCCATCCTGCTGACACAGAAGACAATGGCAAACCTCCCACTGACTTCATATGAAGCAGGATCTGACATTTAGGGAAATATCTGGAGAGGTTTGCTCATGGGAACTCCAGAGAACTTACAATAACATACATTTCATTCTTTCCTATGTGTCTCCAAATGTGAGGTCACTTGTTCAATTACACCCCTATTCTTATTCTGTTGGGTAATGAGGGGAAAACAAAAGAGCATTTGCATTTGCTTATAGTGCTGTATTTTTCCCCAAAGCTAACACAATGGCACCAGGCAGTTTTGCTCTCATGAAATATACCAAGCCAGCAAGAAAAAAACCAAAACCCCATAACTGAATGGTTGTAAATGTTATTGAAAGGATTCATAATGGGTTCCAAGGGGCTTTATGGAATGGCTTTAGAAAAGCTTAATTCCTTAAAATGTTTTTGAGGTGAACATGTATTTAATTATATTTCAATAGAGTTTAAAGGCCTCCTGTTATTAGCATTGTTCAGTGAAAAGCTTATATGTTTTTTCAAATGTACCCCTTCATTCAAATCCTTTCCTGCAATTTCATTTTGATAGAGAAAGCGTTTTTATATGTTGATTAGTATTTCTGTGAATCTCAGGCAGGTAAAAGAACGAGTTATTGGAATAATTTTATTTTGATGACCTATCGACTAAAAAGCCTTAAATGGCAGTGATTGCAAAGTGGTGCAATTAGGCTGAATAGAGACTACAGATTGTCCTTCCAGGTTCTCTGAAAATGGCCCAGCAAGTTTGATTGAAGCAGGATGTCATAACAAATTTGTGTGGTGTGGTAGCTGGAGCCTGCTGGAAGGATATAATGAAGAGGGATGCAGCAATGGGAGCCACTGTGAGCTGTGAAGGAATAGGGCACTGGGTTCCCTCATTTCTCTATTTACCAAAAGGACCAAATCCAGCCTGGGTTTGGCTCTCACTGTCCTCTACTTCCAGTGCTACACTGTCTTGGCTCCATTCCACAATCTGTCCAGACCCACAATATTTGCTGGTTTTCATAGCATGATATTTAAAAATTAGCCCTTGGCTTATTAAATTCAAATGAGCAATACAGTATGGGGAGAAAAAAGAATGGGGAACAATCTCTAAAAACTCAATGAATTTGTTACTTCCTGCCTAAGGGCAGGCTTGCTTACCTGTAAGCTAAATACCTTTGTTTTTTTCATCTTGCATACTTACCAAAGTTGCCATCATATCCAGTGGAAACAAAAGTTGCATACCTATAATCTCACTGTATGGATTTAAAGGTTGACTTCTAGTTTATTAGTGAGGCTCCCTCCAGGCCAGGACACAGCTGGCTTGTCTCAGTTATGCCATAAGAAGGTTGCTGAAGTAAACCCCTAGGCTAAATCTATGAATGCTCAGCATACTGGTCTGGCTTTTGTAAGGAGGATTAGCATGTCCAGTTGAGAAACATTACTCGTTGCTCAGTCTCTGGCAGCAGTCACAGAGTTAGTCCAGCATATGCTTGACTCCCCTTCTGATGCTCATCTATAAAGAAAATTGGTGGTTGTAAAATCCTGCTGAGGAGGTTCCCTTCTGCAAAAAGAGATAGCTGTCCAGAGATGGTATCCCTACCTCCAGTATGTTGCTGCTTTGGCTCAGCTGCTCTGCCCACTTTAGAAGAGACTCTGACCCCAGAGATTTTCCAAGGCAATTGCCAAAGCAATTTGAGAATGGAATATTTTGCAAATGTTTGGTGACAATTTGAGAATTTTTTGTGAGAACAGCAACTAGCACTTTTAATTAATGGCTACTGTGCTTGTTTTTTCTTTGCTGCTAATTTAACTAGCTCCTTTAGAGTACTTTGTAGTGTGTGCATATAATTTACTATTGCCCCTGCCCAGAGGCAATCACAGTTGCCTCTTAAGGCCAGAATTTGGTATGGAAAAATAATTCCCCTTTATTTCTTGACTACACAGGTATATTTTATTTTTGATCTGTTTTTTCCTAGCCAAACTCATTCAACCCTAAATAAGACTGACATATCCTAATCAGGTCTTGGGAAAACAAAAGAGAAATCTGAGGCTCACATCTTTCTCTGGGACCTTTTTTCCCCCAGGCTGCTAAAGACCTTCCTTTGCATCTTACAGATATATATTATGTTCCCCTGATATCAGGAAATAATGTCTGAATCTCCTATTAGGGCAGTTTGGGACAGGACAGTTAGCATGGTAGTACTATAAGTAGAAGCCAAGAAGATGAGGGGCTAATGGGTATATCTAAAACACCAATTTCTGGATAGCCATAGGTCCAACCAAAGATTGTTGGTGCTTACATTCCATGAGAAGGAGCAAGATGTGACTGTAGAAAGGGCCATGCAGATATAGGGCAGCACTTTTCTGGGGCAAACATCTTTGTTCTAGTCCCTGCAGATAAGCACAAAAGAGTACAGGACAAGTACAGGAATCTTTTCTTTTCTTTTCTTTTCTTTTCTTTTCTTTTCTTTTCTTTTCTTTTCTTTTCTTTTCTTTTCTTTTCTTTTCTTTTCTTTTCTTTTCTTTTCTTTTCTTTTCTTTTCTTTTCTTTTCTTTTCTTTTCTTTTCTTTTCTTTTCTTTTCTTTTCTTTTCTTTTCTTTTCTTTTCTTTTCTTTTCTTTTCTTTTCTTTTCTTTTCTTTTCTTTTCTTTTCTTTTCTTTTCTTTTCTTTTCTTTTCTTTTCNTCTTTCCGCCTTTCCGCTTTTCTTTCTTTCCGCCTTTCTTTCTCTCTCTTTCTTTCTCTCTCTCTCTCTCTCTCTCTGTCTCTCTGTCTCTCTGTCTCTCATTCTTTCATTCTTTCTCTCATAGTAGGTCAGAGACTACTGTACAAATTCTCATGCCAAGTGTGTACTTTACTAATAAATTTTTTTGTGGATCCTCTGACTTCTATCATTTCTTTTGGCCACAAGCATTTACAGATCTTGAGTGCTTCCTTCCCCTTAATGGTAGGACATCACACCATATAATTATCAAGTCATGCTGACTTTGGTAATGATGTTTAATTGGAGTGCCAGATTAAGAAATTTATTAGTTTATGTACTTGTTCCCAGTGCAAAAGCCAGTGGTCAGCCATATGTGATGAGAGTCCCACCTCCCCTTAAAAGTTCTTATTTACCAATGTGTCCCTCTCAAATCCTCTTAGCATTTGAGAAGTTCTTTTGATTCACTATTGAATACAATGGCCTCTTATTTGCCTACACCTTGATTGTAATAGAGTTTGCTGGAGTGATTAAAGGACCTATTCCCAGGATATTTGGCATTCTTGTGCTACAGACAACATTTTCATAAGTTCCCTTTCATTTTCTTTCCCATTATCTGTGGTTTCTGCAACACTGAGATATCTTGCACAAAATCACCTCTGGTAAAAAGGCACTGTGTATAATTTGGAAGACAGTCCCTGTCGTCTCATAATTTCATATTAATACTTTGGAAATTTTTGTTCCTGGAAGGCTGTATCCTCCCGCAGGATGGGTGCCATCCCTGGCATCAGTATGGTGTCAAAGTCCATGGTGCTTTGTCAGTGACAGTTTGCACATGCACATACACACCTGCTCTGTGCTAGCAAGCTTAAGGAGCATACTCCTTTTACACTGTTTGATGCAGGGTTCATCACATTAAAACAGTTACTGGGGTCAAGGTGCCAAGCTCTCAAAGCCTGAAGATCTGCCTGGGACAAGCTGTGATCCCTAGCCCTCAGTATGGAGAGATCTCCCTTACTGAGCTGATGCAAAATGATTTAATGTTCCCATAATCTTCTCTGTTGTTATGTCGCAGTTATTTTTCAAGTAAATTCAATGGAATTGTGCGCTGCTCTTCCTTCTGATCACAAGGAGGCTGTTGGAATGCTGCTTTGCATTCTCCCTAGAAGGAAAAGGCTGTCTTGGAGGCCTGGGAGCTTTCTCCATGCAGCAAGGCTTCAACCTCTGCAGGAGCCTAGCAGTGTAGCATGGCTTTGGTAGCAGCAAAGTTTCCTGCTGTTCAGAAGGGCCAGTTATTTCTGATTAAATTTTAGGGGAGAAAACTGAATGCCCCAGAAACAAAAGCAGGTTCCAGAGCTGACTCTCCATGTTACTAATCCTCAGGGCATTGTGTGAAATACTCTGGTTCTCTAAAGAGCTGGACTAGCTTTGAGCTTCTCCTTTGTCCAGTAATAATCCCCTGGGGACAGCAGTGTGAGGAAGAGAAGAATGTAGTCTCTTAATAGCTGCATATCATTCATACAGAGTATGAAAAGAGTTCTCGCAGTGAACAGATTACAAGGCTACTAGAAACTTTGTTCAGTTTTTTTTATCATCTCTTACAGCCTGGATCTACCTGTCTCCTCTCCCCTGAAGCATCTTTCTCACTGCTGTAAAGAAATGAATATATGCAGTCTGTTTCAGTTTTTTGATTTCTGTTAGCTTGTTTGTGTGAGCAAAAACTGTCATTTCAGTGTGGATCTATTGTGGTGGTTTTCCATGCTTATTTTGCGTGTCAGGCAAAGGCCGTTTCCAGGAGATGGTAAGGAGTGCTTAGTGGTCAAGGACATCTTTAGGGCTAAACTCTCTTAATAGAATGCTTTACATGCTTGATTCTATTTATTTTGCAATGTCAGAGTTGATACATGGTAATGTTTGCTTGAAAAGTAAGGCTGCTTGGTTTAAAAAGAGAAGAAAAAAGAAAGGGTGCTCACACTTGCAGTATGTCCTGACCTGGCCTTGCATGCCCTGCTGCGCTCTTCAGGTGTCCCAGGTGTCATTTCCAGTGCTGTGGTATTTCCCATGGTGTGAGCTGCTCCATGGCCACTGATCCCTCAGACTGGGGAAGAATGGCCCCACACCTGGCAGCCCCACCTGCTTCCCCCAGCAGAGCCCCAACAGGGCTCGCTGCACTCGGGCCTGGAGCAGCCCAGGATTGTTCCTTGGTGTCTCAGTTTTATGGCCTTCAGGCTGTGATTTGCATTGTTTTATACGTCTTTGACCTTTGACAGGTTTTCAGCTGTGCTGTTTGATCACGGGTTTCAGGAACCAGTCTGTTTGCACAAGTGCCTGTAAATGGAGCCACAGGAGGATTTCCTCGGGATAGCACTGATCACACAGGAGGGGCAGCAGGTGCAGCGTCTCAAAAGCAACAGGTACTTCAGCTGCAGCACTCTGGCAGATTTCCTGTCCAAAACCTCAAAACAACACAGAGCCTTTCAAAAGTTAAAGGTTTACCCACTACTACATGAAAACCTGTATAAAGTAGTACCATCTCACTGTTGCTCAGAACACTCCAGCACTGCAATGGGAATAAAGTCTCCGCAGCCCCAGGCAGCCTCCTGTCCGAGGCTGTAGTTCAGCAGCACTGCAAGTGCAATGCTGTGGCTGCTAGGGATAACTGGAGCTAGGGGCTCCCAAAGGACTCGATCACAGTGGGGTCACACCTTTAGCCTCATCCATCCTCGCCCCAGTGGGTGAGCATCGAAACAAAGGCAGCCAAGTGGTTTAAAATCAACTCCTGGGATTTTTTTTGCCCTTGAAAACTACATCTAGCTGGATTGGCAGTGGAGTTGTTTTGCCATGTTTCATGTTAGCCTCAGGTTTATTTTATAGTGATAAACTCAGTTAAGTGAGAGAATACATCAGAAGTGATGGAAGTTCCGGGAATATCAGGTCAGAACTCATACACAGCCTAGTAATAGATGTAATAGATAGATGTAGATGAACATTATGCTTTATAGGTAGCAGGATACTAATTAAAATGTATACAAGGAGAGTTTTAGTGTTGTAATAGTGAAACACCCTCACAAATTTAGCAGCTTTCCAAGTATATATTATGGTTAATAGGACTTACACATTTTCATATATCTTTCCTTTAAATAACAGGTATTTCCTTCAGGTGTTCTCTGCATGTATTCAGGCTTCAAAAGCAGTGATTTTATTATAACATACTCTAAAACCTGGGCTGATTTTGCTGTTGTTGATTGTGTTTCTCCTTTTTTATTGTTGTGGTTGGGTTTTTTTTGTCTCTATAAAGAAATGACACCTCAATAGAACTAAAGATTAGCAAGAACCAAGGATTCTGTGGTTTGGATAGATGTATGGACTGAACTTTATGGCAATCTGACATTGTCAGATGTATGCTTTTGGTTTTGGACTTTAAAGAAATGCAGTGAAAGACACAAAATTTGAATCTTTCTTTTTATATTCATAGGCTCAAAGGATCAAATCTTCATATAATTACATTTCAGGTCAGATACTGAACACATAGGAAATAAAAATTTTAATCAAAACTTTCCACCATGCAAAGAGAAACAACTAGGCTTTAATTTTATGTATTGCCTTTTCAATTAAATCTTCAGAAAAGACTGGTGATTTTCAGTTTCAAATGCTCTTCAGTAGTAACTTGAGATATTTTTAAAGTAATCCTATTTTTTTAAGAGGGTATTGGACAATTGCCTTCTGAAAGTAAATGTTTTCTGTAGTGGTGAACACAGTTAATCTCTAGTTCCCCATTAAAATATTTGCCAATAAAGAAAAAATAATCTTTGGCTTGGTTCTGTTTTTCTTATATTATCCATGGGCCAGATCCTGTTCCATCTAACTTCTGTGTCAAAATGTCTATGGACTTTTTTGCACCAAACTCAGGCCTTAATTTTGCAAGATATCTGCAAGGGATCAGCATAATATATATTAAAAATACAGTGATTATTTACTGTGTTTTTTTTCTACCCCTGGTTAAATACGCAACAATTTTGTTCTTTTGCCATTTTTCCTTCCCCAGCTGGTGTTCTGGAAGTCTAGCTAAGTGACTTGTAATAATTTTCTCATTTATCATTTATTATTTTCAGTAATTTATTCCATTGCTTTCCTCTCTCCTGACCCCAGTGGGTTGCTTTCTTCACACTTTGGTTTAGAAATACTGCTTTCAGACCAACCTACCCTGATCTGTATTTCTGTAGAGACCACGTCAGCACAGATTCAAGAAACCAAGTACATTAGAGTAAAAGCTCAGGTTTATCTTTTCCAGTTCAACAGCTAATGAAAGATTAGTGAATGCTTTTCTGCGCTTTGAGGACACCTGTTCAGATTCTTCTTTCAAGGTCAAAGGGTTACCCCAAAATCTGTATTTCATGGCAGTGTTATTGTTTTGGTAAAAGTTTAGTCAATCTTCCTGGTGAGCATATTTTAACTCTATGTGGTGTTTTAAGGCAGACAGAAATGCTTGGAATTAATTATCTTAGGAAACAAAAGTGGAAAACAGGAGTCCCAAGTTACATTTACAAAACATCTGTCTATGAACCCTTTTTTTCTCTATGGATCAGCTTGCAGCCTTTATTCTTTGCATCCTCCCAGGACCTGAGTGTGATGGTGAGCAACAGCACTCTCTTGCAGTGATATGAGAGTAATAGATTTTCAGGAAATCTGGGAAGTGTGGTAGACCAGGGAACTAAGTTTTAAAAAGGAAAAAAAAAACAACTGAACATCCAACCCTCACTACACCAAGAGAGAGATACTGGAGCAGGCAGAACTACAACATGGTTATAGGGTTCTGTTGATGAAGAGCTGGGATAATAGAAGGAGACAGGAGGAGCAGGGTGTCTCAGTGTGTGTTCTCATCCAACCATCTCATCCCCTGAGAGCCTGTGGGAGCTTTATGTTTATTTAGGAGATGAGCAAGGTTTGGTATCTTGGAAAGATGTGGTTCTCCTTCAGCCATCAGGAAGGAGAAGTATGGAAATGCCTGATACCAGTGTCTCATGGCAGGGATTTAGGGAGCCATTAGCTTTTGCTCTGGCTGGTTATTTTTCCAAAGGCACCTGTGAAACCATGGTGACACTTCAAGCACAGGGAAATATTTGACACTAGTTGTTCCCTCTGAACGTATTTTGTATAGTTCCTTTTCACATGCTTGCTTTGTTTTCATGAAGTTTTGTTTTAGCAAAGGTAACAACCAGCAGGTGTGCTTGAGCTGGATCCAGGCTTTGCTGTTTGACTCTGCTACCACTGTTAGCCTAGGCTAAGGATTAAGGTTATTAGTTAGAGTTTATATATTTAAAGACTGCATCTAACAGTTCTAGTTCCTGCCTGCTAGCTAGGGATCTTATTCAGGCCTCGTTCCTCTGGTTTTTGCCTCATGCCCCATGCAAATAGTCAAACTTTTCAAGCCCAAATGGGCACAAGCTTTTCAATTCCATTCCCGATTGCTGAAGGAGAAGAAAATTCTGGTATGGGGCATGAATTTGCATGTCTGTTCCACTACAAGATATGCCTCTGTCCATACTACTGCTGGAACATTTTGCCTGACTTAACCTGCACTTCTGGCACACACAACAATTTTTGAATTTCCTTTTCCTCTGGAGACAGCAAAAGGAACCCCTAGCTTTCCTTTCTTTTTTTTTTTTAATTATTGTTGTTTTTAGCTTTGCCTATCCTTAAAAGACCTCATTCCCTTTTCCAAACATTTCAGAAAGAAACAGAATGTACTTCTGCTTTACAGTTAGGAAGTTATGCACAGGCAAAGCAGAGCAGTGGAGGGGTAGAAATTTCTTAAATCCTGTGAGTATCTATCGTTAAAAAAATCTTATTAGCTAGAACTGAGAGTCCTATCTATCCTTCTATCTTCCAGTAGAAGCTGAAAGGACTGCTATTTGTTTGGCTTCCCTTTCTGCAGGAGGCCTTCACAAGCTCTGGCAAACATAGTCTAAGTCTTCCTGGGGTTATGCACAATTCTTTTCTGAATCAGATTGAAATTATATTTCTGGACATTGCTCTTCTGACCATTCTGTTCAGAAAAGTAGTAACACCACCCTAAATTGTATATGCTTGGCAGATTGGATGCTTGAAGTTGGAGATAGTATCTGTGCATTTTGTAGGCCAGGAAAATGTTTGTGAGGTCCTTTTTGGAAAATGTAACCCTTGCTTTAAAGTCAATTGCAGTTAATAATGGCTTTCCTTAAAAAAGCTAAACTGATTTCACACTAAAGCTTTTTTGTCTCTTTTAATCATCCTGGTAGGGTATTCTACTTGCAAAATTTCCTGAGAAAGAAACTTCTTCAGTTTTAGCTTTAAAGGCAGAGAAATAATATTTGAGTCATGATGACTAGGATGATTGGGTTCTCTTAACCCTAGCCTGTGTTTATTATCAGGTTCTTGCCTTCCCAGTGCCCTCAGACTCTTCTCTAACTGCATGTATTACCTGTTCTTCCTAGGGGTGTCAGCTTGATGAGATCCATATAGGATCTAGTTTTGAAACAGTGGGCATTTTAATACCTCTTCTGCAACCCTTGGCTGCTCACTTTTGTAAATATTTGTAGTTACTTTAGGGTTTGCATTCTTTTAGCAAAGAGCAAGTGAGCAAAGCAAGTACTCTATTTTATGTCTTTACTATATTTTGTGACTTTTTTTTTTTCCTCCGATAGCAAGGGTCCCTTTAGTTTGCATTCAGTTTAATATAAAGATACCAGCTTGCTGACTAGTTGTCTAAAGCTTCACATGTTGCTCTCAACAGCCTCTGTACTGTTCTCCTCCTCACTCAGGTGTTGCATTTCCTGCTAACACGATCCAGCTTTTCAGCAAATTCAGCATTTGTGACTTTGCATTGCCTTGGCTTCTTTCTTCCCAGGCTGGCAAACTTTCACTTGGGATCGCCATGCCTTCTGAACTCTCTTTTCTTGGCCTTGCCAAGTCACTCTAATGATGCAGAGCAACCTCACTGATAAAAACCTTGGAATAGATCATTTTCTTGGCCACTGAAACATGTAACAGCAATGTGAAGGTTACATGATGCAAATATGTTTTCTTAATGTGTTTTAATGTTCTTAAACAAACAAACAAAAAGTATATTGGCAGTAAGTGAAGCAACAACCTCAGAATGAATGTATTAAACATAAAAGTCACTGCAGGTTTTCTCTGTCAAAGTAAAACATAAAATTTACATGACTGTGTAAATATACAAAGCAAGAACACCACAGGCAAATGTTTACAAGACACATGTTTAGCCCGTATCAGTGTTTTCAGGCAGAAAGCAGAAATGCCTAATGAGAACTCCTGGGCAGCTGTTTGTTTTGTCAGGTGCCGCGGGTCTGTGGAGAAACATTAAGTGAGCAGTGTTTGTGCTGTTTAAAGATAGGTGATGTGTCCATTAAATATTTCAGATAAGAGATTTATGGTTAACTTATTAGCTTATGTTCCTATTGTTACCCTTACCTGATATCTCAATAACCACATCTCATTTCTCTTAGATATCTCCTAGCACAGATCAGCTCTTTCACCTGCTGTTATTTCAGAGATGACTCCTTCGTGTGTCAGAACCAAAGTCATTGCCATCCTCACTTAGAAGTGAAACCTTCTCATTTCTGTTTGTGGTGTCTTCACCTTATCACTGCCGCCACTCCCATCAGCACACCCCACTTCAAGCATCAGGGTGAGGACTTAGTCCAGTCACCCAGAAGAAATTAATTCCTGATGCTATTTTATGCTTTGTGTACCATGCAGATCCAATCTTTTGTAGTCACAACCCTGACAAGCTTTTACAGTTTCTTTGCTGAATAAAGATATGCCTGTAATGCTTAAGATTTTTTTAACACCTTTTGTGTATTCCTAAGTTCCTCTGACCTCATGAGAGCCATGCAGTGTTTCCGGCTGGAGCCTCCTCCAGCTATGCGTGTGTGCTTGAGTGATATCACGGTGTGACAAGGGCTTCCATGAGAAATCTTCCAGACAATGTAGGGATCTTACCAGTGAACTTTTCTCCATTGTTGAATTGTAGGTTTGGTAGCAAAAGAGCTGAAGAGGAAGGATGTGAAGTCTGGCTTTCCTGGGGGACAGGGCAGTCTAAGAGCACAAAGACTTGGAACTGTGGCAATTAGGGGCTCTGACAATTGAAAGTGTTTCTAACAGTAGTACCTGCAGGATCAATGCCTTTAGTGCTGCCTGGGGAAGGGGACAGCAGGCTGTGGCACAACTGGAAAGTGACATGTGTCACCCCTTGTCTAGCGAGATGTTTGATGGCAATGTTGTCAGATTTTAGTGGCAACTTGAAACAAACCTAAGGGGAACTCTGCGTATACCTTCTAGGCTGCAGTGACTGAGACAGGGGCATGAAAGAGACAGGAAAGCTTAAAAACATGGGGAAAATTACTGGCAAAACCCCAGGCAGTCATTGGATTAGATAAACATTTGAGGATTGTGTTTTGGACCCAATTCTGCCTCATTTTCATTCTGGGTGCTTATGTCCTTATGTGGGCTGTCTTTGGACTGCTTGGATTTCAAGGGTGGATATGTCAGAAAAGAAATTAAGTGTTAAAGCCAAATGGGGAAGCTTACTGTTCCAGGTAGGGTAATGTTGCACAGCCCTGTGCGGCTTTCCTTCCCTCCTCTCCCTTGCTTTCCATATTTCTTATTTCACTTTTTTATTTCCCACAGCTATAACTGACAGAGACAAGTACTGAAGAAGAAATACCTTTTTTCCTTTTTTTCCACAGCCATAAAAATAGTTTCCTTGAGTTTATTAACAGCACATGTATGTGTGTTCAGCATCCTCTCCAAAATAGACAATGACCAGGAAGTACTCATTTTGGCAACACATTTGGGGTTAGAAATGTTACTGTTTTCAAAGCATTTCACCAGAGTCATTAATTAAGTGCTAGAATGGAGAACTTCGACCAAACAAAACTAAAGGAAATTACATTTCTCTTTCCTGACCTATATAAAAAGCATTTGTGCTTAAATCATATTGAAAGTTTTAAAGCAACCTCTCCCCAGTGGAATATGCAGAAAAGATAAATGTTCTGCAATATGATTGCGATTCATTATAACTTAGTAGGATTTGGCTGTGTTTTCTCTTCTTTGCAAATATTTAGTGAAAGTGTTTATGGGTTCAGGGTATAAGCAAGGATAGTGCAGATAGGGAGTTTCATTTTATGCCAAGAGCATAAACCTGGAAACTTTCTCCTAATGGGTGGGTTTATCCCCTCTGAGAAAAAAGGCAAATCTATCCCATTACTCTTCAGTTGCAATGACTAGCATCATGATTTACCCAAAAGCATTGTTTGGATATACAGTCAAATTACACAAAATTACCAGGGCAATACTTTAATATTTAGCAGAACCTGAAAGAAGTGGGTGAACAGCATATGAAAGTGCTGAAGTGTGAGAGTATGCCCTGTCTCTAGAACCAACTGCCACTCAGTAATCACAGACAGAGAAGAGATGGTCTGGCTTCATTTAGTGTGTAAATGGACTATAACTATCCAAATAAGGGAAAAATCACAGTACATTGTATTTCAGGGAGGGGTACAATGGCTGTGGCCCTCCTTGATCCATGAGCCTGTGCTGGCTGTCCCAGCCCTGTGTGGGATCCCTTTACTGGGGAGACCAGCTTCATCTTCCCCCTGCGGCTGATTGTGCAGCTGTGGGAATACACAGCAGTGATGGTCCTTGGAGAAGTGAAAACAGCACTGGAGAAGGGAAACAGCACTGAAGTACATGTTGGCTTTACTGGGGTCTGGAAAGAAGCCCCTTTAGTAAGACTGAGCTTTACTGTCCTCTCTAGTGACTGTTGACCACACAGATGTTTATGCTTTAACATCCAAATGCAATGGCAGTGTATTTGCCTTAAAATACCACATGTTCCACTTCACTTCCAAATCTGCACTGTCTCAGTGGTAGAAAAGATGAACCTCTTGGTACCATCTCCTGTCAGCTCTCAGCCTCCATTCCCTCCACATGCTGCTGAGGATATGCAAGATGTGTCAGAGTACATTACTTAAAGAATTGTCTGACTCCTCTGCTCATGGTCAGGAAATGCTGCAGCTGCTGGGAGTGATGCTGGTTCTTGAATAAATTGGGACCAGGAGCTGCTACTCTGTTACTTTCTTCCCTTACCCTTCTTTATTCCACTCCAACAAATCTTTTGTTACTGCTTCCATGTCCTAGTGCTGATCTCTGTCAACAGCTGCTTTTCTCATATGAGACAGTTTGTTCTTTCCCTCTGTTTTTACTGATTACTCATCCCTTTATATAGCCTACTTCATGAGTCACTTTGCCTACCTACCTGCACCAGCATGATGTGCTATCCATCCATCCCTTGTTCAGCAGCAATTACCAGTCTTTTATTACTGTTTTTTCTTTTTCTCCCAAGGACTCCTCCTAATGCCAGCATACTTCATTAGTTTCTAATTTTGCAAAGCACGAATTGTGGCATAGCTTCAGGAGCTGGAAATAGAATAACTATGTACCCTCTCCTAGAAGTACGCATATGGATTTGGAAGGGAACTAAGACTGAAGTTGCCAACAAATCCCTTGTAATTCCTTTTCATGAACCCTTAATCAGACAGATTCTATTGTCACACATATTTGTTAATTTCAAAATTGTCCAAGTGGTCTCTGGATGGCAGTTTGTAGTATCAGTGGAACAGGATAGTGCTCAAGATGAGAAAAACCTACATTCTTCAGATCTTCTCACTGCTGCCCTAGCACAGTGGCAGAAGGACCCAGACATAATGTCAATCAAATTTTTATAGATGTCTCCACATTTTTGTCTGGCCAACCTAATTATGACTTATTTTTTCACATGACTGTCTTTCAGTGGTACCATGAGAGTGGAAAGTTAAAATGCTGAAAGCTACTGCTGGCGTGTCACAGGCAATTTTATAAATATCTGTATAAAAGGTTAGATTTGGTAGTAACCCTGGGATGATGTTAATTTGAAACAAAATTCCTAATGGTTGAGATTTGCATGTTTTGAACTGGAGATACCTAATATTACCATTATTATTATTTGCAAGTGGAATGAATACCAAGCAGGTCTGGGACATAGGAATAACTATGCAGGATTAATGATATGAACAGCATATTTTGCAGCCCTGAAATGAGGCTCAGTATAATCTCAACTGACCTTTTTGTCCTGTCATGTGAAGGAAATCAAGGAGGTTTATTTGCTTCTGTCCTTCCTCAAGGTTTTTTTATTTTACAATATTAGATAAAAAAGTCCCAAATTCTGCTTCACTGCCACTGTGATCCCAGCAGGGAAGGGTACACTCTGTAAAAAGATGATAAAGCCAGTCTTTGAGTATTCAATTAATCCCTCTACTCCATCCTTGTACATAAACAGAACTATGTTTTTAGATCCAGACAGCACAATTATATTTGCAAATGAAATTTTACCACACATAGGTCATGATTGTTGCAAATCAGAGCTGACTGAAAGCTGCCTATCTCAGACCAGGCAAGTGGGCACCCCACACCTGGGGCCCTGAGCAATCTGGTCTCTTTTGGGTATCTGTCTAAGTGATCATGGGTCTGGGCTGGGGGCTCCTGAAAGTTTGTCTTGTTTCACCAGTTCTTGGGAGATGAGTTATTTACCTGATCTTTTCAGTCTCACAAAGCCACACATAGCACTCCAGGATATATTATTTTTCTGGCATGTTCTATTATGTTGGAAATGTTGGTTATTAAGGATAAAAACAGCTGGGGCTTTTTTAAACATTAAAATTATAAAAAAATCAGGTCCTTTTTTTGATCCCCTGCCATTCAGATTGCATGCAGCTTTTTATTCTCATCTAGATATATTAGCTATTGCCATCGTTTTACTATTTTTCTTGGTACTATTATTTTTCAAAGATTGCAGCCTCATGAAATGCTTTCTAAAAAAACAACTGAAAAAAGGTCATCCAAAATATCCTGTACATTCAATTAAATGGCTTTTTATGTCTTTTCTATTAATATGTACTTTCCATCCTGAAAAACCATCATATAAATCATGTGCTTCATTCAGCTGAAATAAGCATGTGCCTTGGGACACAGTTTCCAAGTAGTCCTCTATACATTCCAGTCTTGATTTAATCCAGGTTTACCTCAGCTTTGCTTTAGCTGATTGGGAACAGGTTTAAGTTAAAGTGGACAAAGGCACTCTTAAGCAAGAGCATTGCAAAATATCACATTAACAAGCCAGAGTGGACAAACAGTCCATGTGCAGAAGTCCTCTTTGTCAATGTTCATCTTTGATGTATCTTTCACTTTTACTTAGCCTTTCTCCCTGCTGCCATGTTTGCTTTATGTCAGCCGTCCCAGGTCTGTGGCAGAATTAACATGACTAGGTCCTCAAATTTTAGAGGAAGCTACAACATAGTAAAAGTTTTAGTCTTTTAACAGCAATGAAACTTATCAGAGGAGAGTCCTCCTCCACGTCAAGGGTATGCAGGATGGCATCTTTATGTCTCAGCATCAGCTGAAGTGGCCATGGGGGCCTGGGCACTGGGACTCATCTAGCACTGATCAGAGGATAAAGTCCTGCTGATTTGGGGCCTCCAGCTGCGTGCACTCACTTCTCTCACACCTCAGTGGTATTTTCTGCACTGTGGTACAGTGAGCTCAGAGCATGTTGGCTGCCCCCTACCTTTACCCACTTCAGGCAGTCCATTTCCCTGATGGCAGAGAGGCCCTTCCCGCTGGGAAGAAAGTGATATGTCATCTGCTGTTTGGTGAAGGGGGCTGCTGCTCATACTGGGCCATCCTATCTGTAAACAGAAGCATGAGATATAATATCCATCACACAGAAAATGATGTTTCATTGTTTATGAATTTCATAAACAATAAAAAAAAAAAATGGGGCAGAGAGGGGAAGGCTCAAAGAAAATTTTCTTGTTCTCACTTGGCAGAAGTAATAGCAGCATTTGGATTGGGACCGGCACCACTGTTTGCTGTCAGAGGTTTCAGTTGCAGGAGTTAAATTTCATAGCAATATGGTAAAACATGAGTCTCAGCATCACCATGCCCATGAGAAAATTAGGCTTTAGTGATGGAGACATCAGAAGGCCCTGGTGGCCTCACACAACAGTGGCCTGTGCACTGAGTTTGCTGGATGAGACTCTTTGGTGCCCTATTGCTTTAGGTACAGCACTAAGTTTTTGTTTTCTTCCTTGTGGGAAATCCAATACTTGTAAGAAGAGCTGTCCACAAGGTTCACTTAACATTTTTTTGAGAAAAAAAAAAGATTTGCTGGGAATTCTGGGTTTTTCTTTGGAACGAAAAAAAAGTTGATTTTCACTTCTTAACTGCTCATTTCTCTCCATTTTGCTTGTGGAAAGATAAAGAATTTAGAAAAACCCTCCAAAGCTGGTGGAAAACTGGCAGTAGTTGGACAATGCCAAACAAAAGTTGCAAATGTAGCAATAACATAAAATGAATCCTTTTCTTTCTGACCTCCATCCCCATTCCCAGTGGATGTTGAATTATCACGTCTTGGACATTATTTTTTTTGAAGAAGAATAATTTTCCATTTATTATGATGGTGCTGTGAAGCAGGTAGGCCCCAGGCTGACAGGACAGCCAGCTAACCCAGCTCCAGCGTAGAAATGTGTGGTTTGTAGCTCCCTGCTCCTTTGGGTTAAAGAGGCTGTAAAAACAGCTATCAGAAAATTAGCCTAGCTTCCTGCCAGGGCTGGATTTTTGAACTAGTTACACAGGATCTCCAATTTATTATCAATCTTCTGTGTTCTTTTGGATATTTCCCAGAGATTATATGTGACAACTAGGTCAAAAATATGCATGGGTAATTTAATAGTCACTTGGAAGTTGCCAAGTGTCTTAAGTGGTCTGTCCAGCACAGCAGTCTGGAGTTAGAGGCCAGTACCTCACCCTCGGAAGGAAGAGGGAGAAATAAATTGGTAATGGATGGTTAGAAAACAGCCAGCCAGCTGGCAAGTTTCTAATTAACCCCTGTTACAAAAATGCATGGAGGATGCTGCAATAAAGTCTCTCTCTTTTTTTTTTTCTTCCCTTTGATTCATATGGAAAAGCTTATTGTACAATATTATTGTGAACATTCTCCTTATTCATGTGTATTTGAATCATATTACATTATTGACATCAGTGGTAAGTTCTGGTCATGCTTTCCATAGGCTGATTAATGCTGGGAAGTGATTAGGTAGATTCTAGTTACGTTTAATAGCAAACATTTTTCTCAGAATCCAATTGTGTATGTATGGTGATAAATGCATGTTGGGTCACAGTTTTCAGCAGTCCTCTCTGCATTACATTAGAGTCCACACAAACAGTCCCTGCCTGGAAAATTTACCCAATTAGCTGTACCGGGAAAATGGATCTCTGATGATTTTAGGCATGCCTTTTTGAAGGTCAGAGGACTGTTACTTGCAGAAACAACAGTTATGAAATCTCTCCTTTGTTTGCAAAAGTAAAACTGTTTTTCTTTAGGTTACTGTGTTCAGCCTCCTTAGGACAGCTGGTTTTGAGTTTGAAATGGACCTCTCAGAAAGTTTCCCCCCACACACCCTGAAGACAGAAGAGCTATAAGGAGGTGTGGCAATTTTCTTGGTTTTAATTCCTCTTTTTATACTTCATTGCTATCATAAACGTTGTTTTCCTTTCTGTAGACTTAGAAACAGTGCAGTAGGGCTAGGTCTGCAGAGAGAGCTGCATTCAGAGATCTTGAGAACAAGAGCAGGGCATGCCTGTAAAATGTTGTCTTGAAATGGATAGTGAGCCCTTGAGATGCTCCAGCAATCAGTGAAAAGTCTGTTGGCTAATTTAAAAGCAATTTGACTGAACTTTGAAAAGCATGACTCACAGATCATGATGGCCAGTGCCTTTTAATTATTTGAACATTACCCACCAGTTTCAACAAAGCTGGAGAATGTGGATCACCCCATTTGTTTGGATAATGAAATCTTTCTGCTACCCCTTTCCCTTAGCATCACCAGTGCTTGGGTGAAAATCCACCAACAGTGTGCCTGGCTGGAAACAAGCCTGCAGACCTCAGTATTTAATCTCGTTTTTAAGTTCTCAGATCCCCCTCCTGCATTTTCAAAGCTCTGTTTTGACTTGTCCTTACATCAGAGACATGACAAACCCAGGAGCTTGGTGTTCCAGTTAAAACAAGCTCTAAATGAATCTTCTTTTAAAAATGAAGGCAATCCGTGTGTCTTTCCCTACTGGGTGAAGGGGTATCTCTCCATGATGTGGAGAGCCACTGGTGTGTGCTACCAGCTGCTCTTCAGCAAAGGTTTCAAATGGAAAAGGGGGCTGCTTTCTATTTCATGTCCATGCCAACGGCCAGAGCATGGCAGTGGTTTTTTGCAGGGAAAGGGCCAAGCTGCTGAATATGACATCTGCTTGAGCTAAGAGCTGGCTTCAGGCATGGGGATATGGCTGAGAAGCAGGAAGAGAGAGCTTCAGGTCTCCCAGTCTAACCAGCTAACACAAATCCTAGCTGACTGGAAAATCAGGTTTATCAGATTTTGCAGGCCAAGTTGCCTTCCTGCAGGACAGCTGGTGCCGAATTGAAAAGAACACATTGCCAGCCCTGGCTTAAATGTGTAAACTCAAAATTTTGTCCAGAGCACTCTATATGCATGTCTGCAGGAGATGCCCACTCTAAAACTGAATCCCTCAATCCTTACCATACAGTCACAGAATCACAGAATTATAAATATCTTGGGTTGAAAGGGACCATTCAAGGACAGCTAGTCTGATCCCCCTGCAATGGGCAGGGACCTCTTCAATTGGATCATGCTGATCAGAGTCCTGCCCTTGAACCTGACCTCGAATGTTTCCAGAGATGGTGCATCTACCACCTTTCTGGGCAACCTGCTCCCATGTGTCACCACTATCACTGTAAGAACTTCTTCCTTATATCTAGTCTTAACCAACCTTCCATTAGTTTAACCATTACTATTTTTCCTATTACTATAATCCCGAATAAAATGTTTGTCTTTCTTACAAGTTCCTGGTGAGTACTGAAAAGCCTATGTAAGGTCTCCCTGGAGCCTTCTCTTCTCCAGGCTAAACAACCCCAACTCTCTCAGCTTTTCCTTCCAGAAGAAATGTCATAGAAGTATTTTTCATTACCTTTCACTGATCAATTTAGACAGAGAACTTCAGACAGAACAACTACTGTGCATCTTTACAGGCATTTTCAGCAGAGAGTCTTCACCACTAAATATATTGGATTGTCCTCTTAAAGGAGAAGAAAATCCTCCAAAATAACATCATTACAAAAGAAATTTTTCAATGAAATTTTTAATTTCCTTTCTGTGTAGCCATAGGCCAAAATGAGCTGACATGCATACGTATCTGCTGTGCTTAAAGACAGATAGAAAAGGCCTTGGAGGTTTTGAAACAGTCATAACCCTGCACAAAAAGAAAAACAAAAAGGAAAAATCCAAGGAGTGTAAAACTTGTATAACTTCAGTATCAGGGTTATTATTTTTCCTATCTCCCCATATCTTTCAAACATAGAGTTCAGGATTGAAAACATCTTTCACAGATGCAACGTTTTCTAATAAATTTTGCATGAAGATGTTTTGACAATATTTGTAGTTTCTAGATAAGCAGATATAAAATATAATTTCTCTACTTTTAAGGAAAGCTTATTAAGTATTTAAAAGGAAGTGGGAAGAGCAATGCACAGAAGACCATTTAAAAATGTAAACTTTAGATAAACACCTAAACAAAGCATTTCTATGAAGTCAAAGGAATTCAATTACAGGATGTTGAAATTAAACATATACTGCTTAAGACAGAGTTTTCTGAGCCAAAACAATTAAGTTACTCCTATCTGTAGTTTTCTGAGTGCTTTGCAGTGTATAATTATGTATTTTTACCCTTCTATCAAAATCTCTCCTCCTCTCCTTCTGTTTAATGGAAAGAAAATGAAAATTCATTTTACGGTTGAAAAAGTAGTGCAGAGAGAGGGTGGACAAGAAGTCCCAAATCCCAGGGGGCTGGCAGAAGTCAGAACTATCTCCCTGCTAGACCCTTGACTGTATAAGCCACCAAAGAAGTTTGGTTCTTCACCAGGTTTGCTCTTACCTCCATGAAACCTTTGGGGAGGCAGTATGGATGATATGCTCTGCATAGTCAGGGCATTCCTAGCTGCAATCTCACTCTGTCTTCTCTGCCTTGTTTTGCAATAACTGATGCAGATAGCTCCTGGTCCCCTCACCTCCAGCCTCAAAGTTTAGAAGTTAGTAAAGCACAAGGGAACAATTTGTAATTGATTCTACCCTTTCCTGTTGCTCACAGTGGATCAAAGCCTGTGTCCATGCTGCAGTGAGATCTCCTATGGAAACCTGTGGGATGTTCACATAAGGGCTTCAGGTAGCTAAAAGCAACCTTCTGACTTCAAGCTAAAGAATGTAAATTCCAGGTGGCAGTTCAGGAAAGGAAGCTGAGGGTGAAATTCAGGTGTCTGTAAGCACAGATACTGATGAATTAGCAGTCTCTTACTCCCAAAGCGCAGTTATGAATGTGGTACCATAAACCGGATTCTAGGGGTTGCAAAAAGTACCATAAAGTGCCCCCACACTGTCCAGTCAACATTAGCTCA